>CM033732.1:0-600000 GCA_019671005.1 Hibiscus mutabilis | reverse complement strand
GACTTATCACCTTATATAATATTTTGGTTTTAATGGCTGACAAAGGATTCAATGATATCTCATATAGATTTACCTATTCCCAATATGCATGCTACTATCTTTCTGTAATTCTGGACATGTATAATAAAAACAATTAAAAATGTCTAAAATAGATCAAATTAAATATTTATAAGAAATAATAAAATATTACTTTAGACCGATTTTAAAACATAGGAAAAAATAAAAAGATGTTGTATTTCATGATTTTAGGTTTTATTAGGCTCTTTTATTTAACAACTAATTTACTACATACACAATAAGTCTAATAATATTTAACATTTTAAAGTTAGGTATTCAATTTTAATAGATTATACAAAATCTCTTAACCGTCCCTATTAACCGTAAGCTGTGCTTCGAAACCTCTTAACGGTGCAAAGATCAAGGATTCTAAGAAACATCCGGTCGCTGGTGCACCTTGGTGTCTTGAATTGGCTAAGGGTCGCCCCGTTCGCTATGAAATAATCCAAAATCTTCTTGGAAGTCCCTCTTTCGACGATGCAAAGCTCTAAGGGTCCGATGGAGTTGGTCCGCCTTGACACGATGTACCCGTGATCGACGAATGAAGCGTCCATTTCCCGGCAGCAATCGCAAAGCACCCTCTCCTCGACTTCGCCTTTGATCTCCCAATAGATCACGTAGTAGCCCGGTTGATGCACGACTTTGGCACTGCTCGTGAAATCGACAAGCTCGGCTCGGTGATTGCTTAGCAGCTGAGACCCTCTTTCGACCACTAATTGAAGGTCCTTCTCGGTGTTTTTGTCGATGTTAATTGCTAGTATTAGCTTTCTCCTGCATATGAAATTCAGATTTGGGGTCCCGTTATAAAATCCGCTAACTTCCACCACATCTCCGAGTCGATATCTGTAAAGCCCTGCGGCATAAACATGATATTCATATCTGATTTATTGATCAATTAATTTAAATCGAATGCCGTAAAAATCTATATTATTTTGATTGCAATTTATAATTAAATTTACCAGTAAAAGTAGTGAGGACAATCTCATATTCTTGTCCAACCTTGACTTGTGATAGTGGAACCGGTTCATCTTCGATGAAATCAACATTGCCCGAACTCGAATCTTGATTCTGGCTATAAAGAGGGATGAACTCGAAGTAGGAAAAAGTCGGTATTACTGCAAAAGTGACATTTTCAGGTGGCAAAGAAGGATCCAAGTTAACCCCGATCCAACTCTCGGGTCGAACCGTACTCGGCGCTCACGAGCGGTAACGAACCAGCATGATGCCTTAGCTTCTTCAAGTACGGTTGCATGGAGCCAGTCATTATGGAGTAAACATATTTAGCATTAGGCCATAATTTAGGTACCAAACCGTACCAATCAGAACCTTGAAATCATCGCAAACAGCTTCGATTTTCGAAGCCAAAAAGGGGTCCGGTTTAATGATATCTAAAACGGCTTTTCGCATCTTTGGTAACGTTATCCTTGAACTAACATTGCCTTCTTTGATGTCTTTGCATATTTCTTTCCATAGCTCTTCGAATGAGGCGAAGGCTTGGACTATGCTGTATGCAAAGGTCGATGTAATGAACTCGACTTCGTTGCGAAAGAAGAGGCCAAGCAAGAGATGACAGTACGTCGTTTGTTTGTAGTCTCCGCTCGAAATCACTTCATGGGGACTGCATGTGAATGACTTTGTTTTCTCTTGTTTGATCTTGAATTCTTCACTCGCAAAATAGTGTGTTGTCGCCGCCCCGCCGTTAATCCTCCCTTTGTTTTGAACCTTTTACTGCTGTATATGAACTCCAAGATTCTTCCACCGTCTCGTGTTGGTAATGAAAAGAACCGAAACTGCGAAATATCGAATGTAATATCAGATTCGGGGATACCTTGATCTATAAGCTGCTATAATCTGAAAATCTGCAAAGTTGTCTGGGGACTATGGCGAGTAAAGGGTACGAACTTTTGTCGACCCTCGGTGGTGCCGGAGCTGCGAGACATATCGTGCTGAGGAATAGTGACGGAAGACATAATAAGTATAACATGTTTTGTCCTAAAGCTTAAGCACTTGCCATTCTACAGGTGGACAGAGTTTAGGACAAGAACTCTATTCCACATCGAGTTTCGACTAAATTTGAAGTCGAACCAGGTTGGATCCGGACAATATCTCCCAACTCAAACGTGTTATGTCCACTAACATGGAACTCGGAAGACCTAATGATGATGATGATAAAGGCATTCTATCCCGTACAAATCTTAGCAAAAAGCTAAGCTTCGGACATTAGAAAAAAAAAAACTTGTTTATTTGTCTACAAGTACAAAGAGGTCCCAAGGCACTTCCGACCAAACTTTAAAGTCCAAGAGAACATCATGCACAAAAACAATAGGGGAAAAAAGGGGTGAAAAAGATGTCCATACCTTAGAGAGAGAGTGGTAATAGGGTGTTGGGTGAGAATAGGAGAGGTGTCCCCATCTGCAATTCGTTGGATATAAGGCTCCAAATCCGCATGAGAAACCAAAGGTACCAAAGAAGTGTAAACCGATTCGATTTCACATGCATCCATCTCCGTTACAGAACAACCCCGGCATTCGTCGACACACGATCGAACCAGCTACTAATGTCGTAGTAGGAGTCGTACCAACTACCATTGTCATTGCTAGCTAGAAGTGTTTCGGTTTCCATTCAGACGAAAACACAAGAAAACAAGCCAAGGATGGCGAGCTGTTTGAGAAATCTATATGGGGATGGTTATTATTATAAGCCACAAGTGTTTGGGGGTGTTATTATGTGAGAGATTCTTTGGGGTTGGAATAGAAGGAAAAAAATAAAGATAAATGGAGAAGAGTGAGGTAACTGGTAAGTGAGCATAGTCAATCATTTCTGACAGTTTTGGCACCATGTTTCTCCATTTTTTTTCACTTCTAAAAAGGTTACCAGCCATCAATTCGGAAGTGGATGCGTTTTCAATTCATTCATCGTCTTCATCTTTTGTATTTTGTGTTGTTTTGTTTTGCCCATGTGCAATATGGTTCTTCTTGGAGGCTTCCAACTCAATGATGATATGCATTTAAATGCATATCACTATTATCATCTTCATTGGTGGGTTAAAATTGAATTGATAGATAAAAGTAAAATTTAATTTGGTTAATTAGGGGCTTGTTAGTTAACGGTTAAAGTTTTTTCTTCTTTTCAAAATTTTATTATCAGTTAATTCAATTCAAAATCGGTTAGTTAATCGAATTAATCGAAATATATAATATTATATTACATGTATATTTAAATTCATACGCATAAAGATATCAAGAGAATCAACTATTTTTTAACATTGGACTTATTAAGATCTCAAAATTCAACCAATTTTTAACTCTAATGAAAAAAATACCTAAAGTAATCTAATCTAACTAGAGAAAAAACATAAACCCAAAAATTTATAACAAATTTCAATTAATTCGAAAACTAACCGAATTAATTTAACTTTGTTTGTTTCGATTAATAATTTTGAAATAAATTCATTTTGGTTAACAATCAAAAGAAGAAGAAAAATTAGTTAATATGATTTTGTGTATTTCGGTTATGTCATCCACCAAATTAACCGTTTAAACACCGATTAACCACTAATCACTACTCTTTTAGGTTGTATATATAGGCTTGGGTCATATAATACACTATGTATATGTTACTGTTCATAATCAGAATTTATTATTATTCCTTCGATTAATATATTTACAAAATTTTAATTTGAGTTCTCTCCTTAAGAATATAATGTGCTTTACTACTATATTCAACAATCATTAAAATAAATCAAAACTGATTCGATCATCGAAAATTTTTCAGTAAAATAAAATATACATTATCATCTTTAAACAACTTTATTCACTCTCCTAATTAAGAAATGTTCTATTCCCAAAACCAAACCCTTCTCTACTTGGATGGTCTCAAAATCATGGGTAGGTCTACGGTGCGCCATAGTTGCGGTACAGTACGGTACGACACCAATAAAAAATGTTATAATTACAGAACACAGAACTGAAAATGTTATATTTTTATAATATTTTTTATTAGTGTCTCGTACAGTATCGATATTTAAAGATAAATTTTGATACTTACAAAAACTTAAAATATTATCAGAAGCGATAAAGTATCGATACTCGAAGCTAAGTTTTGATACTTAATCACTAACCAAAAATATTATTAAACAGTATAACATTTTCAGTTTCGCTTATGTATCTTGTAATATTTTCTGTTAATACCGTGCAGTAACTCTACCACACCATTCCTTATGTTAAACACGCCCCAAAACCACATCATTTCTTACGTTAAACACGCCCCCAAAATCTTCTTTCACAAGGAAAAGCAAAAGTTTCATGATATTACCAGATGTGACAATTTATATATAATGTTGTGTTTATGTATTTCTATTGTATTATAATTCTATTAAATAGATTAATTCTGACATGTAAATAGTTTATTTTAAATAAAATATAAAATATTTATATATTTTACACAAACTCCATTGGATTTTGTATTTATATCTGTAACTACAAAATGATGGGTTCACTGATAAGTGGCTGAGGTTAGTGATGAGGGCACTGCCACACTGGTGCAGTCTCCATCTTGATGGTTTCACCATAATGGTTGCTACAGATGTGTGTTTGGCTCTAACTACAAGTTTGAGGTCCACCACCTTTGGTGGACGGCTAATATTATTGCATGTTTCAATTTTTTTTAAAAAAATATTTATGTCAAATAGTTACAATGATTTCGATCAAATTTAAAATTAATTTCGATTAGATATCGTTTTAGAAGTTAGTTCTTTTATTATTGTCATTTTCATTCATAAAATTTAAATTCGAGACTATAATTAAATGATAACAAGTTGTTTGTAACTTGACCTAGAAGACATTGGCATTCTGACATATGATATGAATCTCTTTGTTTTGTTTAATACTCATAAAGGTCTAAATTTAAGTTTGAATTTAAGTCGAGTTAAATTCTGTCTTAAAAATAATTTTTCTTGATATTATCTTCACAAGATTTAAACTCAAGACATTACTTAAAAAAATTCAACTCATTACTTTTGGCCTAGCGAGCATTTGTAGGGATATGAATGACACGACATAATTATGTGATGCAAATAAAACATAAAAAATAATTAAAATATGATATAGATTGAATACTAATACGTATAAATTTTTAATAAGAATAACTCTATCATGTGGCACATTTTTCTTTCGTTTGAAATGTTCTCATCTGTCTTTTGGTACGTTTTTTGTCTTCATTGTCGGTCGTTTTATTGTTTCTTTTCATTTTAATTTTTTTCAGAGTTTGATTTGACGTCACATCGGCTGATCAATATCGCTTATTTGGTTATCCCGTTGATCTTCCTTGCTCTGTATCTTCACGTTAGATTTGGATACACGCTCACAATCACAGTTTCTTGTTTTATGATTGCGTTGTGGTAATGACTGTTTTATCAACGTGCATTCATTGTCATACGCATTTTATGTTAGTATTGATGGTTTTTATCCTCCATTGTCGATTAATGATGTTGTTCGTATCTATTTATTATTTGAGTCTTTTGGTTTGATTTTTATCTTTTTTATTGTATAATCTTTTTATGATATCAAGTTGCTAATTTCTTGTTTCAATGGTATTAAAAAAATATTCAGCTAATGTGTTTAGGTTACTTTTATGATTGTGAGCCCCTTATTATAATTTTAAATATTTTTATTTTTTTAATAAAATTAACGGCTTCTATAAAAAATATCGACTTGTTTAAAAATTTATAAATATATAAATAATTTTAATAACTGATAAATAACATTATTTTAATACTAATTAATATCAGATATCAAATTTAATCGAACCAACGGCAAAAACACACAAATTTTCCCTTGAAATCTCCGTCTATAGACTTCTAATGATGCCTCTCTTTTCTTTATCATTTTAGGAAACTTGAAGATACGAAATGTTATCATTTTCAGTCAAATCACTTCACTTAATTGAAAATTTTAAAATCACGCTATTTATTTACTAAACTACATCAAAACACTTTATCAATAAATTAATATTTAAATTTAGTATTAATATATAATCAATGCATGATGTAACTTTTTTAACAAATCTTAATATTAATCATAATCTAACATAGAGGAGAAGGGAAGAGGTGTTTTATGAAAAGGGATTTTTAGTGAGTCTAAAACTTATAACTTAAAAAATATGAGAGAGTACAAATAAATAACTTAACTAACCGGACGAATGTGCTTATTCTGCATGATGTAACTTATAAACTTATACTCTAAAAAAATATCAAATCTAAATCTAAAATGAAATAATTAAATGACAATTTTGAAATTATTAAATAAATAATATACTTTTTTGAATAATAAATTTGTCAATTTTAGAATTATAAGTTTAGTTTATGGTTTAGAATTTCGGGATTTAGATTTTGTAATATAAATAAGAAATATCGTATAATTTTTTTATATAACTTGTATATCGAAAACTGAAAATGTTTTATGCAAAAAAATATCTCGTTTTTAAATTATGTACGTATCTGACATCCTAAAAAAATTAATTTATGATCTTATACCTCTTGCAGAAACTTGTCTGACTGGTATGACGAGTTCCATGTGTTTTTAATTTTTAAATGAAACTCGCCTGGTTGGTATGACAAGTTTTATATATTTTTATTTTTTAACAGGAGCTGATAATGAATATCTAAAAATTTATTAAAAAAAATAAAAACTCATGAAACTCGTTATACTAGCCAAATAAGTTTCATTAACAAATAAAAAATCATAAAACTCATTGTACCAACAAGACGAATTTATGAAATGATGTTAGATTAAGAATTTAATATTTTTGGGGTGTCAAATCCATAAATAATATTAAAAACAGCATGTTTGGATAAAATGCCAAGAAAAACGAGTATTTAAATGTTAGTACAAATATTTTTATAATAATATTTATTTTAGTAAATAAATATAACAAGAATATAAAACAGTATCACATAACTATTATTATAGCATCTTTATTTATGTCTTTTTTTCTTTCAAATGTCTAGTCGGTATCCAATGATATCCTCGCAGGGTCTTCTAAGATGGATGGTTTCAATAACAAACAAACATATATATTATCACAAAGACAATAAGAAGAAAAGATAAAAAAAAAAAGAAGACAAAAATGATATCTTAGTTGGAGCTTTGATTATTTAAAAAAGGACATCTAGGATCTTTGTTATTTTTCAGCATATGAAAATTAGGGATGAAAATGAAAAGAAAAGTTGTGTTTTTTTATTATTTTGGAGATTTAGTGGGAGGATTTGGACATCAATGAGAGTGATTGTTTTGTCTCTGAATTAATTGGTTATATTACCCGCACCTGTTTAAATTCGATTTTGATTTTAAAATCTTATCATAGAATGTTAATACGAGGGAATAAAAATGAGCAACCTGATCAACCAATCAAATGTATTTATTTTTAAATTCGGTTGATTTTAAATAGGAGTCGTAAAATTGAAATAGTTTTTGAATTTTTTTGTATATTTTCAATAATATTTTAAAATAAGGATCAAATTGATAGAATTTTTAAATATTAATGATTAAATTTTTTAAATTATTCTGAATTAAGATCAAATGACTTAATTAGAATGAAAATATATTTTTTTGTATAGTCATCCGTATCCAACCATTAGCCGACTTATTTGGATTGATATTGTAGATGTTAATTTCAATCGAATTTACTCCATTTATGGTGTTATAATTTGAACATTTGACTTTATTTATGAGATTTAAAATTTCATCGCATTAGACAAATTTATTGTTGATAGAATGAAAATAAAAATACGATGATTAGTTTACCTTTATAAAATGCATTAAGAAAAACTTTAGTAGAGAATCTAAGTGTATTCAATAAATTGAATGGAGACATGTTTATCCATCAGAATATCTACAATGAGCTTTGTCGAGATGCAATCATCGTCTCGAAGAAAACTTATGGTTTTATAAATGGCTTAAATAAAAAAAATGTTTAAATTATATATATTTTTTGAATTTTAGGTGTTTAAAGTATTTATTTTGTTAAAAATAGGTGTTTAGAAAATTGCCTAAAGTTTATATCGTTACAATTTTAAGTGCATAGCGGTTAAGGGTGTTAAAAAATTTTGTTAACCAATCAATGTTTGACACGTTGCAATAAATTATTTTTAAAAAAAATTGAAGAAAAAACTCCAAAATTTTCAATATTTCAGAAAATCTCAATTTTTTTCAATTTTTACAAAACAGTCTCAAAATCCCTAAAATTTCCCAAACCCAAACACCCAAATCACCGCCGCTTCCGCCGTCGATCGTCGTCCCTGAGCACACTCATTTGGTCGCCGGACCTAGGCGGTCATTTCTTTCAACACGGAGCCATCAAAAACGCCGAACGACATGTCAATTGACCGTCAAAAATAAAATCGACGTTCAACTGGCACTCCGTTTGATGTTTTTGACGACGCCGTATTTGGGGGAATGACCATCTAGGTTCGACGAACAAAGGGGGTGTGCTCAGGGACGACGATAGGTAGTGGCGATTTGAGGGTTTGGGTTTAAGAAATTTTAGAGATTAGGGGATTGTTTTGTAAAAATTGAATTTTTTGAGATTTTCTAAAAAAAATTGTGTAAAAAACTGTTTTAAGTTTTTTATTTTGAAAAAAAAATAGACATGTCACGTGTCATGTTTTGATTAGTTAACTGATTTTTTTAACAGCAGATAACTATCATGCACCTAAAATTTCAACAGTGTAAACTTTAAGCACATATTTTTAACAAAAATACTTTAAACATCTAAAGTTCAAAAAATGTATATTGTGGGCACTTATTTTTCATTGAAGCCTTATAATTCAAGTAGTTTCCTTAAAAAATAAAATTTTTAATAAATAAATAAATAAAACTGTATTCATTTCAAATTGGTCATAAAATTTTGAACATTCTAATTTCATTTCAAATTATCAATATATACTAATTGTATTCCATGTTAATAAAACTGTTATAAAATTATTAATTTTTATGTAGGCACTAATGTGTATTATGTAATAATATGGTGTGACATACACGATAATTTGAGGATAAAATTTGAATGTTCAAAAGTTTGATGACTAATTTAAAATAAAAGTCGTAGTTTGAAGATGAAACTGAAACATTAAAAAATTTGGAGATCAATTTAGAATGAAAGCCTTTGAGTTTAAATCCAACCCATTTTAAACGAATCTAATTTTATTTGTCAAAGCCTATTTTTCAAACCTGATATTTTAAATCCAACCCATTTTATACTAAAACGATTAGTTTCAAGGAGACTGGATTTGGGCTTAATTTCAGTTTTTTTTTTTTTTTGGGGGGGTCTAAGATACGATTACGATGAGATACGAAAGTTCCCGTGTTGATCGCTTTCTACAATTAAGGTACTGTTTCCAGGCTTAAATTGTTTTTTTTTACGAAGCATTACTTCGATTTATTTGCAATTCGGTTGAGCGATCCTACTGAGAATTCACCTCCATTATCGATTTGAAGTATAAATTTGATGTTAGTTTCAGCAATCTGCGATAAAAATCAACGGCGGGAGGAGGGCGGCGACGCTGACGGACAAGGATGGATCAAGGGAGACGAGTGTTCGCAGTAGATCTTCTCGAGAGATATGCGGCGAAAGGCCGCGGCGTGATTACTTGTATGACAGCTGGGAATGATGTGATTGTGTTGGGAACAAGTAAAGGTTGGATTATCAGACATGATTTCGGTGTTGGAGATTCTAGTGGTACGGTATCCTCTTTTATTGATTAATGAACCTTCAGTGTTATGATTGGATTTTACTGTTAGAACCTTTAGTTATAGCCTTATCCGCCAAGTACAGTGTCCATTTTTTGAAATTCTATGCTAGTTTCAAGTCAATTCTTTCACCTTGTTCGTTATTAATCTGCTTAAACTTTAAAGTTAATTGAACTTGAACTCGTTGATATATAAGGTATTTGATTAAGCTTCGTATTTAAGGTATCAAGTTGATTCACGGCGAGTTAGAGGTTAAGAACTGTTTTATCGGCTCCTTTCAAAAAAAAAAAAGAAATGTTTTATCGGCATGTGTAAATGGTGGAAGCATGTTGTAATTTTTTTCCTCGTCCATTTGGAATTTTAGAAATTGATCTATCAGTGGGACGACCTGGGGAGCAATCGATTCATAGAGTTTTTGTTGATCCTGGGGGAAGCCACTGTATTGCTACTGTGGTGGGCAGTGGAGGTGCTGATACATTCTACACTCATGCAAAGTGGACCAAACCTCGCATGTTAAGCAGATTGAAAGGTCTAGTTGTCAATGCTGTTGCCTGGAATAGGCAACAGATAACAGAAGGTAATTTTATTTCTCGGCCATTGCTTCTTTGATGAGACCTAGCTTTGGGCATACTGATTTCTGATGCTATTATGTTCTTAATTTTTTTCTAACGCAGCTTCTACAAGGGAAGTCATTCTTGGTACAGAGAATGGTCAACTGTACGAAATTGCTGTAGATGAGAAGGACAAGAAGGAAAAGTATATAAAGCCTTTGTATGAATTAGCAGAACTTCCCGAAGCTATCATGGGTTTGCAGGTACATTTTTTTGCATCGTTAAATCAGGAATGGGCTTTAATTACCTGTTCTTTCTTCATTTGAGAACCCTTTCTTCTGATATAATTGTTCTGCTTGAACATTGCCTTGGAAAGAAACTACACAGTCATCTTTCTTTAGCTAAAGATTTATTTGAAAATAAGTCTTCTTTGGATGGTCAAAGTTCTAATGCTTTGCTTATTTGTCTGTGTATCTTAAATCTTCTGCTGGTTTGGATTGTAGTTCTATTTTCTGCCAGACAATTTAGAATGAATTAGCTGAAATAGGTTGTTGCTAAGATTGGTCTCATCTCTTGATAATGTCAAAGGAATTGTTGGTTTGTGAAACTGTCACGGAAACTGACATTCATATAATCTTCTTTCTTCTTAAGCTGACATTGTTGCTTTAAACAGATGGAAACAGCTATCTTGAGCAATGGATCTAGATATTATGTGATGGCTGTTACTCCCACAAGACTTTATTCTTTCACTGGAATTGGATCTCTGGAAGTAAGCTGAGCTCTCATTCGTCTTTCCCCTGTTTAAGGTTTTAAAAGTGCTTGGGCACAAAAGAACATGTTAATATTTCCCTATGGTTGTTGGCTGTTATACTGCTGCTGCTTCTATCTATAGATGGATATCCCTTTTTTCCTCTGTATTTATTTATTAATTGATTGAGCCAGATTCTATTCATCCCAAGAAATGCCATTTTTTCTACCCACCTGGTATGCTATCGGTGATAGGTTTTATCTGTGATTATATTTCTTCCTAAACGGTTATTTTGATGTGATTTTTTTGTGCAATGCAAGTGAAACAGGTTTCTCATTTAATTGCCTACCATGTTCGTAACTTCTTATGTTTTCCTAAATTTGTTCTTACTTTGAGGTTCTCTTGCAATGGTTTACATTGCTTCCTGTCTAGCTTAGTGAAATATATCATGGAGATGTTACTTTTATTTATTTAATTTACTTTTGCATTGCTAGACAGTTTTTGCCAGCTACTTGAACCGTGCTGTGCATTTCATGGAACTTCCTGGTGAAATACCAAACAGGCAAGTTTTCCTTTTCATGATTATATTGTTTTATTATTTCATCTAATCAGAAGATAGAGCGGAATCTTGTATATGCAGAACTTATTGAACAGGATGTTAAGCTTATTCTTTGTGATTAACACAATTACATTTTGTTATTGGTTGAGAATTACCATCTACCTTTTCTGATGTGTGTCTATGTACGTATATTAAAGTTATGGTGCTTCTGAATGAGTTTTTTCTGCCACCATTGTATCCTTTCAGTGATTTGCATTTCTTTATGAAGCAAAAAAGAGCTGTTCATTTCGCATGGCTTTCTGGAGCTGGCATCTACCATGGCAGCCTAAATTTTGGATCACAGCGTAGGTAAAGATTTAAAATTATTTTTTTGTCAACCATCTGTTTTCACTCTTGCATTTGCTAGTTTCTTTTCCAGCCTTCTCCAAAATCTAATTCATATTTGATACTTCAGTTGCAGCTAGCTTTTTGAGTATGTTTTAGGAAGTATTTCATTTCATTTCATTTTACTTTACCTAACCATAATGCATTTGAACTTGTTATATCTGATAAATATTTATGGGTGTGTTCTCATTATCATTCATTGTGGATATTTTTATCTAGTTCTCCAAATGGTGATGAAAACTTTGTGGAGAACAAGGCTCTCCTGGACTACACAAAGTTGTCTAATGGTGCAGAAGTAGTCAAACCCAGTTCCATGGCAGTGTCCGAATTTCATTTTTTGCTTCTTATTGAGAATAAGGTTAAGGTGTGTTGTGGTAATTACTTACATTATATTTTTACTGCTGATGGTATCCATTTGCAGAGTTCGGAATTCAGTTACATCCATGCTGGTAATGAGTTTTCTAACGAGTATGAGACTTTCTTAGGGTCCCCTATATGTTATGTCTGAAGGGAATTAGATTTGTTAGTATTTATTTAGGATTGTTTAATTTGCTTTTTGCCCTATTCTTTTAGCTTTTACAATCATGTAACCTTTGTTCCTAAATGCTGCATAGGTTGTAAATAGAATTAGTGAGCAAATCATAGAGGAACTTCAGTTCGATCAGGTTTCAGACTCTACTTCAAGAGGAATTATCGGACTATGCAGTGATGCAACTGCAGGGTTGTTCTATGCTTATGACCAGAACTCTATCTTTCAGGTTTGTATCTTACAGTGGACTTCACATTATCTTTCAGTCCAAACTATTCCAGGCTAATTTTCTGGCTTCTGGATTGAAAACATCTTCTAGGTTTCTGTGAATGATGAAGGACAAGATATGTGGAAGGTCTATCTAGATATGAAAGATTATGCTGCAGCTTTAGTTAATTCTCGTGATCCACTCCAGAGAGACCAAGTATATTTAGTTCAGGTCCTGTCTAGCTTCTTGCCTGTCAAGTAATGTCTCTTTTGGTTGTTGGCATGTAAACAAAGCTTAAATAAATTGTCACTCCTAAGTTGCAGTTTTTGTGTAGAGAATCTTGTTATCATCCTAATTGTCTATGACCGGGATATTGCTTATGCAGGCTGAAGCTGCATTCAGCTCCAGGGACTTCCTCAGGGCAGCATCCTTTTATGCAAAAGTGAATTCCTTCTTTCTTGATATTGTTTATTTATGTATCTTATATATTACCTTGAATTAATTCTCCATTGATCTTGTACACCCTAACACTGAATAGTTTATGTGTGTGTTTTTCTTTATTTCCATGTTAAGGAAATTCTTATGACTGACACTTGTGTTTTGCAGATTAACTATATATTATCATTTGAGGAGATCACTTTGAAGTTTATCAGTGTAAATGAACAGGCAAGTGCTGTATCTTTAATTTGATTTACATCTATTTTAATTTTTTCCCTTTGTTTGAGTAGTATTTTATCCGCCAAATAGCTCGAGTCCTACGCATTTTTAAATCCAGTTTAGATTTTATGCCTGTAATACTTGTCTCTTTTTCCTCTTACCCTTTGACAAGATCCTTAACACTGTCCTTGAAAAAGTCATGACTTATTCAAGAAGTATTTCTAACAATGAAAATATCAGATCTTACTCTATGAATTAACTTCAATTCGAAGTTTGAGATTATTGAATAGCCGGGATAGGATTGCCCCATTTGTCATTCTGATATTTTTTGCTGAAGAACCCGATTTAGAAATCTACCTCCCCCCCCCCCCTTTAGTTTTGAACTGGTAACTTTACATTTCTTATATTTGTTAAGACATTGTAGAAACTTAATCAAGTTGATTTATACATTTTTGTACCATATCATGTTTGCTGCAACCTGAGGCAGGAATTTTTTAGGGAAGAAGTAAATTTGCTGAGCTGAGTGATTTTTATTCTTTAATATGGTATCAATTTTGAGTGCTGAATTAACAATAATCTTCAATCTGTATGCCTTTGCATAAAACAAAACCCAATTAAAGTATCCATAGATTCAAGTTTCTATGTATGAATATGATATACAGGGCGACACTACTCCATTATACACACACATGCCAAGCATTTGACATTTGACATTCATTTATGTTCTCTGTTTTCAGGATGCTTTGAGAACTTTTTTGTTAAGGAAGCTTGACAATCTTTCAAAGGATGACAAATGTCAAATAACAATGATTTCCACATGGGCGACAGAACTGTACCTGGACAAGGTTTCGGTTCTTTTTCCATGCATGAAATTAGATGCATAACCTAGTTATTATCATTTTTTATATTCTATGATATGCTAGTGGCTTTATAAAACTGAAATGTGTTATCAGCAACAGGCTAGTAGTGTAGATGCTAGGTTGTAACATGATACTTCTTCCTACCTCATATGTGATTTGAATGATTTTCTTAAACATTTGCGATAATGACAATAGAGATAGGCTACATGAGATAAGTGCCCAGTATAAAAGTTTCATATTTGTCATTTTCAATCGATTTTATGCATTTTCTATTTTGCTCCGTCTTTGGGTCATAAATTGTATTAGCAATTTTTTTTTTTTTTTGATTTTGAACTTGATTAGTAATGGGCATAAACACTTGAAGCGACTATGAAAATCCATCTACTTTTTGGGAAATTAATACTTTTCATTACTTGCCTTGTGGATCGCACTGTTGTAAAGGACTAAATTCTCCTTTTATGCAAAAAAACCATGAACCAATAGTCATCTCTAATGCATGGTTTTGCATGTCAGATTTTTAGATAAATCGCCTTCTTTTAGAAGATGATACAGCTTTGGTGAATCGTAATTCTGAATATCAGTCGATCATTATAGAGTTTCGTGCTTTCCTTAGTGACTGCAAAGATGTTTTGGATGAGGTGACTACAATGAGACTTCTGGAGAGGTAATAATCTGTGATTCATGAACCGTTTTTTTTTTTGCCAGACAACCATTTCTTAGTCTCTACATTATCATGCAACTAATCTTTCAAGGTTTAATAATATTCCGTTTTGCATTTGTTCTGTCTTAATGATTATGTACATTTACTTTTCAAGAGTGTTACCATGGGAAGATAAAGGACCTCTCACATTAGCTTAAGGTCAAAAATTAGAAGTAGACCTTATCTTTTGGGCCTCCATTCAACAATTAAGGTTTATCTTGTGTGAAAATATGGCACTAGTGATATTCTTTTAGTGTGAACATAAAAGAATATTGACTCTTTCAAAGCACATCCTGCGTTAATTTCCATATTGAGCCAATAATATCATTGGATTACTTCTTGGGTACTCTCACATGAACAAATGATTGATGTCTGTATTATGCCAGATGTGCAAAATGAACAACAGAAAACTAACATGTCCTCAGGAGTTGCCTGCTTTTCTTGGACTCTCGTGGTTAGACCCATAATATTCAATTGTTTGGGCTAGAGGCCCTGTCTTTTGCTTCAGTATCATCTGTACATGTCTGCATACTTACTGCAGTTTCTTTACTTTGGTTTTGAAGCATTACCATGCTTATGTAGACTCCGTATTTGTTTCCTTTTATTAATTAACCCTTTTAATATTGAAGCATTACCGACATTAATAATTTTCTTTTGCAAACTTCTGCAGCTACGGGAGGGTTGAAGAATTAGTATTTTTCGCTAGTCTGAAGGAACAGCATGAAATTGTTATTCATTACTATATTCAGGTTTTAGGAAATTCTTTTCTTATTGTCATTGGAACCTACTGCTTATTTTCTATCTACTTGATTATCTAACCTTATACTGCCATTTTATTTATTTATTTCTGGTTTGTGTGTGTGTGTTAGGGGGGTATCATGCTTTTGGGTTTGCTTGTGCAAGCCTTAAGTTTATAGGGTGTATAATGCTCTGCTATGGAACTTTTTAATTTAGTCTTCATCAATCTGATGGATGATGGACTTATTTCCTTCTTGCTCTTTTCCCCTTCTTCTATTAGTGGCTTATTTTAAGTAACAGAACAAAGGAGCTAACATGTTTGTAATTTATTGATTAAGATTAAAAATAAAGTAACTTTTTTTTTTTTTAAACTTTTTATGTGATATTTAATCAGATATTTTTACTTTGTTATTCTATCTTTCTATTTGAACCTTAAAGCGGTTCTTTTTTTCCTCTAGCAAGGGGAAGCAAAGAAGGCATTGGAAGTGCTTCGAAAACCTGCTATTCCAGTAGATCTTCAGGTAAACGATCATGTTATTCCTTCCCGTCACATTCTGCTGGTTGGTCTGCAGGTCCTTGTATTATTTTCTTCATTTTTTAAGTGACTAAATTCCTCATTCGGCTTTATCCTATACAAGCTAGCTTTTCTTTTGTGATAGCATAATACCTCTCATTTCTAGTTCATTCTTATTGAAAAAGTAATGGTATTGGACACTGCAGTACAAGTTTGCCCCAGATCTTATTACTCTCGATGCTTATGAGACTGTGGAGTCATGGATGGCCTCAAACAACCTGAACCCAAGGAAACTTATTCCTGCAATGATGCGTTATTCAAGTGAACCACATGCAAAGTAATGGTCTTCTCATATTTGCTTATTTAATCATCCATGTCTTATATGGATCTTGAATGACTTATAGCAACTTTGTGCAACATGCAGGAATGAAACCCATGAAGTAATTAAATACTTGGAATTCTGTGTTCATCATTTGCATAATGAGGATCCAGGAATCCACAACTTGTTGCTCTCTTTGTATGCTAAGCAGGTGGAGTTGGTTTAGAATTTAGAAGCTTTACTCCTTTTACGTTTATAATGGCATGTGCATAAGGTGGCATGTTAATAAATAAAAGATATTCTTGGACCCTTGTCTAACAGCTTGAGCTTTAGTTTGAGTGGTTCTGGAAAGATCAAACTTACAATGATTTCAAAGTACATCTAATCTACTCCATTTTGTACATCCAAATGCTTTTCTTTAATCATTGATATTCTTAGGTTGTGGATATGTGTTTACCTTGTCTTCTTTTTTAATGTTTGGTTTCTTTTATATTTTATGCAGGAAGATGATAGTTCCCTTTTACGTTTCCTACAATGCAAATTTGGAAAAGGGCAAGAGAACGGGCCTGATTTCTTTTATGACCCTAAGTATGCCCTGCGCCTCTGCCTCAAGGAAAAACGGATGCGTGCCTGCGTTCATATATATAGCATGATGGCAATGCATGAGAAGCTGTTGCTCTTGCTCTGCAGGTAATATTTCTGTCAACGTGTCTGATAGTCCCTTGATAAGAATTTTTCTCGTACCATTTAGGTTGGACCTTGTATTATTACTATGAGAATTTGATTTAGAAATTTATAGCACACACTCAGACATATTAGGTATGGATTTGTTATCGTTAATTATTTATTACTACTATATAAAAAAGTTGAATTACTGAACATTCTATGGAAATTTTTGGTGGGAAAAGTTCTTTTTGTTGTTATCTAGGTAAATCAGGTAATTGCCTTCCTCTGCTTGAGAAAATTTTCAAGTTGGATGTTAAGGTTTATAAATCCATGATAACCAACAATGGTGTGTAATGCGGAGATCACTGCAAATCTTTATTTCAAGTCCTCTACTATAGGATGGGATTGTAAGTAATCCTTTTGTTAGGTACACTTTGCTTTCAATTTTAAAGGTGTGGAGTGTGCACTATAAAAGGATAATCATTGGTGGACTATTCAATAGAGCCATCTTTTCATGCATTTGTGGGATTTACTCAAGACATGTTGCATGGGATGGACATGAAATAGTCATGTTCAACTATCATTTAATTTGCTCTTTCCAAAATAAATGTTTGTAGCTTAAACATGTTATTTATATGTGTTATGTATTATGGTGGTATATTTGATCAAACATAGTTCATATGGATTTTACATCACATTAGTATTTATTCTATTTTTGGTTCTCTAGATTGATCCAGAGCTAGCAATGGCTGAAGCTGACAAGGTTGAAGATGATGAAGACTTGAGAAAGAAGCTTTGGCTAATGGTTGCCAAGCATGTTGTTGAGCAGGAAAAAGGCACTAAAAGGGAGAATATAAGAAAGGCAATAGCATTTCTCAAGGAAACAGATGGCCTGTTAAAGATTGAGGACATATTGCCATTCTTTCCCGACTTTGCCTTAATTGACGACTTCAAGGTGGGAATTTGGCATTTTGATTATATCAGTGCTTATTTCTCTCTCACCTCACATGGGGTTAGGTAGGCACAACATAATGCACGTGAGCTTTAATGCCATGTTAAGCATCCGACTTAAAAGCAATTGGTAATAGGTGAAGGGGCTCAACGTGAATATAAGACCGTAGGAAACCCAAGATTTAATAGATGTAGGATAATACCATTTAACATTTTTTTATGTACATGTCAATTAATTTTTCTTTTATGTGTGTATGTATGTATTTAGGAGGCAATTTGCTCCTCACTGGATGATTACAACAAGCAAATTGAGCTACTGAAGCAGGAAATGAATGATGCAACACATGGTGCAGACAACATTAGAAATGATATTAGTGCATTAGCTCAGAGATATGTTGTGGTTGACCGTGACGAGGATTGTGGGGTAATTGATCATCCTAATTTTTTTTGCCATTGATAAGTTGATAGCATTCTTAGATTTACTTTTTTTTTCCAATATCTCAAATGGATTATGGAAGTAAACCGTTTCATTCTTCATTCAGTCTGCTCTAGCACTCTGCATAGTTTTACAAGAAGTCCGTATAAAGTTACGCACATAGAGAGGGCTTGCTTTTACCTTTATTTTACCTTTGATACAAAAATATCAATTTTTTAGTTTGACAGGTTTAGGGGTTTGTGCTGAATTTAAGGTTTTATTTTTCTTTAATGTTGGAAATATTATAATTTATAGGAAAACTCATTCCTCAACCTATGAATTGAATAGCCCTTGATTATCGACTTCATCTGATTCATCAGGTCTGTAGGCATAAAATTTTGGCTATTGGCGGGGATTACAGAATGGCTAGCGGGTATACAGCTGTAGGAACAATGGCTCCTTTCTATGTCTTTCCTTGTGGACATGCTTTTCATGCCCACTGCCTGATTTCGCACGTGACACGTTGCACGAATGAATCTCAAGTAAGCTGTTTGCTTATCATTCTTTCAGTTTATATGTTTGTGTTTTGTACATTGGCTGAAAGAGACCATGATTTCTGGATAGTTTCTTTTTAGTGGCCTCGGTAAACATTTTACGACATTTATTGTAGCAGACCATCTTTAAGAGTAACATATGTATGGCAGGCGGAATACATACTGAATTTGCATAAGCAACTAACTTTACTTAATACCGAAGTCCGAAGGGAATCAGATGGTGGTATGACAAATGAAGCCATTACTAGCGTCAGCCCTACTGATAAGGTATACATCACTTCCCTTTTCTTGATTCATTTTTGGTTTCCCTTTTGTGTAACGTCGCTTGAATCTATTGCTTGTTTTTTGCTGGAAATCTATCCTCTGAATAGTAGACCAAACTCAGTAGTTTAATTGAGATCTCTGTTTGATTCGTTGGCAGCTCCGATCCCAGCTAGACGATGCAGTGGCTGGTGAATGCCCATTTTGTGGCGAATTAATGATCCGTGAAATCTCTTTGCCTTTCATCATGCCGGAGGAAGCCCAGCAGGTTAATTCATGGGAGATAAAACCGCAGAACCTTGGAAACCAAAGAAGCTTTTCTTTGTCCGTATGATTGGATTATGTATGTCAACCGACACGTTCCAGTCCATCTGCAACGAGCCGTCCTAGGACCTGTTATATAGTTTTCGAGTCTTATCAGCATCAGTTGAGCCTCAATGGTTTGCTTATTTCATGTAATTTATTCTCATTTATGTTTGTTTGTTTTTTCCCTTTTCTTTTCATTTTTCTATTTATTGTATCATTTGCATTTCCTCCCATGGCCTTTGTTTTCCGTGTTTTCCTTTTGTGTTGCAAGTTTTCTTTTTCCCTTTATTTGATCTGGGATTTTTCTTTTTAATGTAATCAACCAATCTTCATTACCCAACTGGATGGATTATGCAATACACAAGAGTTGTTTTCAAGATTGAGACTGCAATGAAGGAAGGCAACAAGAAAACGGGACCTTCATTTATAGAAGAGTAAACGATAAGTGGTTTTATAAAACCGGATAGCTGATTTCGAAGAGTGTTTTTTTCATTGCTAGTTTTCAAAAGAGATTTTACTCACGATAAAATGAATAACTTCGTGAGGTTGAGATTTGAGAAGCGATTTTCTCACCTTATCCATGAAATTATAAGACTTAAATAAAAAATTAACCCTTAAATTATTTTTTATTTATTTTTAACTTTTAAATTATTTTTTATATAAAATTAATCTCTAAATTATTATTTTTGGCCACTTTAAGTTCGATAATTATTTAAATCAAAAAATTTATTTCGGCCAATAAGTTATAGACATATCTCAAATATTTTTTTGATCAATGAATAGTTTAGGGACTAAAAAATAATATAATTTAAATATTTATTTTTATCAAAAAATAATTTAAGGACTTAAAGTGATTAAAAATAATAATTTAGAAACTTATTTTATGCTAAAAACTAACAAAAAAAAAACAGTTTAAGGGCTGATTTTTCAATTAAGCTGAATTATAATTGCAACTAGAATTGTAGTTACAATAATTAGAAAAATAATCAGTTACTATAAAATATTAATTTTCTAGTCTTTTATATGTTTATTTTTAGTACGTATTAGACGAAATAGAAAATATGAATCCGTTTGTTGGATTGAGTATTACTTCGATTCGTGTTGTCGTTGTTGCGACATCTGAAAAATTAAGTCTAAATAGACATGAACAATCGAGAATTAGATATTGTAATTTGTACCTTTACGTAAGATGATATTCGAATCTAAATATTCAATGTCTACAAATCTCGACCTTGTCATTTCAACTAAAAACTCATCTTTATCGTATACTTTTATATTAGGAAATAATCCGATATAAATGGAAAACCAATTGCGCCCACAACAATGTCAAAAAACCAAGCAAGTATCAATGTCTTTTCGAACAAGATTATAAGTGCTTTTATTCCTTTTTTTTCAAAAGATATGTTAGATATCAATAGATTTTTTTTAACTCATTTCATGAACTCCTAAATCCTTAAGTTGAAGGATGTTATGCATTTAAACGTGTTTAATGTACATTTTTATAGATTTTATAATAATTATAATAGTCGAACTAAAACTTATCGACATATTAATCATAATTTTAAGGGTTAATTACCCCGTTGGTACATAAACTATACCGAATTTTCAGTTTCATACATAATATTTTAAAAAATTTAATTTCATACATAGAGCATTTCGCCGTTAACGGGTTTACCCACTTCCGTTATGGAAGCTAACGTAAAACCCTTTTTGTCCACTAATAAACTAACACATGACATTTATTTATTTCTTAAAAAAAACTCTATTTACTTAAGGGTTAATAACAAGATTAGTCCTCAAAGGTTCATTGATATTTTAATTTCATCCTTAATCTTAAAGTATATAAAATAAATATTTAGACCAATACACATTTGACACGAGGCATACTATTAAAATTTTTTTTGACACAGTATTAATTAAAAATAAGTCCTTATTCTTTATATTCTATGTTATTTTTATAAAATATTCAATTAAGTCCATAAAAATTTCAATTAGGTCCAAACTCAAATACAATTAAAATAACATCACAAAAAAAAATCAAGGGTCATAACAACAACGTCCAATATAACAGAAGACAACACAAATCAAATTACCACCTTTTAAACTTAAGATTCTCCAAACTTCAAAAGAATCAGATTAGGAGTATTGGAGTTGAAAACGGGGAGGTGATGGTTGTTGGACTATTGAGGTCGAAGAAATGAGGGCGCCATACCTTCTCCATAATGTAATCTTCTTCTCCAGCAGATCCCCAATTAAATCTAAATTCTACACAAACAATATCAAATTGGATCTCAAATACAGCAAACCCCAACCATACCAGGTTCGAAGAAGATAAAGAGGTTTATGAAACGGAAGCCGATAACATATCAGAATATTGGGTTTTTTATTTTCATTTGAGATTTTAGGATTTTTCTGGTTGCTTCCAAAGAATCTAAATCGAATAAGTGAGGGGAAAGAAGAGAATATGATACTTTTGACGGTTTCATCGATCAGTGATTATGCCAGCGATGGTAGCGACGAGAACGACGACGTCAAGATTTGAGAGAAAAGAGCAAGTTTAGATTAGGTTTCTGGGAAGGAAAAATAAAGAAATGGATATTAAATTTTTTAAATTTGTTTTATAATTTTAAAATTAAAAATTAATTTTAAAATTTTAAGGGTAAAGTTTAGAAATCAATAAAACATCAAGGACTAACTGTGTTATTGTGCCACATCAATAAACTTTGAGGACTAATCTTGTTATTAACCCTTAAGTAAATAGAGATTTTAAAAAATAAATAAATGCCATGTGTCAATTTATTAGTGAACAAAGGGTTCCACGTCAGCTTCCGTAACAAAATTGGGTAAACCCATTAACGGTAAAATACTCCATGTATGAAATCGAGAGTTAAAATATTATGTATGAAACTAGAAATTTAGTATAGTTTATGTACCAACGGGATAATTAACCCTAATTTTTAAATAGTTTGTGACTTAAAGCTTCTTTATACCTTTGTCCCATTAAATTTGTATTTTATTAACATTTTTATTAATTTTTTAAACTTTAACTCATTATTATTTAAAATTATTATTGATAAAAATATAAAAAAATAAATTCTATAAACCTTAAAATAAATAATTTAAAATATATTTTTTTATAAAAATTAATTATTTAAAATATTTAAAATAATTATAGTTGTTGAAATAAAATGAGTTGTATTTTTAGTTGTTTTATTAATTCTTTCTAGATTTGCTTTATTATTGTGAATGAATTTATCAATCATTTTTTGTTGATTCAAGAAAAAGTAATGTATTGATTCTTGGAATATTAATGATATATAGAAGAATATTTATGTATATTTTTTCAATGAAAAATTTTATAAAAAAATAGAATTTACGGAATAATCGAATAGTTCTTCTTTTAAATATTTGCCATTTTTTTGACGATTTTAATATTTTATTCCGATAACTTATTTTGTTAGAATTAATATTTATTTCTTGATTTAAAAATTTGTTTTTCTTGTCTTTTATAATTCTAATTTTTTCTATTTGATTTTTAATTGTATTTGTTCTCGTAGTCAGATCTTTTATTTTTTTTATTAATGAATAAATTATTCGCAAAAAAATATTTTTAAAAAAATAATTATGGGAAAAATTAAAATGACGGAGGGGTATATTTTTATAAAAATAGATTGGAAATATAATGTAATTGTTCGTTATTTATCACGAAATAGCGGGAGAAAATGATAAGCTATAGCCCAAAAAGAAAAAACAGATGGCGTGCTTATCTGAAAACAAATAAGATAGCCGATAACACTCAGCCAATAGGAGGATAACGGGGGACGAAAACCATCAATTATCGCTCACTTTTTTTCTATTTAAAGCGGGTCCCATTCTGACCCCATTAATTATTAATGGCAAACTATAGTAATAATCTTATTTTAGTTATCAAACTTTTAAATTTTGGTATTAAAAAATATTGCCGCGACACACTAAAACCTTCCTCTGTAAAATAAAATTTTAATTTTCTAAATCTACAGTAGTTACAGAGGTCAATTTTTTTTTTATGAATGAAATAGTCGGCGGTTAATTTTAATAGTGTACTTACATGTGAGTAAATTATGTTTGTGTTTGGTTTTACGGTGGTAGAATTAATTTTGAATTATAGTAATTTTATATAGTTAATTTTGCATAAAATTGATTTTAAAGTAACGTAATTTATGTTTGAGAGTTTTTTTTAAAATCACGATTGTGTAAAAATATAGTGTAAAAATCACGATCAATCGTAAAAGCAACTTCTACCTTGCTTTTCTCAAAATTACGATTAGTGTCTATAATTGATTTTGGATTTTTGCTTCCAAACATGTTGACACGGTGATCGAGGCATATTTCCCTTTCAATCGGGATTTTTAGCCTCCCATCGGATATCCAAACATGCACTATAATGTCAAATTTCTTATGAACGGAATAGTCATTGTGTAAACTTAAAGTTATATATTTCGATCTCAACAAGTGTCTCAGTGAAAAAGCGGATGATGTTCATCTTAGGAGACACGAATTCGAATTATTTTGTCTATAAGATATATGCGCATATATATATATATATATATATATATATATCAATTCAATGTGCTATTGTAAGATTTATTTATTTTTACTATAAGTGTTGAATCGTAATAAACAATTAAGTGAAAATCCACTCCATATAACTGTATTTTTCATACAAATTTTTTTGTTGATGGATCCTATGCAAATATAAAATATAATTAACCTATTAATTAATATAATTCAAGAATAAAAGGTGAAATGTTCCTTTCATGATTTAATAATCTTCAAAAGTCTTTTAAGTCCACCATTGATAATGTGTCATACAATTGTCCGATCTTCATTGCTTTTACAAAAACTACAAAGAATTTCAACATCATTCGAGTTAGGTCCACATCATAGCAGCTGCCAACTTTTATCATTACTTATTTATTTTATTTTTAAAATTCACAAAAATTCAACCCAAAATTCATAAGAAAACAACTTTAATCTATAATATTTACTGTCAGATCAATGCAGAATCAATATATATGGTTCGTCTCTTTTTTTCCACCTCCTCACTATTGAAATTCGGAAGAATATGTTGCATCGTCGAAGAATCAAAGAGAATCTAAAATACTAGGTTTGACACTTTGAGGAAAATATCACGAGAGTTTTCACAATATTAGAAAAAAAAATTCTGAAATTTTTCGTAAAATTATAAAAAAAAACGTCATGTCACGTCGTAATGTTGTTAATTAATTAACGAAGCATGACAAAGTTGAGTGATTAAAAAATATTTGAGTGATGAAATCAAAATTGTTAGAATTAAATAACCAAAACAGAAACACAGATAAAGTTGAGTGATTAAAAATATAATTTACACGAATATAAAAAATATTTTTGAACTTATTATAAAATATAAAATCCCAAATTAACTCAAATAAACCCAAGCCCACATTCAAATATAAATGGTTTCTCCAAATTACCCAAATCCAATAATTTAGACTCAACGTTGAACAAAGCCCACCATTTATTAAAACAAACCCAGAAATTATCTTAAATAAACAGAAGTCCGAAACACAAAATCCAATTTCCCCAATTTAAATCCAATTTGATCGAACAAGTTCAATTTACCATCAGTTATAATGCGACAATTGGAATTTGATCATGGCAGTTTTGAAGGAAAAAAAATTCAGACGAAATTTGGTCGAGTTTAAGACTAGTTCAATCAAATTTTATTTTTAAAGCTCGAATTCATTTTACGATAGAAATCAAATAATCGAACTCCTCAATTGGAACTTGTCATTGGCACATCCACCAATCTCTCGCGCTCTATAAAATTTGTGAAAGCCTGCACGCTTCTTCAATTTGTCTATTTTTGAAGATTATATTTTTAATTTTTTGTGTTAAATTTATGTCAATGCGATATGGAAAATATGAAGAAAAAAAATTCAAAGATTGAGCTACTCGTTCATTCCATATTAGACCTTTTCAAAGATTGAAATTCATTTTTTTTGTTTATTTAATTAATTTGGCGTTTTGTAATAACGTTTTTTTTAACTTATATTTGATCTACACAACTAGGAGCTACCAAAACGGATAATGTTGATTTCATTGCGTTTTGTTCTTTTTCATCTTCGTTTTTGACAACGTTGGAACTTTGGCTAAAGATGATTTCATTTAAAGCGGTATATAAAACAATTAAAATAAGGAAAGTTTGATGGCGAGTTTTCATATAAAGATTTATTTGGTCCCGGGATTCAATTACTTAATATTTCCGATTCTTTTAGATTAAATTCGTTCATCCAGTTCGATCACTTCTATTTCAAGGTTCTATTATAAACCAAATAGTAAAAATAATTATTATACAAAGTAATAACAATAATCATATATTATTGGCGAATGACTCATGACCACATTTCATTTTCACATGCCATTGAGATGATACTATTTACTCTTTTAGCGAATTATAATTCCATATCTATAAACGCATCTACTTCATGTATGAGTCACATACCCAACACATAATCCACCAGGTTACTACTCCGAGATGAATAGAATTTTGATATATCAAAGTATGCAAGTCACACACACATATGGTCCTACATTTACTTAGGATTAAGTAAGTATATTTTGGACATCACAAGTGAATTTAATCTTTAAACGAAATTATGATTTAATTCATCTTGAATCTAGTACAATGTGTCGTCAGTCTAGAAAAACACATTTACGTCCCTACTTGAGAGTTAACTGCTCTGATAGCCAAGATAAGCCATCTCTTCATTTGAACTTTAGACAGCGTAATAGTTCTTCCGAATTACATTAAGGTTAGTCACTTACGGCCACATCAATCTTGCTGTTTATTTTGTAATGACATGAGGTTAGAATGTTATCGCTAAAATAGTTACGTGGTCATAATGATGAAATTAAAAATATGGTGGTCATATTCAAACTATCTCATACTTAGATGGTCATTTAAATATACCCATTAAATGAAAAGAAAATGTAGCAATTAAAAGCTTTACAATCAGAACATTTCTTTGTCAAACAATTTTCCCAAACATAAACTCTTCTTTGTTTATAGGAGCATACAATAATTTATTGGTTGAAATATTGAAAAATTCGAATAGAGTAAGAAAAAAAAAAATTCTTTCTCTTCACAAAATCAGATCTTCTCACGATGTCAAATACAATAAATTACTATATTCCAGTAATCGGGCAAGCTTTTCACCAAAGTCGGAATTCCCTAATAAGTTTGAATAAAATTCGTATGTCATTTTTTTTATATGTCTCACTAGTGATTTTATATTTATTGTATTTTTAAATTTAATATTTCGAGGACAAAAATCTCATGTCCTTTTTTGCTACCCTTTCTATGTCTAATTCTAAAAAATTAAATTCTAAGCCCTAGCCCTAAATTTTAAACCATAAACCCTAAAAATACATCATGCCTCTAATTCCCTAAACTCCAACCTTAACTCTTAACCCTAAATTTAATTTTTTAGTGTGAGACATAGAAAGAGACATCGAAAAGGACTAGAGAATTTCTATTCATATTTCGACTCCCGATATTTAATCTTGGTTCTTTCTGTCACCTTTAAAAGGATTAACCCTTAATTCGAGCATTTAGCCATAACATTATTATTACATACAACATTGCTTTGATTCCCCAAAATTTAGGCAGCTTGATTGGTGGTGAAAGGCTGAAAAAGTGTTTACAAATCCAAGAATAAAAGACATGAAAATTCAATGCCCCTAAGCCTCTGCATGAACACAATCTGTCATGTCCAGTCTGGGGTGACAAATATCCCCTTTCACCCAAACCGTAGTTCCTTCTTTTTTTTCAGACCATTTGAACATTGACCACTGATCAACCACCCTCTTCAATTAAAATCTAACTTTGACTGCCAAAGGGGAAGCATTCTTCTGTACCACGTCAAGAAATGAACCCTATCTTCAAACTTTTGTCAATCGGCTGATACATTTGTTTGATTGGGAATTGAATGCTACTTTTATGTTTTTTTTTTTAATTTTAAAAACCATTCACGAGTATATGTTTGATTTAAATGTATGAATATATACGTTCAAAGTCTAACACGAATTCATTTAGAAAGATATATTACGATGATAATAAGAATTCAAACAGTGTTTTAATTGGTAATTTCAATCCAAATAGGATACATATAAAAAATGAGTAGTAGGAATCAAGGTATATATCTGAGTCAACTCATGTTAGACTCCGAAATAAGATAAAATTTCTTTTAACATTATTTTATTGATTTTTTTGAACTTTGGATTTTATTTTTAGGGTTATATAACACTGTATATATAATTATTCTATCGTATAATTCAATAAACATCAATAAAATTAAATGCTTTAGTATTTGATTTTTAAATCCAAAGTTCAAATATATAGATATAATAAATATATATTTGTTGTTTAATTATCGGTATATGATTTATTAGCTGATTAATTCCAATCGGGATTTGTAGAAATTTAATATGGGAATGACTCTTTCAATTTATTTTTTTCTATTCAAAACGTTAGATTCGAACACTAATCTTGTTTTTGTTTAAGAGACGTTGAAGCACAACCCGTTAAACTAACTAATTGTTGGTAGATATACTAGATATATTTAAAATCTTGTTTCACATTAAATAACAAGACCGCCAAAAGGTTGCAAAATGCTAACGTGACTCTATATATATAACCTTGAAGAGTACAGATATTATCCCTACCACTCTTACACTCATCATTTTTTCTTTCTGAATTTTAAAGTTGTTGATTATGGGTAGAATCGAATCTAATTTATCCCAAAATTCCCATTTCGATCCCTTGAACCCTGTAGAATTCAGAAAAAAAGCCCATGAAATGGTAGATTTCATCGCTGATTATTTTCAAAATATCGAAAGCTACCCAGTTTTAAGCCAAGTTCAACCAGGGTATCTCCGGGCCAACTTGCCGTATAGGCCGGAACCCTTTGAAACGATCATTAAAGACGTTCAAAACCAGATAGTTCCCGGTATGACTCATTGGCTGAGCTCTAATTTCTTTGCATTTTTTCCTTCAACCGTTAGCACAGCCGGTTTCCTCGGCGAAATGCTTTGCACCTGCTTTAACTCCGTCGGGTTTAATTGGTTAGCTTCTCCGGCGGCGACGGAACTCGAAATGACGGTCATGGACTGGTTGGCGGACATGCTGAAGCTGCCGGAGTCGTTCACGTTTCAAGGAAGTGGCGGCGGCGTTATCCAAAACACCACCACCGAAGCTATCCTCGTGACGCACATTGCAGCTAGAGACAAAGCTCTTACCGTCGTCGGCGCTGACGACGCTAACAAGCTCGTTGTTTATGGTTCCGACCAAACACATTCGACGTTCGCTAAAGTTTGTAAGATCGTCGGCATTTCAGCTAGAAACATAAGGTCGATCCCGACGACGCTCGCCGGTGGGTTTTCTTTATCTCCTTTTGAACTCAGGACAGCCGTAGAAGCTGACGTGGCGGCCGGTTTGATCCCGCTTTATCTTTGTTTAAACCTCGGGACGACTTCCTCCACGGCGGTCGATCCGATCGAACCGCTGGCTCGCGTGGCGAAGGAGCACGGAATGTGGGTACACGTGGATGCTGCCTACGCGGGGAGTGCTTGTATATGTCCGGAGTTTCGGCATCACCTGAACGGTATAGAGCGAGTTGACTCTCTGAGTTTGAGTCGCCACAAGTGGCTACTCAGTTTCCTGGATTGTTCCTGCTTGTGGGTCCAAAACCCGAACGCGCTCGTCAAAGCTCTGAGCACCAACCCGGAATACTTGAGAAACAAACCGAGCGAATCGGATTCCGTCGTCGATTTCAAGGATTGGCAAATCGGCACAGGACGGCGGTTCAAATCGTTACGGCTATGGTTCATTTTACGATCATACGGCGTCGCCAACCTACAAGCTCATATCCGGTCGGACGTACGGATGGCCAAGATGTTCGAAGAGTTCGTAAGATCCGACCCGAGGTTTGAAATCGTGGTGCCGAGGCAGTTCGGGCTGGTGTGTTTCCGGCTGAAACCGGACGAAAATTACGGATCGGGTTACACCGAGATGTTGAACAGGAAGCTGTTGGATTGGGTGAATTCGACGGATCGGGCATATATGACCCATACGAAAGTCGGTGGGGTATACGTATTGAGATTTGCGGTGGGGGCTACTTTGACAGATGAGCGCCACGTGGTTGCCGCGAGGAAGTTGATAAAGGTAGGAGCTGATGCGTTGTGCTGAGGACCAATTAATTTGGCTAAGCCCTTCGAGCAATTATTTGATGAACTTGATTAATAAAATTGGTGGAGATTTATTTATCTTAAATTAATAAAATTTATTTATAATCTTAATTAATAAAATTTATTTATCTTAAATTAAGTTTTAAGTAACTATTTATTTTTTATTTACATGTAAAAAAGAGGTAGAGATTTATTTTAAAAAAACAAGATGAATATATTTTATTGACTGAGATCGCATATAACATAGTGAATTAAGTCCATTTAGTAATTTTTTCAATCGATCGTAATGAGTTTGATGTGCTTTTATGATTTGGAAAATAATTTCATGAATAAATAAAATTGGTTGCTGAGTGCTGTTTTATTTAAAAAATGTAATTTAGAGGGCAATTAATATTTAACGTGAAATTTAGGGTATTTATATTATAATAAATTATAGCCTTAAACTTGTGTGATGCACTCGAGTAGAGGTATTTATAATCCAGTATTTGTATTTTTGGGCACTCGTTAAATTCGGGTACTCACGAACCAGATCATTAACGGGTACCACTAACCAGATCATAAGATATCTAGTTCATATTTATGTTTTTTTTTTCTATTCAATTTATCTAATTTCTTTTAAAAAAATCACATGAAAAACTAAATAATATATATCAAACATATAATTTAGAAATCCAGATTACATAATTTAAAGATAAATTTTAAAAATAAATAGAACTAAAGTTATATAACAATTTAATATTATATATATTACAAAATTAACCGAGTTTTTGAATACCCGGTTAACTTGATTTTTGTGATCAAATTTGATTCATGAACCCACAATATTTAGCAGGCTGAATACTCAACCTAGGAAAAATTTTGAAGATAAAATTATTATTATTTTCTTGCTCCACGCAACAAGTCGGATATTTTTAACACCCTACACTCAAGTATTTATATTAAAATAAATTTTAGAATATTTTAAATATAATTCTTTTAGCAATTTTACTTTTTTTAGGAGACTAACCTCGTACACTGTCACGATCCGCAAACAATGACACGTGATTCTTACGCGCACAACAGTCCAAGTAATTTATATGAATAATGTACATTTAACCTATTAAGACTAACGTTTTTTATTAAATAAAGATGCATTTACATTTTATGGTAAAAAGTTAAAATTTGAACTTATGAAAGATGAGTAAAAAATAGATTTCATTGAAAATAGTTAAATGTAGAATAAATACAAGATACTCAGATCATAAAAAGAATTTTATGGACTATATCTACCAATAATTTTTTTGAAAAAAATAAAACTTGTTACCCCAAAAAAATGAAAGAAAAAAATTGACCACTCCCTTAAATACGTTGTTTATTTACTATAAAAAAAAACAAGCAACCATCGTAACAATTTCTACCTCTCTTCCAACTATCATGTTGTGGTTTGGGTCGTTTGTCCGTTATCAATAAGTTGTGTGTGTTTTATTCGAAGGCTTAATTATGGTGATAATATTTAAAATTCTTATTTTTTTAACAATGGCAACTAAATTTTATTAAAAATTAATAGAAAGTATCACAAATACAACACACTTAGAAAAGATAAAAAATGGAGATTGTGTCCATAAAAAAATCATAGAAATTAAAACATGAAGCTCAAAGGTGCAAAGAAAAGCAATTATTCTCTTGAGATTGATGTACATTGTCAAAGAACCTAACAACCTTCATGAATCTCATTGTCTCTATTCAAACAAGACATTTTGCGGGGTGAAAAAAGAATGATGAATGAACCAAACTATCAAGTATATTGCTATACTACACATACCTAATTACATCGACAAACAACTATAAAACGAGAATAAACTTTATGTGACCACAAACAACCCAAATAAAAAAACAAACGTCGTAAAGATCTCTGTACGAGCACTAAAAGACTGATAAGGTATGCGAAAACCGTGTCAAACGATAAAGGAAACGTACAACAAAAGTAAAGAAAAAATATACCATAAAAACAAAGGAAAAAACGTGTCACAAAGACAAAAGAAAAACATGACACAAGAGCATATATTCTTATTAAAAATTGAAAAAGTTAAAAAAATAAAAACAAAAATAATAATAAATATCCATCGTTAACAACCAATATTAAAATCAATATCGTTGTAGTTTGAGGAAAGGAAAACACATGCAACTTGATTTTTTTGAGAAAAACTAGATTTTGGTCTTTTTCAAAATTTAGCTCTTCTTTTATGGGGAAGTGAGAGACACATTTTCATCAGAGGTGGAGTTATTTTTATGATCAATTTCGATATTTGTTAGGAGACTAACCTCATGGTACATTGTCAGACCCGCACACAGTGGCACGTGATTCGTACGCGTACAACAATATAAGTAATTTACATGAATATTTACACTCAACCTTTTAAGACTAACGTATTTTATTAACTAGAGGTGTATTTATATTTCTAAAGTAAAAGTTAAAATTCTAACATAAAATGAGAAAAAATAAATTTTATTAAAAATAATTAAATGTAGAATAAATATAAGACATTCAAATCATAAAAAGAATTTTAGGACCAAGTCTATCAATAAGTCTTTTGAAAAAAAATAAAATATGTAACTCAAAGGATATGAAAAAATATTGAACACTCCCTTAAATACAATGTTCATCTTCTATAGAAAATTAAGCGACGATCATTACAATCTTCACCTTTCTTGCAACAAGACATTATATTGATGTATGAGTGGAGATCGAGAAATTTAATATTACATCGATAAACTACCACGCAAGGAGATCTAATCATATTAGACCGTCAATCTTTTTTGATTAGAGGGTGCATTGTGATGATTGTTACACGATCGTCAAACTACATAAAGATGAACAAAAATTGTACCACAAGACAAACAAAACTTGTGTTACAGAGATAGACAAACAAGCGCAACAATATGTGTGAAAAGAATAATTTTTTGAGGACGGTGACGATGATAGCTGTGAGTTTTCTAAGATTAATGGTGGATTTCTAATTCTTAGAGATGTAATCGAAATTTTAAAAATTAAGAGAGAAAATTTAATTAAAAATATTGAAAATTTAAAACTTAATATGAATTTTTAAAAATCTTAAGAAAGTTAATTTTTTTTAAATTATCGACAAAATTTGAAGTTTTCAGAATTTTGGGTAGTCCCTTAAAGGTTCCACCCTAGGGGTGGGTAAAACTCAACTCGAAAAATTAAATTATTCGACTCGGCTCGAGGAAAAAAAATGGCTCGGTTTGAATCGACTCATAATTTCGTAAACTCGATTCGACTCAAAAAAATTTCAAATAAAGTTTGAGTTATGAAATATAAATTCGAATAACTTAAAAATTTTAGTAATTGGTTGATCAATTTTTATATTCGAGTCGAGTTTGTCAATTCTGCAGATATATTATGTATATCACATGTGAAAATATGAAGAAATATATTAAAATTTGAATCAATAAGTGCACCGCCTAGCCCTAAGTATATGCATCGCTATGCATACGCATATAGAAATATATATGAAAAATATATATGTATAATTAAATTTGTATAGAAACTCGAAAACATATTGAAAATCAAACTTTGAAACTCTCTGAAGTGTTCATGTGAGTTCATGAAGAACTCAAGAACACCACTGCGATTTCTAGAAATCGACGATGTTCCGCTGTCTCGACCACCATAGTCCATCGTCGATCGTCGGTTGCTGGCATCGACAAACCCAAAATCCAAAATAAAAAAAATTCTTTTTATCCTCCTAAATCCAAATCTCACTTCAAAATTTTCAAACAAAACCACTTTTGCCCTAAACCTTTTAAAATCGAAGCCAAAAAGCCCTAAAAACTTTGAGAACCACACAAAATGCTTTGAAGCCCGAATGAAGAACGAAGAAACAAATAGGTAAAGTGTGATAGTGTTGTTCATCGACAATACCGACCTCTGCCGTTATCACAATGGCGACTGAGATCAAACATGTATATAAAACCTTAACTCTCCTTTTATCTATTTGTTTCGAAAATTAAAAAAATGGAGATTATCTTTGAAATGCTTGAGCCTTTTTTTTTATTGTATTGATTTTTGAATTTCCCCCACCCAATGTTACATAGATTTTTTTGCTATATATCCTCTGATTAATATATATATATATATATATATATTTTGAAATCCTAATGAGTTAATTCAACAGTTATTTTTGTACGATACGAATTGTTTGGATTATTATACAATTACATTACCTAATTTCTACTGTTGATGATAGATTATTTGATGTGGTTGATTTTTGACTGCCTATGCTTTGAAAACGGTTATACAGTGATAATTTATGAAGCAAGGGGACGGCAAAGGAACCTCATTTCAAGTATTCGATACGTCCCCTGCACGGGTACGGCTGGAGTATGTACCAAGGACGTGTCACGGTGGCGGAGTACGGCTAAACAAACTCGGGAACGTTCGATGCTTACCTGGGGACATCTCGGGGACGACGTGTCACGGGGTAATTTTGACATTTTTCATTAAAAAAAAAACATTCTCAGACAAAACCTAATGTATTGCCGACACTGTTCTTAAAGTTCAACAAAACATCTCATTTGTTTTCTTAATTGCCGATTGGAGTGGGAAGAGGGCTACACCAGTTCAAGAGGCCGGTGCCGGCGAGATATTTATATTTCGGCGCGTTCAAAACTTCGGATTTTATTTCCGGGTATGTCTTCTTCTCCATATTACTTTTTCATCCATTTTACTTTGATTTTTCCTCTACTTTCCCCTTAGGATTGGTGGTCTCTTGTGTTAAAAAAATTGCAAGCTAGCCTAATTGTTGTACTGTTGGTGGATAAAATTACATGGTTTGAGTTGATTACAGTCAATGTAGTCTAGGAACGGTTCCTTGGGTGGATAAAATTACATGGTTTGTGTTAAAGAGGGCTAATTGTTGTACTATTGTTCCTTTTTTTCTACTTTGGATCTGTGATTTAGAGCTTATTTGGTGATTAGATTTAGGTGTGGCTTGATGAGTTGATCTAGGGTCACTACTGTTGTTCAAATTGAGCTGTCTTGTTCAGTTTTGGTTTCGTTAAGGGCTCTAATATGGTTCATAAATGCAACAAGAATCTGCTGGAATTTAGTCTTTTAAGTAGAATATAACATTTCCGTATGCTGATTTTTCTTAGCTTAGAATGTGTGTAAAAAATAGTATATTAAGGCAGCGGTAGAGTTGATATAGTTTTATAGATTGTTTAATTCCATTCTATTGACGCATGATCTTTGAACTCAGTTGATTTGTTTTTTTTTGTTTAATGTAAACAGATCAATTTAGTTTAAATATGACATCTCAAAGTGACAATGGTACTAGAAGTGCTAATAGGAGTGGGTCAATTTCATCATCCCAAAATGAGAATTTATCTCCATTATGGGATTATGTGACAAAGATAGAAAAACGGGGGACTGTTGGAGAAACTTAGAATTACCGATGTAATATTTATGGTGAAACTCGTAATAAAAGCTATACTAGGATAAAAGCATATTTGCTTCAAGTGAAGGAGTTGTAATTTGCAAAAAAGTAACTAAAATCAAAAACTTAAAATGATAAGGTTGGTAGAAGAGTGGGAGAATAAAAAGAAACAAGGAGCAACCAATCTCAAGCTATACTTGGATTTTATTGTTTTATACTTAATAATATGGTTTGTTTATGAATTTTATTGTTCAAGACTTAATATTGTGGTTTGAGTCTTGAGATTTGTTTATGGTTTATTTATGGAGAGCGAGTTGATTTCAGAAGATGTTAACAATGTTTGATTTGTGTTGTTTAATATTATTTTAGACTTAATTTATTGTTTGAGTCTTGAGATTTGATACTTTAATATTGCGATTTACTTATGGATTTTATATTCTAATTTTCTATGAAGTATGGACTTTATTTATGATTTTTTACATCTCTTTATAATTTTAAAAAAGAATTTATATGTCGTACCCGTAACCTGAAATTTTAAAAATTACTATTTTCTGTCCTCGTATCCGTACAACACAGGTGACAGTGTGATCGCCGGTGGTGGCGCCATGTTGTGTGAATCACAAAGAGATATGCCACATTTAAGGAAAAATTTTATTCACACCGGAAGAAATATCCACAATGACAAATACCCTACTTTGACAAGTGATTAAATAACAAATAAGTGGGTTAGTGTATATAAACACCTTCCATACTTGATATCCTACCAATGTGGGAGGTGAATTCTTCATTTTCCCTTACACTTCACAAATACCCTACTTTGAGCATCAATTTCTCATTCATCATTCAACCATTTTGAGCAAATGAGATACCGTTGTAAAGATCTCGTGGAGTAGAATATGTGTCCATAGGATTGGTCAATCAGGTCGTTTTGGACGGAAGGTATGTCTGTTACTAATTGATTTGATTTTGTGATGAAACCTATTTCTAACCGTGTTTTCCTTCAATCAATTGGATATATAATTCTAAACAATTTTACATCCATTCCTACCTTCAATTTCGTGCGCATGTTGTATGTGGATTAAAAGATTTAACTTTCATGTTGACAAGAAACACTATAGTACTCTTGATTTATCATTTCTGGGTTCTTTTATTTGCGTAATTGGCCACATCCTGGGCACATACGAGAATAATAGCTTCTGATCATACTGTTGCGGGTGCAGGGTGTTGCCATCAACTTCGTGAAAAGTGACGACATCAAGATTCTTAGAGATATAGAGCAGTATTACAGTACCCAGATCGACGAAATGCCAATGAATGTTGCAGATCTAATCTAAAGAAAACGGCAATTCTCCGCTTGCTTGGATCGGATGGAATGATTCATTATTGTTGAGAGCATGATTCATACAGTTTCTGTAATTGGCTTATCTGTGTGCTTCAGTTATATTTTCTCCATTTGATTTGGATTTGTGTACAATACGTTGGAGGTCAGGTGGTGGGTTCATGCACAACTGCCTGTGTAGTCTTTGGCGGCAAAGAAGAAACACCAACCTCATTGTTAAATGTTAACCATCATAAAAACATTTATGATTACCTTACTGTTTTTATCTTTGTTTTCCATGTTCTTTTGTTTGTAGTTGTATTGCTCAATTTAATAGGTTTCTGATTTGAAAGAAGGATTATTATCAGGTAAAAACTTTTTATTTCCACAATAATCTTAATTTTAAGGTTTAAAATTTAAAAGTTTGTATAGAGATTTTGAACTTAGGGTTCATAATTAGGATTTAGATTTTAACTTATAAAACTTAAATTTTAACCCTAAATTTAAAATTTTATCAACAATCCCTAAATTCATAACTATTATACTTAAATCTCTAAACTTTAAACCATAAAATTAAAACACTTGTATAAATAAAATTTTCATAAATATTTGTGCATGAAATAATTACTCAAGAAAGAAACACCAGTCTCTCATCTCGAACTCAACCGTCAACTTTTTAAAGTTTTTGCTAATTTAGTTAAGTTTGATTTGATTTACAATTTTTTTAAATTAATTTAAATTCTAAATTTACAAACTAATTTTTTAAACCCTAAATTAAATCTTTAACCCCTAAAACAAAATAACATAATCCAACATGCGTATTAAATAATTTTCCTAATAGACATCGAACAATTAATGTTAGGTTTTGTTTTTTATAAATATTTTTACACGAACATAAATCATCAGGTCTAACAAAACAAAAATAGTCGAAGACTAAACAGCAGGGAAAAGGGTCATTTTAAAAATTTAAAGCCATTTCCTATACCCTGCTGACAAACTAAACGTATCCAAATAATTGGCCAAAATTAAAAATTAAAAATTAAAAAAAATAAAAGAAAATGGTAAACCAAACCTGAAACCGCTGCCTTCCTAAAGGATAAAGCATATAGATGAGAGGGAGGAATCAGTTGAATTTTCTATATAACACGTTTTTTTTACAAGACGGTGTTAATATGAAGGGCTTTGAGCAATGAAGTCGCCATTTGTTTCACCAACACTTGGCCTCCGGAGCTCTGCCCATCTCTCCGTTCTTCGATTAGATTCTGTAACTTCTGTGGTAAATCGTTCTCTACGATTAATTGTTTTGGTCGTGGGTGGTGCTCGTAAACAGACTGCCAACACCGAAAGAAATTAAGATCGAAATCGTTCAAAAATAAACCTCCCTTAATGCATCACTAATAATGCTAGTCTCTTTTCAAGTGCTTGAGCTAATGACATATATCCTACTTTCTACAAAGCACGAAACTAAGGTCCTTATAACCACATTCTCTACTGTAACTACCTCTATTTCTTCCATTTTATTTTCAAAATATATTTTCTCCGAGTAGAGCTCAAGTTGTAGATATACCCAAAGACATGAGGTCGGAGGTCCCGGAAAATCCTCCTTTGATAAGAGAGTTTTTCTAGGGGAACATGTTTGTTTGTTTAGCTCACTTCAAGGAGCTTCCTAATGGTAGGTGACAAGAAAATGAACCACCTTAATGGATCTAGAATAGAGTCGATGACTTGAAAACAAAATAGATAAAGCACACGGATTCTGACAAGGGAGGGGATTGTACTGACCTTAATTAGTTTAAGTAAATTAAGGCGAGCAATTGCGTCCTGGTGATGCAACCTTGAGACTAGAAGAGGCGTCAAACCGTTAACAGCTAATGTTGTGTTTATACGGGATGATTTCCTGCATTCCCAGAAATGAATAGGGTCAATTTAGCAAATTCTATATCAACAACCAAATTTTCCGTATATACCAGTGAAATGGCCGAGGATGTTCTCGTATTGGTCCTTAACCATCAATAATATAATCAAGAAATATACACTGCATACTCTTAAAAGAACTAAGGAAATAACCAATGAAAGGGTGTAGCATCTCGTACGTGATAATTTTCAAGAATGGCTCCAATATGTGGACAAAGTGTTGCTCCGGACAACATTGGAAAAACTTCACCAATTTCTGGATCGCTTCCTTCTTCAACAAAGCATGTTCCACCTTGCGGTTGTCATTGTCATGAGCCAAGCAAACTGCAAGCGAGTCTAGTGCCGTCACAGACCAAAGCTCGTCATCAAGCAAGCTCAAGTACACATCCAATCCACCATGGGCCCTCAACTGTTCCCTTGAATTACGTGATGCGTGAGCCATGTCACACAGTAGCGGCAATGCATGTTGTTTTAAGGGAGAATCTGACATGATAAATTTCATCAAATGTGGAATGATTCCGTTTTCTGCTGCTTGTTCCTGTCTCCTCTTATTTATCTTGCACAAGTTGAACAGTGCATTGAGGACCTTCAGAAGAGAGAAAAAATCATTATAATTTCACTGCCCACTTGCACCGGCACAAAGAGCGAAAATTCAACACAATCTAATATAATAATAGGATAACAAAACTTTAGACAGAAAGACGTCGTGATTTAAGGCTGCAGTATGGAGAATAAATAATATAGTAATTAATAGGATCAATAGCACAAAAGCTAATTTATAGTATTTTACCTCAACATAATGGAAGTAAAATGTCGGTTTCCAGAAAATAAAAAAATGCCCAAAACAAGAATATCATAATTAATGACAAAAATAGTATGCATGTGGATGTTTGGGTTGGAAGAGGGAAGCAGAGAACAGAATAATCCATGTCTCATGAGAGAGAATAAAGGAACGGAATTTGCAAAGAAGCAAGAAACCAGTACTTCAAAAGAAGAAAGCAATTTTTCATTAATTTTGCGAACCAACTTTAGTTGGTAGCAGTTACCAACTCTAAAGAAGATCTAGGTAAGGAGACAAGCTATTACATGAGTTCATATTGGTTTTATAAAACATATGGTGGGTGCCAGCATGTAATCTTGTGTTTCAGATCGATACTTCAGCTGGCCGAAGGGACGCTGAAACCTTCAAGCTCATCAAAGGGAGACTGAAACCTCAGGACTTATTAAAAGAGAGACCCAGATCTTTTTTAGGTTTTTTTAAAAATTCCGACTAGAATTATACTGATGCATATCATCACTCATAAAGAATTTTATTGATGGATATCATCACTTTACATAGCATGTTTTAAAAGTCTTGCTAACCAAGCATATACCAAATTTGCTAGTAAATCCATCATTAGGCATAATGATCGAGTATAATAAGGCAAACCTCGTGATGTATTTGTGAAACAAGAGGTCCACATTCGAGTTCTAGATTTGGGATCAAATACTTAATCGCATCTGCTCGCTGAAGATTCTCCAAGCAGTTTGGATCGGTGGACAAATGATTCATACACTTCAGCATCTAAGAAAAATAATAATTGGCAGTGAGTACAAAGCATACATGAAGATTAAACACTCTAAAACATTACATGGGATGCCAAAATAATTTAGGTACCTTTAAAAGAATAGGTGGCTCTATGCGATTGAACATCTGGAAAAGACGGTTAAGCAAGCTTTGGATACACATGTAGGATTTAACAGTTGTATCCGCTTGAGCAAACTCAAGAAGTAGGTCTGCCACCTTTTCAAGGTACTCCTTGGCAACATCTGCATTCATTGTTGATACCATGTTGGAGAGTAACCCTGATGATGTTGCACTTCCAGGTCTAGCACTTAAAACACCGGAGCCAGATAATACACCTGATGCAGTCTGAGAAGTTATACCAGATGTTGTTGCTGTTCCTTCACTGACATCGACTTGCCCAACTTTCTTAATCGATGTTTTATGTGAAATTCTAGGTGCAGAATCAACCATTCCAGTCTCTCTTCCACAGCCAGAGACCTCTGAAACCATAAAGAAACTCCCAGCCTTCAATAAGTAAAATAATTGTCTTAACAGATAAAAAGCTTGGCGGAAATGCATAACTCTTGTTTAAAGGTAGCATGAATCAAAATGTCTCATGTTAAGCTAGGATTTCTGGTATAATCTCTCCAGAATTTCACCAATTGCCAATGATAATGTGATTATGAAAAGATACGGTCAGCCATTTACATATTTTTAACATCTAGATGAAGTGTTAAGCAGCAGATAAATCAATCATGAATTGGTACCTGCAAATTCAGCCATCAAGAAATCCAGTTCACCATTTGTTTTTCTATCATTAGCATGTAGCAGACGAAGTATGCTTTCATGTCTCTCCAACCCGGGCAGGTGGCGCACATACTCCAATTGCTGTCTAGGAGGTTCCTTCTCTAATAAGCTAAGCAGAGGTCGAACTTGCTCCCCCTGGGTAGTTACTGAAGCCGGAAATCCATTTGATACACCTTCAATCGATTTTGGAGAACTGTCCAAAGATGACCTGTTCACAGAGTTACTTGCCTTCTGTCGTCTGAGGTCCTCTGCTCTATCAGGATCAAGTTTCCATCTATCCAAATTATCTTGCTCTCTGGAAGCTGAAGATTCTCTGGAAACTGAAACATCTAATGTCCCATTGCTGGATCGAGGCCTGTCACCATCAACGGCAAGAAAACGTGAATCTGGCAGATTAGAATCTGACCTCTGAGAATGGGAGGTTGAAGCCCGGGAAGATTCTTGTGCTCCAGCTGGAAAGGAATGCTCAGACATTCCATGCCTAACTTTAAGGGTATCAGATTGATCAGTTATTGAGACTGGAGTCTTATTCTGAGCCAAAAGAGGATAACTGGAATCTAATCGACCAGAATGTTGCCGTTGAACTGAACCATCTACAAGTCGAGTTGCCTCATTTAAACTGTAAAGAGTATTAATAAGCCTCAGTAATATCCCATTCTTAGCAGCTATCCGACAGAAATCATTCCTCGGGGTTGATCGCTGAAGCTTGAAGACCTGCCACATGCCATCAATTGCTAGGTGAACCATTTCCCTGTGCAAGGTGCGGATAATGAGCATTTTTTCAAGTATAGAAAGCAAACACACAGGAGCATTTACAAACATAAAATTTCAAAAAGGAGAAAGGGTAGAAGAATTTAAAAAAATGAGATAGAGTGCATCATAAAGTTGAGAATAATAATTTTCAGCACTTCGTTTTAGAGCTTCCAAAATAGTATACTGTCAACATCTGTCTTACACTACAATGCATATCATCTATGATTGCATCAACAAACTTGCACAGACATGCACACAAACCTGTACTTTGCATAATCAGCCTCTAAAAAGCCAACCAAAACCGGGATTCCACGGCAAGCTATGAACATCTGCAAAGTCAATGAGCTATAGAGAAGGAACCAATATGGTCAGTATAATTCATTTCTGTCAATTGAAAGCAATTTAAGCAACAGAAATAAATAGAGGAGACGACTCAACACCTTGAATGACAAAGCTGCTGAAAGAAATAAGCTGCCTCCATCCTAATTTCCCGTGGACGATCAGGCCCCGCAAAACTCATAACCAAAGGGATCTATAATGTAACTTGAAAGTGAATAAAATGGTATAAATACTACAATATAATCACTCCCTCCCTGATCTCATTTCAGTTCAAAAGATCAATCCAAAAAGTGACAAAAACACATAACTGAAGCATATATACAAACAAAAACCTTTATTCACATGAATTACAAAAACCAAAGATTCTAAAAACTCTGGAGATGCCTCATTATTAACAGTTGAGTCTCTCCACCAACTCCTAAGGAGTTCTAATGTTAATAGGCATTAGTGTGGAACAAGAAGACTGCACATGTTTTGAAAGTGCCATGATACTGTTACCCGTAGGGGGGGGGAAGAAATTTAACTCTTTTTTAGGTCCCAACCTATTGCGTGAATATGTAGCAAATGCACACCTTGCCCACTCTTCTATATGTGAATAAATAAAGCTAAACAGTTGTAAAACTTACAACATCAACAAGATATATGTGAAAAAATAAAGTTAAATGGTTATAGAACTTACAAAGCCAACAAGACAAGCATTCTCCTGGAAATCAGTGTTTTCTTTCACAATATGATTAATAAGTTGAAGCACTGAACATGTAACCTGCAATTGCAATAAATATTAACATTGTCAGTTGGTCCTCAGCAAGCCAATAAGAATTCTACCAATCTAAGAACTTTCTCTTTAACCCCTTTTCCAGCTAGGAAGACTGAAAGAAGGAGGTTTTCTTTTTCTTTCTTTCTTTTCTTTTTCATTTTTATTTTTTTATATGGTGGGATATGGATGGAGAGAGGAAGAGAGCCTCATTATTGACATACACGAGTTTTTGGGAGATCAAGCAATTCCATTACAGGCAGTAAACCACGCTGGCTGACAAAAACAAATTTTTGTTCAGGGCGCTGGCGGAAGATCGCTATGAGTTTCTGACATGCAGTAACAATAGCATCCTCTGATTCCTCCGGTCTCAGTGAGCCAACTAATCTGCTGAACTCAACTGCCTATAGCGCAAAAAAGAAATAAGCTTTTAAATCTCTTCTCCCCCAGAAAAAACAATAACAAAAGAAATTTTCCAAATAAACAATTCAACAGAAAGAAATTCAAAACATACAGACGGAGAGGACAGCAAGAATCAGATAACTACTGGGAATAAATACAAATTCATTATTTTAGTTACAAAATCATATCTTGTCCTTGTGATATCAGAAATATAACTTCAGTCATAAGTCTTAAGGGGAAAAAACTCCTAAAATAACCTTTTAGCATTCACACAGCCTAGGAGTACCAGCAATGGAAAATTTATAATAAGATTGATTAGATGCATAAGCAACCTGACGAAGATTCCAGTTACTTGAGATGCCTAGTTGCCATGAGACAAGCAATTAAACTAAATTGTATACAAAGAAGACAAAGAAAAGAATGCAGCGCCCATTGCAAAAGGTGGAAGTATATTATAATTTTCAATACAAAGATCTTAAATTTTGAATTTACGAGATCTTAAAATTTGAATTTACGAGATTGAACTTAACAGCAAGACACAAAATCAACTAAAAAGAAACTTAAAACTTGAACAACTAAACCATCACTTAAGAATAGAGGAAAGTAAAAAATTTAATTTGCAGTGCTTTGAAGATGTAGTATGAAGATAGATTCAGATACATAATTTTTTTTTTTGACAGAGACATTACATTCCCAAGGTAAATACCGAGATTCGAACCCATACAAGATGGGGCAACATGAACATCCTTAGGCCACTCAGCCAATTAGTGGATCTCTTCAGATACATAAATTTGACACATCCATGCATTAAAAGTCACAATAGCAACCTACAAGGTTGAACTGAAATCCTGTTGTAGTCGGACGTTTTGAAAATTCAAGTATCAAATTATCAATACAGATATAATGGTAAAACTCTAACAATAAGCTGCATGTGCTGAGCAGTATAGAAGTTATTAAACATATTAGAATCAGGTTGTCAAACTACAAGTCAACATCGTAACAAAAATAGATTAGAAATCCTCAATATACTTCAAAGGTAGGGTGTCATGCACAACTATTTGATAGTGATGATAGGTACCTGTAAGGGAAATAAGTTCTCAGCGGGTAATTTTTCATCAAAATCCTGGCCACAGGAACAAAATAAACAATAAAAACATCATTAGGTGCATGTCTGACGGCATCACATGAACATGGTACTCAAAACATATCATACCAAATATTATTTTTAACATACCAAACCAGCAATGTCAATTACATCATCCTTCAAAACACCCATCATCAAGCGAAGCAGGTTATCACCACCATTTGACTGACCCATTTCCTCTTCCATTTGTTTCTTAGCAATTGTATCTCTTAACTTCTTAGCCAGGTCATTTTTTCCAGTATCAGGCACAATACCTTGGTTTACATTTGACACAGATGCAGACGTTGAAGCTTTAGTTGATCTTCTCTCGACATTTTTATCCAATGGATGAAATAAGTCATCCAAGAAAGCATCTCCAGGAGGATCACTAAATCTAATTAGCTCATTCCCAGTTGAGGTCACCGAAGCTTTTACAACCTTAAAAATTTGGAGTCAAATTGTAAGATTCCACTTTTACATGTGTATGGAAAGTGGAAACCAAAAAAGGTCACAAAGGTGAATGGTAAAATGTGACAAGTGGTGCGTAGAATTGATAGAGAATTTACAAAAGAGAATCATAGATAATATTTCAAAGAACCCAGAAATTGAAGGACCACTAATAAACATTCTCCAGAGGAAAAAGAGGACAAGGACATAAAAGAATACTGACCATTATAGCTATCACTATAAACATAATCTAAGAGCGAGAAAACAAGCAAAAATAAACATTCTCCACAGGAAAAAGAGGACCGGGACATAAAAGAATACTGAACACTATAACCATCACTATAAACATAATCTAAGAGCGAGAAAACATGCAAAAATATATGCATCTGCTGGTTAGTTCCTTGTACATCTTTAAAACAAAGAACAGTTTTTTTCCCTTTAACCAAACCATACAAGCTGAGAAGATATTTCTTAGAGATGAGAAACAAAGATAAGATCTTTAAACCAATACAATTATGAAGTATACAAGCATGCAACCTAGAATCCACACGAAGACATCCATAGAAATGTCTGAGTAATGATGACAGAAATTTCAAAGGTAAACAGATATTAATATTATAAATCTAACAATTTAATTATTTCAGCAACTAGCATCATTGCATGAAGCACTACCTTTTGCAGACCAGCATTCTGAGTTATAGGTACAAAGCCAAATGATTTATTCTCTTTATCAATTTGATCCACGTTAACTCCCTGTCCTTTTTCCATATGTTTCCTTCTTGATGGTGAGCCAACATCACCATTCATCATGGCTTCATCTTGATGGGATATCTCATGGTGCTGACCAGAACTGAGGGCAGCCACAACATTCTTAACAGATAGTTCACCAGGACTACTTTGTAATGATGATTTCTCATGAATGGCTAAGGTTGGAACCTGATCTGATTGTAGATCATCGTCTAAATTATTCATCCTTTCTTCAACCATAGTATTATCTGCAGAATGATCATGATCATACTTGCTTCGATCAGTGGCCTCCATTGATGATACTTCTTTCTTAGAGCTCTGACAATCAAAAAGTTAATTCATTAATGTGAGGAAATCAACATCCTCTTGCATCATCTAAACATGTCTTCAAAACATTTAAATTATTATCATTTTTTAAATTTTAATTAATATGTTATTTCTCTTGTAGCTTTTAACTTTAACTAAGGCTTGCTTCCAAAAAAGGTTCAGTCTGAAAAGTTCTCACCATTTCAGATGCCTCTACTTTCTCCACAGGAAGATTCCCTTCAGCACTCTGATTATCTGCATTAGAGGTTTCTACATCTGCTGCAACATCTTCGGCGATGTTTCTGCCAAGGAACAGACAACCAGGGAATAAATCATCATGAGATAAAATAGTAGTAAATAGAACACAAAATGAAATGGTTAAGAAGTATTTAATTGTCAACCCTGCAAAGCAGCAAAATCTAAGGTTTTGATATCTTTTATGAGCTGCTTAAAATATGAAGGAAAAAAAATCAATATTAATGGCATGCGAAAACAAAGGAATGTATCATAGGAATGAAATATAATGCTAAAGCCACTTGTAGCATGAGCAGCAAGTTTATACTAGAAATATTTATAAGAAGAGATATGTCCTCATAATTTAGTATGAAAATTGAACTACATTCTGACTTTTTGAAAAAAATATGGCAACATAAACAAATAATCTCAGAGTGGTGTATGAGAGTAAAACAAGATGTAAGGCTGACAACAAAGCACGTGTATTATGAATATGTACAATAAATACTAGACCCATCGACCAATATATTGTTTGCATGATTAGAAAAACTGTAGATATCTTGTAAAAAAAAAAAATCCAAAGCACACAAATACATGCGAAAAATAATTTAGATTAAATTCAATCAGATCATTGATTGTAGGCATCTAGATGATAAGGGAGACCACATGGCACATAAAATTCATGGATGGAGAAAGCTGGCAAAAATCCCAAGGCAACTCCCGAAACACATTACACACACATAGTGTAGCATATATACCTAATGGTTCCACTTTGACGCAAAGAAGACTGCAAAGCACGTCTGCAATTCCGTATCCAAGGGTGAGAAAGAAGTGTTTTTGCATCAGGCCTCTGTCTGGCATCCTGAAAAAACAATGAAACCTCATTTAACAAGTTAATAAATTATCAAAGACTTTAACGGGGTCAAGTGAAGATTTGTGATGGTCTGATCAGCAACCATCATCACATTGGTTGACATCCATTGAACTCCGGTAGTTATCATATAAACCAAGGACCAAGATAGAAGGCCATATATTCTTTTAGCAACATGACTTTCAATTAGTCTATGAAATTTATCAGGATATAATACTCATTTTGTTTATTTCATTTCATCTTGATGGTTGGTGGCTTCCACCTAACGATTTGATGGCTAGAAGAATGTTTATTACTCATTGTATAACTTCAAGAGTGTCACTGATTGCTTTTGGTCTACAAAGATTCCAAAGTTATAAGATCAAAACAAGACTCATTCCCATCAAAACAGATCTTTCCTGACTAATAACTAAGAGTATTCTGTCTGTTGCAAAACCAAGCATGTCTCATGCATGATACACTTTAGAAAGATCAAGCAGTAATTAAAATACAAAATTGGAGCTTCATTTATCTTTCATACCTTCTTAAAGCACTGGCGCAGAAAATCAGTAATGTCTGGAGATAGGCTATCAGGTATCGGTGGATGCTCATCCTGAGAGGAAGAAACATATATTAAAAACATACATATTTATATGTAAAAGAACAATTTAAGACAAGGCAAAAAAATAAACTTGCTAAAGCATTCTCCAGCAGTGAAAACAATATGCAAATATGGAATGTAAAACAATAGGGAGGGTAGATAAAAATAAAGAAACAGAGAAAATCGGATAGGAAGAATTTAGAAGAATTTACTCTCATGCTTATATACTGACCAAAGTAAACTGCAGAGATATAGACAAACCTGCACAATCCGAAAGAGAGCTGGCATAGGCTGCAGATCATAGTATGGAGGCACACATGTAAGGAGTTCAACCACAGTACAGCCAACACTCCAAATGTCAGAAGCAGCACAAACCCCTGACATTTCAATCACCTGAAATATAATTTAACCTGTAAGTAAAGCATCCAATATATACCTAAAATAACAAACATGAAAACATGGAGAAAAGTAACCAGCTAGAAAATTAATAGCCACAATCCAATCATTGGTACCTCTGGGGCCATCCAATATGGTGTTCCAACAACTGAGTGTGTGTTAACATCAGCCTCAGTTAGTTTCGTTGCAACGCCAAAATCAGCAAGTTTCACTAGACCCTGAAAAGAGAAACTAAGTCAAGGATAAATTGGGGGAAAAAACCAAGAGAGTCCACACTCCACACATCCTAATGGAAAACAATCGAAACCAAATTGAACACGGAACTGGGAAGATGAAACAGCATGGTGACTGTAATGAATCTGCACAACTGAGGACCCCGAGGTGAGGCAATAAAATATGTCACAAAATTCAGCAGCCTGCAGGTGTTTCACTCAAGGAAATTTAAGCACTACAACTTCATTTATCTTAGCATGTTTTTCAGCACATAAGTAAAAGGAAACGTATGAATTCAAATTCAATTTGTCCAAATAGCTCAACATTAAGGAGGTCAAATGGTATCTCTGTCACCATGCTACAAGATAAACTCACTAAGGATAGAGAAATAGTTGTTAAGGTACCTCTTTGGTCGTCAGAATATTAGCACCCTTAATATCCCGATGGATAACACCCTGTTCATGTAGATAAACCAAGCCTTCCAAAACCTGTTTAACAAGTAGCATATTCAATGATACTTTATGGCAAAATGAAGCAATAAATTGCAGAAATCAAACAAACCTGAGCAATATAAACAGCCACCAAAGATTCTGGAAAAGGCCCAAATTTATTTGGCTTGATAATGTTTGCAAGTGAACCATTTTCCACATACCTATAGAAATGTAAAAGTAGTAACCACAAGTTCCTAACAGCTCAGAGAACACTCCAATCACAATGTAAGATTTCTTACTCAAGAATTATATGCAGATGAGTCTTTGTCTTTGATGACCCAAGATACTTCACAATGTTCTTATGGTTCAAATTCTGCAAAAAGTTTCAAATTTTAATTAGCATTGTCCAGCCAGCAGCAGGTAACTACTATGGAGAATGGAAGAAGACCGGTCAACAACAAATAATGGATGGGGCAAGACAGTTGCAACACAGCCAAAAGACAGTAAGACATTAGACATCTTTAGTGCACATACAGAGAACTGATGACAATCAGGTATGCATGTGAGCAATTGAAGGTAGAAATACAAAAAGGGAAAAGTCCGAAAAGCACCAATAATTAAAAAAAGTTACCTTCAATAAATCAATTTCTTGCTGCAATGTTAAGCCATTCCACAGACCAAGAGCATTCAAAAGAAAAAAGCAACTTGTCAGCCTTGCTAACATTACAGAAACTATAAATGGTAAATGCATGCTTCAAATGTAGCATTCCTATCCTATGAACCAAATATGAATGCAGAATAAATAAAAAATTATTTCAATTTTACATGTCTATCACCTAAATTTTAAAAAATACTGGACATATAAGTTAAATACACAGAATCAAGGACTAGAATGATAAATGCCCCCTGAAAAAAAAAACAGCAGATTTCACAGGAACAATGCAATTTTATTGACCCCCCGGAAAACATTTACATATTCACTAAAAGCAATTGATAAGTATTGAGAAAATGTTCAAATACTAAAATCCAGACTCCCAATGGCTTGCACTTAAGATTTTCTGTTAATAAGATGCAACTGATGTTACATGAGAAGGTATTTGAAAGTGGTCAAGACAAATAAATTTAAAAGTTTGTCATAAGAAGCTTCAATACAAAACATGCTTATCAAAATAAATGAAGCTTTACATATCCGGGAAACATACTACAGTTTATCATGAAAAACAAAGTTAGATTGCTTCTTTTTTTCAAAATAAAATTAATGGAAAACAAAATAAAAACTAAGAACCAGGTCAACCTAAAAATATATATTCAAATAATCTTTCATCCATCATAATGCCCTAAAAACAAGGTATAATCTATAACCAAAAAAAAAAATAGTAAAATGTTTCTGAACCTGACTGAAGTTTAACTAGATGAGTAGATGAACATAAGTACATAACTACTAATCTGCAGACCAACATGGCTAAATCCAATCTAGCAGGCAAACCTAGTGAACTAGCGAGACCATTTATTGATTTAAGCACGTAAAATTTTTAGAAAGTAAAATAAATATAAAATCAAACCATTATGATATTGAGGTCCTCCTGACCAATATTCTCCAAAGAAACTTGTTTAATTGCAACAAAGTCCCCATTCTCCAAATCCAAGCCTTTATAAACACGTCCATATGCACCTTTTCCCAATTTCATCTCCAAGCATCTATTCAAAAGGAGAACACAACATATAAACTTCAAGATTACAGTAAACAAGTAACAAAAAAGAAGGAAGAAAAAGAATCGCACAAAGAAACTTGACTTCCAATTTTCGAAGAATTAAAAAAAAAAAATTAACTTCTTCCGTCAACAAACTGAAAAGTAATTTGCAAACAAATCATAAAGTTTTCCTGTAAAATGAAAATTGAGAGCACAATTTTGAACATTCAAATTTTCTTATTTCCGATTTTCTTTTCGTTTTCTCTCGATTCTAAAACGAACAAACAGATAATAACATGAATATTAAAGCAGATAATAACGAAAAAAGTATAAATTATCGAAAAAAACAGAGTCAATATGGAAATGACTAACGTATTTGTTGTCGAGTGTTTTGGATTTGGGGAAAGGAGAAATAGCACCTTGGCGAGACATTGCTTTGTGTTCGTATCCTTCTTCGTTTTGTTCTTCAGAAATGAGAAACAAAAGCAAGCGGTCGCTGTTTAAAGGAATACTAGAAGAAATGCTCCATGTTTTGATGACAGTGTTAAGGATCGAAGGAGGAATCCAGACTCCATAATGAAGAAAAGGAAACCAAATGGGAAAGGAAAACGAGGGAAGAGAAAAGGAAATTGGAGCCAATTTGCGCTGGGATTAATGATGATGTTCGATACGCTGTCGTATTTGGGGTTTGAAGTGATAAATTAATCCACTAATAATCATATTAATCATTTCACATGGTGGCAGGGCCCTCAAAATGGCATACATGTAAGGTAATACTAAAATCGCACCCTTTTTATTTTTTATTTTTTTTTATAAATGTGAGTTTTATTATTATCGAAAGTAAGCAGAATTCTGTTACTGTGTTACATAACAATATCTAATAAAACTAAAATAAACAATAAATATTTTTTAATTATGAATTTATATCATCTAGATTTTAAATTTTTTACCATTACCCATTTTTTATTATGGTTCGATATGTAACAATATTTATACTCTTTATATTTTTTATTTATAAATTAATAAATATATTAAGAATATTTGATGATATATATTATATTAATAATATATGAAAAAAACTAAATTCAAACAATAATAAAATCATATTTTATAGGCATGGACAACAGATATACCCAGGATGGAGTAGAACTTTGATGGTTTAACTGCTTTTTTGGTTTTAAAATTATTTCAAAAGGTTTTTTGTCATTTTTAAAATTTTGTTGAAAAAATGTAATTTATTTTTATAAATATTATTAATTTTAAAATTAATCAAATTAAATATTGAAATCTTAATTTTTTTAATTTAATTACTTTTTAAAATTTTTAATTTTAAAATTAAATCATAATTTTTTTAATTTTATAATTTAATTACTTTTTAAATATTAATTATTATAATGAATTTAAGTACATGAAAAATTGTCTAATAACAAATTTGACATCTGTTAAAATAAAAGGACATATTAAATCTATTTCAAAATGATGAAATTAAAAAGAGATGAGCCCGTGCCCTCAATTTTTTTACTCTAATAATAATTTAAGTCATATAAATTTAAATATTAAATAATTAATTATTATTCTCAATTTGTGAATTTAAATATTTAATAAGTCTGTATTTTTTTTTTTGAAATAAGTCTTTATGTTTTTAAATTCAATCATTTGATCTCTTTGATATTTAATTCTAACTTTATCTCAATTTTAGACTATAAACTAAATTACTGATAAATTGTATTGACCTTTTAAAATTTATTTCTTCAATAATGAACTGTTCAAAAAAATTATTTCTTCCACCATATAATTTAATTTTCAAACTTAGATTTTATATATAGAAAAAATATTGTTGATTTTCTATTTTCCATCTGTTCGTAACTCGTAAGTAACATCTTTGCTGTCATTGTTGATTGAGAAAACAACATTCATGTTTAAATCGAGGAAGTTGGCCCCTCTCAGAAAATTAGTGTTTTTATTTTGAAATTTAAATGTTTTTAATAAAAATAATAATATCATAATCATCACAATTTTTATCGATATTTACGTATGAGTGGAAACACGATTCATTGAAAAATATTCAAAATAATTATCATCATTAATAAGATTCAAAATATAGTTTGTTTTACTTTTTATATATAAAAAAAGTATCTTTCGATATAAATTTTATTTTAACAAACAATCAAAATCCATTTAAAAACAAAACCAAAATTTCTCGCTTTAAAAAACAAATTAATTTACAAAAACAATGTCAAATTATAGCGTTACTAATTCAATTTGATTCGATTTCGAATTTTCTTTTTTTCTAAATCATACCAACGATTCTAGCTATTATTTTTTACGAACTTTCCATATTTAAAATCAAACTACTCTTTTTATTTAACAGACTAATTAGTTCATGTGTTCGAACAAACTACTTAAAATATCGAATGATAAATTTAGTATTTCAAGGCAATAAAATTTTAAATCTGTACATTAAATGTTCAAATGAATGTGGGATTTTTTTATTGTCATCTTGAATATAATTCCGATTTTATTTATTTTTTTAAAATATTTCCATAGAATGGTGGTTTCAGCTATCATCGACGTCCCAGTGTAAGGATCCATGTTTGACGAATCACTTCGAAATAGCATCGTGAAGCGTTTTATAAAAATGAATACAGTAACTCAAAAAAACGATTTTCTTTTAAATTGAGAACAAACGAATTTGATTCGATTTTTCCAGCTTTTTCAGTGTGAATCACCAACGATTCTCCCCTGTTTTTTATGAACTAGATTTCCATAACATGCGAATTACATTTTATTTGGTTACAATAAAAAAAATATGTGCTCGAACAAACCACCAGTGAAAAAACTATTTCAAAAACGGTGCCAATTTGGTATTGTTGTGTTAACTTACCCAAGCGAAAGTGTTGATATCAGCAGTCTTGTGAAGACCCGTCAGGCGTCTCTCGTTACCCTTGCCATAAGCTGCAATGTGCTTCTTGTGACGTTTACTCAACTTCTCGATCGCCTTCTTTATTACTTGGATCCCACCATCATTTCTCATCGACTTTGTGCTGAGAAAAACAGAATCAATTAATTTACGAGCCGAATCATTCGATAGCCTTAAAACCATCTGATTTATAATTCGTATAGGTTAAAATCGAACTCATATATAATTCGAATGGGTTTAAATCAAACTCAAATAAAAATATTCTAAGATTCTCAAACTGCAATTTGACACATGAATACCTGAATTCTTCTTTGTACAAAAGTAAACTTATCCATAGCCAGATTGGAAAGAATCCTTCTATATAAATATATATATATATAATCAAATTTAAATAAAATAATTCAAGTTCGAGTTGGATTGATTTCGTATCTTACCTGTCATTTCTCATCGACTTTGTGCTGAGAAAAACAAATTCCCTAATTGAGGGAAATATAAATCAAATTAAACCTTAAAGGAAAAAACTTTATTATTCCGATGTATTTAAACTTTAGTTTCAAATATAATTTGAATAGGTTTAAATTTTTAAAAATTTAGGGTTTAAGGTTTAAGGCACAATTTTAGGTTGAAGGGTTTAGAATTTAAGGTTAGTGTTTAAACTTATCAATAACAAGGTTTAAGATTTATCTGGTTATTTTTTAGGGTTAGGGTTAGAAAAAAAGGATTTGAGTTTTTATTTGGTAAATACAAAGGCTTGTGTAAAATTAATTTCCAATCACCCTAATTGAGAGAAATATAAAGCAAATTAAAATAAATATAAGAAATAAAGGGATAAATGAATTAAGATTGTAGCAATGAAACAAACCGAGACTGGCTTGGGATCAAACGAAAGAACAGCTCCAGCAATTTCAGTGATTTGCTGTTTTAAAAAACACGACAATCAATATTATATATATTATAAAAACACAGAGTTTTTTTAACAATACTATTTTTTCTATTTATAGGACGATATTTTACTGAAGATACATTAATCATCTCTACCTCTCAAATCAGGAATTATTGATTTTTTTAAATATATCGAATTTTACGGAGCATACCTCGAGTATGTATCGGGCCATCCATACTTGATCACCTGAAGAAATCCCACAAACTGGACCAACTTGGAATTCCCACTGTTCAACACAACAAAATGAGAGATGAGTCCTAAGACATTTCATGGTAAATATTGGGGATAATGTCCGATTTGATTTCTATTACCGGGATTTGATATCGGATAGATATGTTTGACATAATTCGATCTTTTTATAGCAACGTCCATACAATTAAAAAGCACGTATACTTTAATAAAAACGAAGAATCTGAGTAACTAAATGGATCAAGTAAGAGCAGTCTTCTAGCTAAGAAAGAAGAAAAAAAACATACCTGACCAGGCATCACTTCACCATTGATGCCACTGACGTTAAGGCCAGCATAAAGGCAAGCCTTGTAATGTGCGTCAACAATTTCTCGGCCGAATGCTTTGTCCGCACCAACCCCGTAGTAGTACGGACCCTTCAAGCATATGGATAACAAAGCTTAGTAACGGGATCGATAACCGTTCGGGGTTTGGTTTTACATTAAACTATTGATTGGGTATAGATAATTCCATTTGTTCGGATCAATTTGTTTTTAATTGATTGACATATAGCAATTATAGAATTCGAATCGGTTCGAATAATTACATCTTCAATCTGGTTTGAATTACGAGTTTTGGATTGTGATGTTTACCTGTGGTGCAGGATACCCTCCGACCGACCATCCAAGAGGCCATTTGATATCATTTTGAAGAAGAGTGTACTATTGCTCAATGCCAAACCTAATTTAACAGAGGAACACTCACTTTTACTATATATTTAGTAAACTAGGCAAAAATTAATAATAATAGGGCAATAGATAGATTTTTTTAAAAAAATCATCACCAATGTATCAAATAAGCACACGAATTATGCAATATAATTATTTTTTCTCGGCGAGAAGTAAAAAATGTTGTAATAATAGAAAAAAATAATATTACCATGGCTCCTCCGCAACAACCTCTGGATTGCTGAAGATCTTGGCGGCATTAAATCTTTTGTTGGTCAGAATTGGGTTTAGGATTTAGGGATTATCTAGAAGTAAAATTTAATAAATTGATCATGTGTTATATTTTTTTAACATGTTAAACTTCAATATTGAATTAAAAATACCTGCACAAAAGTAATAGAATTATTTTTATTATATTATCCAAAATTTGCAAAAACTATATATTTATCATATTATTAATATAATTGTTATATTAACTATTTTTAAAAATATAATTTATATTTGCATACCATCGTTACCCTCTATTAAGATATTTTGTAAAATTTTAAATGTTAAACTTTTAATATGTTAAATTTTTAATTTTTTATTACTTGTGACAGATTGTCAAGTAAATTAAAATAAATAATAAAATAAATCTAAAAGTTGTATAATAGTAATAAGAATTTATATCACAAGCTTAACCTACTAAAATGTTTTATAAGATGATAAACATCTTATAAATCAAAGAATAAAATTAAAAACATCAACTCTTACTTTATTAATTTTTAAGCAATATGCAATCCTAACATATAAACTATAAATATCGTAAATATAATATTAATAAAATATATTAAATATTAAAATAATATTTAAATATGTGTAACACCATTTAAATGTTAAATTAATTAAATAAAAATATTTAATTAATTTACGCCATACATATTTAATCATCTAATTAAATTCAAAAAAGAATTCGTGTGAATAAAAATTATTAACTTATGGTCAATATGACTTAAAGGGTTGGGAATTGACAAATACCTAAAAAATTCAAGAGAATCACATTCCTACCGTGAAAAAAAACGCTATTATTGGGAATACATTATCATTCCTTGAACGGAATTGTAACACCCCAAACCCGACCCGGATCCGAAGCGTCACTTACGGGCCACCCAAACCGACCCACCAAAATTTCTTATTTAAAACCACAAGTTGGAAATTCTTGAAATGGTCCATTTCCATAAAATCCACGTAGATAAAGAGATTAAAAGGGATTACAAAATACGAGTTCCACATAAAGTACACTGTTTGACCAAATAACAGAAAATCAAAATGAAAATACAGACTCGATTGTGGTAAGGTCCTATGAATAAAACTAGTCCAAACTAGACATCAAGCACTATACTCTAAGATTGGCTCGATGCTGTGAAATCATCATCGATGTGCTCCTCCAAACGCAACCTGTCAACCTACGCACGGAATAAACCACAATTCCGCACGCTGAGCTAACAAACCTCAATCATACATTTATACTCTACCACAATTCATGAATATCATAAAACAAGCATGCGGGATAATATAATCAAGAGTGCACAGAAAGGCTTCTCAACATCTAAGGATCATCTTCTAGCCTATCCTAGCTAGAGCTTACAACTGTCTCAAGATACCATTATTATGCAATAAGACAACCAAGCCATCTCAAGCTTACCAAACGCGAGGTCCCACTGTCCAATGAGTTACGACTCCTACCCTGATCACACAGCCCAAGGGTTATCTAGCTCATACTCGAGATCACACAGCCCATCGAGTTACTCGAGCTCATACAGCCCGTCGAGTTACAACCCTACCCTAATCACATAGCCCGAGGATAAACTAGTCAACATCGTTTATCCATTCAACAACATAAATAACATACATTCCCTAATGGCCAACGAAGCCCTACTATTTTTCTTGTGCTCACATAGCCGTCGGGTTACCTGTGATCACATAGCCGTCGGGTAAGGATCATATATGGATCACTATAGCCACATATACGTCTTAGACATACTTGGATCACACAAGCCACAAATAGTCTTATCCTGCGATCACATAGCCGAACAAGATTACTCGAGATCATAGAGCACATCGAGTTACTCGAGCTCGCACAGCCCCCGAGTTGTATTTCCATATCCTGATCACATAGCCCAAGGATAGGTTTCGGACTGCATCCAGATCACATAGCCCGTGGATAAGTCGGATGTACTCGATCACATAGCCCAGAGTACCCATCCCTTTATTTAAGTGCCTTTGCACTAACTCTAAGACATTCGGATTCCTAACCAAGACTCGTACGATACCACATGCTCCCCCGAGCATCAATATATCTCACCGAAATATAAAAGGCATCCAGCCAACCATTATCAATGCCCCAAGGCATGACTCAATTGTTACACTATTTAATATATGACTTTAGGATTCGTTTACGCTTTTCTCATTAGATTATCTCATTACTCACGGCAACCAACCTACATGGGCGTCACTTTAGTACACAGCAAGGACCCCAAGCTACCCCGTAGCAATAATTGATCCACCATGGATCCCTATGGATTACCATTCCAAACAATTCATCCAACTATTATCAAGCCCTTAGCCATTAATCCTCATACGGGTTGCTAACCTCGATTTCTCAATTTTAGAGTTTGTTTTATACCTTTAGGGACCTACCGAACCTTTTACCACGAATTATAGAACCCCCGAACGCGTACTCAACTTTCTTGGGCAGATTGTCCAACGAGTATCGATAATCCAAGGTGAGTATCGATACTGCCCTCTTGGTATCGATACTCCCCTATGAGTACCGATACCTTAACTAGGTTCGAAGAGTTAGACCACAAGCCGTATCGATACTCTCTTACCCTATATCGGTACTCAGCATCAGTATTAAGATCGTCCCGTACCGATCCAAGCCCATACTGGTGCTCTAACCTTCGCATACCGGTACGCTAGGCCTATCTCAGGCAATGTAACAGTGCGTACCGATACGCCCCCTTGTGTATCGGTACGCCTAAGCGCTACTGGATTTCCATTCGAGTGAGGGGTACCGGTACACCCCTCATAGACCGTCCCTTATTATACTAATGAGTACTTGTACGCAGCCACCCCGTGCCGATACTTGAGCCCAGATTTCGAAATCTTGAGCTCGGAGTTACATCAATCCCACAATTAACCCCCATGGTTAAGTCTCAAATCATTCCTACAAGTTATTTGGAGTATATTATGTGGTTTTCTACCAGTTTTATCCATTATCAACTCCCAAAACGTGATTTACCATTAGAGGGGTTTAAAGCTCAAGAACCCTAACTAAGCAAACCATAAACATAGAACCAAGTAAGGCAATCGTCTTATGAGGCTCATAAAACGTAGGAGTCAGAGATGTACTGACCTTAAGCAAGATTCACGAACTTAAGCAACAACCAAGCTTCTTCCACCTATCTTTCCTTGCTCCAAGCTTCAAACCCAACTCCCACCAAAACCAATGATGTTTAGCTCGAAATGAAGATCCTTTGATGCTGGTAAATTCTTCCTTGATGACCAATCCGAGATTCATACTCCACCACAACAAGTTTTTATCTTTTACTTTGGGTTATGGTAGAAATTAGAAGAAGGAGAGAGAGAGAGGGGACAAGGGTGACTTCACCCTCTTACAATGATGGCAGCCCACCTTAATGAGGCATCAGCCCTTGTCTCCCCCAATTATGATTTTACCATAATACCCTTCCTTAAGCCCAACATAAGCCAAGCCCAAAACCTCTAAGCAAGCCCACAACGTATGGAGGTCCATTATGGCCCAACATCTCGGCCTAAAATGTAGGTTCAAGACCCGGGTCAACGCCTATTATTGACTCGAAAATTCGAGTCGTTACAACTCTCTCATCCTTCAAGAAATTTCGTCCTTAAAATTTAGACGGGTGAAAGAGAGATGCAACTCGAACAAATCTAACCACTTCACCATTCTAACGGATCACATTGATTAGGGAGAGTTATCCCTCAATCTACCTTAAACATAAGCCTAGCACTAAACCACACGCTCTTAACGTTTCTCTTAAGATCTTCAACGACCCCTTTTTCCAACAACCAACGACACTTATGACGAACCGCTAAGCATGGTAACATAACCAACCTCAAGCCGTGCTACTCAAATATCAACTTAAAGGGCTCACTTCTAAGGGATTTTATCTCAGTTAACCAATCATTTCTACTAGTATCAGACAACCAAACTAAACTTTGGCTTCATTCGCTCTAAAACGTTGCACTACCTCCACAAACCATTGCTAGGAACGCATCACGCCTATCAACCATATCCCAGTCAAACCATTAAAGGATAATCAAAACCCCAACAACCGGTCATTATCATCAATCTATCTTGGACTTACAGCTCTTTTCCCCAGACTTGACCCTTCCAGTCGGAACTTGAAACTTCTTTCTATCCAAACTTACTTTTACACGATCAAAAACCACTCACTATACAACAACTACTTGGTTTCGAGAAAAGACCACCGTCACTTGGGAACTTACACGAGCAACCCAAAACTTAGCCATTCTACTTGCAAGGTCTAAACACCTTCTTCCTCACCCTTGCCTTGGACCCAACCATCAGATGTGGAAAGCCATTGGACTGTTCTCAAGGGTCACCAACTGGTTCGTCTAAAAATATGTCTTCGCAAAATAACTACCCGGTTACCCTCAACACAACTATTGATCCACATTTCCGTTGCGTCACTCTGATAACCTCCACATTTTTTGCCTTAATCGATAACAACTTTGGTCGAACTCGATTTGACAATCCTCCAACTCCACAAGATCTAGCTTAACAGGTGCACAAGCCAAACAACTATCCTCACGGGTCGCCCTTAGGACCTCAACCATGATCATCACAACTTCATATACCTTTTTAACGGTACCTTTACTCTGACACCACACCAAAGCTCTCACATTCCATGGCCAAACAAGGTCATCGATCTCATGAACCCATCAACGGTTTTCTACTATTGCACTACGGTTCAACACATCCAAAACCACCATACAAGCTCATCCCACGCAGACATGATCTCGGTGAAGCACTTGGCAACAACACCCAATTAGTCGTTTGCACAAGTGTGCCTCAAACAAAGAGTCCGTTAAGTACCATGCCACGAAGAAATGGACACTAACAACGAACTCGACCTTACCTTTATTGCGGTTCTAAACCATAATCAACTGTTAAGATTGCTCACTCGCCAAAGATACCTCCATACCCTCAAAACACCCACAACACTAAGACTAGTGACTCTTAACCCTCATGTCTACAATGCAAGCTAAAAACACCTTGCAACCTATAAAACCTTCCTTGAGTTAGGACTACGGAGCACAACGTCTACCTTAGAGAGGTTAAGACCCTACACAACCAACACTAACACTAGATTCAAGTAATCTAAAACTTCATAACTTCTCGCTCACATCTTACGACACACATGCACTCTCAACAACCATCTACGATAAAAACCTTATCTAGCAAGGGATGCAAATCTAATTGCCATCTAAAGCAACAACAAACCCAAGATTTACCAAGATGCATATCACAAGAACCGATCTATTACACAACTGAAGAGCTAAACGGTTAACGCAACAGCTGAAACCAACACAAAACTTAATTGCCTAACATATCCTCGGTCGCAATGCTGTCAACTCCAATCTGAGCTGCAGACTGCCTAGCAACGCCTCGCGCGCCAACCCTGACGGTAGATCTCACAGGACCTCCACCTCGATAGCCTAATGGTGCCCTAACTCTACCCCGAGCAAGACTCTGATCGTGACGGAAAGCAGCTAACCTTTGAGACTGAACTGATGAGTCATCATCTATGACTGGGCAGTCCTTTACCATATGCCCTGGTGCCCGGCACCTATAGCAAACCTTCCGAAGTAAGAAACACACGATGGGGTGATGTCCGCCATAATGCTCGCATGATGGTGGAAGCGACGCTCCAACAGAACCATCAATACTCCCTTCTAGAGTAGAAATCAAAGAGCTTCTACAAACCCTTGATCTAGATCATGTGCCAACTCAAGGTAGATGGTCCGATATAACTCTATTCGAACTCCTCGAAGCGTAAAACCTCTCACGCGGATAGAGAGAATAACCCATGATATCTCGGGTCTCCATATCACGATATCTAGAATTTTTGAACTGATTGGATGATGAGCTATGAAGTCGCTCAAGTGCCTTCACACTATTGGCTAACTCAGATAATGTCCCAAGCGGACCCGCTGTCACATGCAACTGAAGGTCAACATTCAAGCCTTGTCTGAACCTCTTGCATCTCAACTCTTTTGTGGCAACAAACTCTAGAGCTTAACGGCTCAAACGCAGAAACTCTTGCTCATAAGCAAACACTGTTCGATCTCATTGAACCAGATGCAGAAATTGGTCCCTCATCTCATCCATGTGTACCTCACAGACGTACTTCTTCAGAAACTCATCCATAAAGATGTCCAATGTCGGGAGCACATACTTTAGACCCAACTCTACGATCTCCCGCCACTCGTGTGCATTGCCCTTAAGAAGGGAAACAATGCAATCGAGATCATCTTTCGGGCTTCCCTTCATCTGTCTCAAGATTCTTTGTGTGTTCCGCAACCACTGGTCAGCCTTGATCATGTCATCCTCACCCAAGCCTTCGAAACTCTTAGGTCCAAAATGATGAAGCCTCTCTACAAAGGTCTTACGAGGCGTCTCAGATTACCTCGGGATAGCTTGCACCACACGTAAAAGGGCAGAGGTTAGGTCACGGAAGTGACTTGCCTCTCCACTATCGGTTCCACCTTCCATCGATCCTTTTTTTGAAACACAACAAACAATGTGGCACATCAAGATCACATCTTATAAAGTACATTTAACTTTAGGGACTTGTATTCGTTAGACACCTTACCACGACCTCTACAACACCCTAGGGTTTCCTAGAACCGACTAAACCTATGCTATAATACCAAAATGTAACACCCCAAACCTGACCCGAATCTAAAGCGTTACTTATGGGTCACCCAAATCGACCCATCAAAATTTCTTATTTAAAACCATAAGTTAGAAAATTTTAAAACGGTTCATTTCCATAAAATCTAAGTAGATAAAGAGATTAAAAGGGTTTACAAAATACGAGTTCCACATAAAGTACACCGTTTGACCAAATAACAGAAAATCAAAATGAAAATATAGACTCGATTGTGGTAAGGTCCTATGAATACAACCAGTCCAAACTAGATATCAAGCAATGTACTCTGAGATTGGCTCGATGCTGGGAAATCCTTCTCGATGTGCTCCTCTAAACGCAACCTGTCAACCTACACACGGAAGAAACCACAATTCCGCGCGCTGAGCTAACAAAGCTCAGTGATACGTTTCTACTCTACCACAATTCATGAATATCATAAAACAAGCATGCATGATAATATAATCAAGATTGCACATAAAGGCTTCTCAACATCTAAGGATCATCTTCTAGCATATCCTAGCTAGAGCTTACAACTGTCTCAAGATACCACTATTATGCAAGAAGACAATCAAGCCATCCCAGGCTTACCAAATGCGAGGTCCCACCGTCCAATGAGTTACGACTCCTACCCTGATCACACAGCCCAAGGGTTATCTAGCCCATACTCGATATCACACAACCCATCGAGTTACTCGAGCTCACACAGTCCGTCGAGTTACAACCCTACCCTGATCATATAGCTCGAGGGTAAACTAGTCAACGTCATTTATCCATTCAACAACGTAAATAACATACATTCTCTAATGGCCAACAAAGCCCTACTATTTTTCCCGTACTCACACAGCCGTCGGGTTACCCGTGATCACATAGCTGTCGGGTAAGGATCATATCTGGATCACTATAGCCACAGATACGTCTTAGACACACTTGGATCACACAAGCCACAAATAGTCTTATCCTGCGATCACATAGCTGAACAAGATTACTCGAGATCACATAGCCCATCAAGTTATTCGAGCTCACACAACCCCCGAGTTGTATTTCCATATCCTGATCACAGAGCCCAATGATAGGTTTTGGATCGCATCCATGTCACATAGCCCTTGGATACGTCAGATGTACTCGATCACATGGCCTAGAGTACCCATCCCCTTATTTAAGTGCCCTTGCACTGACTCTAAGATATCCGGATTCCTAACCAAGACTCATACGATACCACATGCTCCCCCGATCATCAATATATCTCACCTAAAGATAAAAGACATCCAGCCAACCATTACCAATACCCCAAGGCATGACTCAATTGTTACATTATTTAATATATGACTTTAGGATTCGTTTACGCCTTTCTCATTAGATTGTCTCATTACTCACGGCAACCAGCCTACATGGGCGTCCTTTCAGCACACAACAAGGACCCCAAGCTACCCCGTAGCAATAATTGATCCACCACAGATCCCTATGGATTACCATTCCAAACAACTTATCCAACTATTACGAAGCCCTTAGCCATTAATCCTCATACGGGTTGCTAACCTCGATTCCTTAGTTTTAGAGTTTGTTTTATACCTTTAGGGACCTACCGAACCTTTTACCACGAATTATAGAACCCCCGAACGCGTACTTAACTTTCTTAGGCAGATTGCCTAGCGAGTATCGATATTCCAAGGTGAGTATCGGTACTGCCCTCTTGGTATCGATACTCCCCCATGAGTACTGATCTTTAACTAGGTTCGAAGAGTTAGACCATAAGCAGTACCGATACGCTCTTACCTTGTATCGGTACTCAGCATCGGTACTAAGATCGCCCCGTACCGATCCAAGCCCGTACCAGTACTCCAACCTTCGCGTACCGGTACGCTAGACGTATCCCAGGCAATGTAACAATGCGTACCGATACGCCCCATTGCGTATCGGTACGCCTAAGCGCTACTGGATTTCTATTTGAGTGAGGGGTACCGATACACGGGGATACGTACCGGTACACCCCTCACAGACCGTCCCTCATTATACTAAGGAGTACCGGTACGCAGCCACCCCGTACCGATACTCGAGCCTAAATTTCGAAACCTTGAGCTTAGGATTAAACCAATCCCACCCTTAACCCCCATGGTTAAGTCTCAAATCTTTCATACAAGTTATTTGGAGTATATTAAGTGGTTTCCTACCAGTTTTACCCATTATCAACTCCCAAAATATGATTTACCATTAGAGGGGTTTAAAGCTCAAGAACCCTAACTAAGCAACCCATAAACATAGAACCAAGCAAGGCAATCGTCTTATGAGGCTCATGAAACGTAAGAGTCAGAGATGTACTGACCTTAAGCAAGATTCACGAACTTAAGCAGCAACCAAGCTTCTTCCACCTCTCTTTCCTTGCTCCAAGCTTCAAACCCAACTCCTACCAAAACCAATGATGTTTAGCTCGAAATGAAGATCCTTTGATGCTGATAAACTCTTCCTTGATGGCCAATCCGAGATTCACACTCCACCACAACAAGTTTCCATCTTTTACTTTGGGTTGGGGTGGAAATTAGAAGAAAGAGATGAAGAGAGAGAGAGGACAAGGGTGACTTCACTCTCTTACAAGGATGACAGCCCACCTTAATGAGACATCAACCATTGTCTCCCCCAATTATGATTTTACCACAATACCCTTCCTTAAGCCCAACATAAGCCATGGCAAAACCTCCAAGAAGCCCACAATGTATGGAGGCACATTATGGCCCAACATCTCGGCCTGACACGTCGGTCCAAGACCCGGGTCAACGCTCATTGTTGACTCGAAAATCCGGGTCGTTACAGTAATGCTCCTCAATCAAACGTCGATATGTAATCTCAAAAAAAGTATTTCCCAAATAATAATTTTTTCTATGAATCAAAGGCCCCTAAAATTTAAAAGCTTGTTAATAATCCTAAAACGGAAATTAAAAGATACCAAAAATATCAAGTCCACTATCACGGTCCGTTGAAGATGGAGTCGACGGTTGAGGATATCACAAGTGCGAACTCAACCTCGCCGACCTGCTAAAACCCTAACGCGCGCTCTTTGGCAAATAATTGAAAGCGTTTAGCGTTACAAATAAATATCTAAACTCTATATTTATATATTCCTCAATTGTCGACTGCCTCCTCACTCAAAACCCTAACCCCAAACTTCAAAAAAAAAAAAATCAGCGTAGGGTTTTGCAACTCTTCTGCCTCAAGCCGCTGCTGCCTGCTTTTAATCTCTCTCAAACACCATAAAAATTATCAACTCCCCTTTCAAATATCTCAACTCTTAACAATGGGGAAATCAAGCAAGAAATCAACACCCAAAGTAATCTTTTATTCTTTCATTATTTTAAAAGAAAATTTATTCAGTTTGTTTTTATGGGTCTGTTTCTTCTTTCTTTCTTTCAAGCCCTTTACTTTGGTTTAAAATTTTGTGTTTTTTTTTTGTCTTTTATAGGTTGAAACAGCTCCTGCTGCAGCTCCTCTGTCTGGAAAGAAAGGTGGGTTGTTTATTTTTATTTTGGGTTTTAAATTCCAATGTTTCAATATTTTTAAGACTGACATGCATTGTGTGAAAGCTGCTTGTTTTTTCTGAATGGTTTCTTTCTGTTATGAAACTATGGGGTTTTGTTTTTTTGATGCTTTTTTTATGATTATATATAGGTAAGAGAGAAGCTGAAGAAACTCCTGAGAAGCAACTGACTGCAAAGAAACAGAAGAAAAACGACGGTGTAGCGCAGGCTGTTGTACAGAAGAAGGTTGAAGCCAAGACTCAGAAGAAGAAGAAAGAAGAAACCAGTAGCTCTTCCGATGACTCTTCTGAATCTGAAGATGTATGTGACAAATCCACTACTTGTTTTACTTATGATTCTACATTTGTTGCTTTTGGTGTTGATGTACGCTGATAGATCACTTTTCATTACAAAATGTTCTGTTTATTTCAGTTCCTTGCATTGTTTTTGAACATTTAGCACTTTGTTCTCCTTAAGCATGCTTCACTTGATACTAAATTGAAGCATATGGAGACATGTTTGTCTGTCTGTTCCGCCTTATTTATTGCTGTTTGGTTTTTGTCCAGGAACCTGCTCCTGTGAAGAAACAGCCGGTTATTGCCAAGAATGGCTCTTTACCTGCAAAGAAAGCAAAACAAGCTAGCAGTTCAGATTCTTCAGACTCTAGCAGCGAGGAAGAATCATCTGATGAAGTGAGTATTATGCTCATGCTTGCAACATATGTATGGTTGCATATATATATATATATGATTGTTAACATTCAATGTATTGATTTTCCAGGAAGCACCTGCCCAGACTAAAAAACCTGCAGTTGCTACTACAAAGGCCTCTGTTCCAGCTGCTAAGCCAGTGAAAGCTGAGAGCAGTTCAGATTCTTCTTCTGATGAAGATTCTGACGAGGATGTTGTGAGTATTGAGGCTAATACTGGATATATAACGCCATAATTATTATAAATCTCTGACTTTATTGTTGTTTTATTTTGATTTAGAAGCCTGCTGCAAAAACAAATGTAGCAGTAGCTGCAAAAAATGGTGCTGCACCTGTTAAGAAAGGTAAAGACTCCAGTAGTTCAGATGAAGACGAAGTAAGTGCTAGATTGTTGAATGATGTTTCTGTTCATTTTTGATCGGGAGCCTTTTATTGTACTTTATGAATATGATATTTTGATTTAGAAGCCTGCCGCAAAAACAAATGTAGCAGCAGCTGCAAAAAATGGTGCTGCACCTGTTAAGAAAGGTAAAGACCCCAGTAGTTCAGATGAAGATAGCAGTTCAGATGAAGATGAAGTAAGTGCTATATTGTTGAATGATGTTTCTTTTCATTTTTATTTGGACCTTTTTATTGTAATTTATGAATATAATATTTTGCATATGCAGGAAAAATTGAAGTCTGCTGCTAAGAAAGGACCTACTGCTGTTGCAAAGAAGGAATCAAGTGATAGTTCAGAAAGTGAGAGCTCTTCTGATGAAGATGATGTGAGTGTTGGGATGCATGTTTTAAATGTTTTTTTTTATTTTTGTAGGAAAGCTTTCAAGTCTATGGATGTGCATGCTAAATTTTGGTTTTAATAATTGACTTGAGATCCCTATAAGACCTATCTTTTCTATTTGAATTGAATTAATATTGATGTTTATAATTCCACTAACTGAATGTCTACTTATGTAGAAACCTCCTCAAAAGGCTGCTTTACCTTCATCTGCTGCAAAGGCTAAAGCTGCATCCAGTGATAGCAGCTCTGAGGGGGAGTCTGATGAGGATTCTGATTCTGATGAGGTGTGATATCTCATTCATTTTGTACTTCATATTTTTTTCCTGATCATATATGTTAATGATTCTGTTGCATTGCACTAGGATGCCAAGAAAGTAACCACTGCAAAGAAAGTTTCTGCTCCTCCCGCCAAGAAGGTTGAGGAATCCAGTAGTGACGACTCTGATGATAGTGAGTCTGAAGATGAAGAGGTGTCTTTAATTTTTGAACTTGATAAAATTGCCATTTCAATTTGTTCTAAGTTTATTTTTTTGTAATTGTTTCTTGAGATGCTTCTTTTGTTTTTCTCATTTAAATTTACTAAGTTGTATAATCTCTATTTTGCAGCCTAAGGTTGCTTCAAAGTCCAAAGTTGTTAAAAAAGAAAGCAGTAGTGAAGAATCATCGGATGATGATGAGGAAAGTGACGAGGAGGAAGCTTCAAAGAATAAAGTACAGTATCATAGGAATCTGTATTCTTTATTATTCTGTTGGAAGGTTGATGTGATGTTTGCCTAATGTAGTGCTGTGCTTTTATATTGGAATCAGGATACAGATGTGGAAATGGTTGATGCTTCAACACCTGCCAAGCAGGATTTCCAGTCTGCAAAGAAAGCTGTAAGTACAATTTTCTCTTTTGAATTTCCCTTAAAAGTGTAACCTTAATTGCTTGTTATTGATAATTGTTGAGCTGGCTGGCATCTGATCAAAGCTATTCTGCAGCCCCAAACTCCTGCAACACCGCCAGCCACAGGATCAAAGACACTGTTTGTTGGAAACTTGTCTTTTCAAGTTGAAGAAGCTGATGTGTATGTTTAGGTTTTCTGTACTTTGAAATTGATTTTTTAAAAGAAATATTTTCATATTTTCTGTTCTTGTATTGTAGAAAGAATTTCTTCAAAGATGCTGGTGAAGTCGTGGAGGTTCGTTTTTCTTCCGACCCTGGAGGGAACTTTAAGGGCTATGGACATGTTGAATTTGCTACAGCAGAGGCTGCACAGAAGGTGGAGTTCCTCTTTCAATTTTGGATCGTACATGGATATCTTATGTCTAACCTAAATGTTTTCCTTTTGACTCCTTTTGTATATAATAAATTTGGAGGTTGTTGTAAATTTTTAACTAACATCATCCATTTTGCAGGCTCTAGAGTTGAATGGTGAATATTTGTTGAATCGTGCAGTAAGACTTGATTTGGCTCGTGAAAGGGGTGCATATACACCACACAGCGGGTAATTTCCCTATCTCTATAAGAATTGCTTTGTGTTTATATATCATTTGGACGCTTGTTCTAGACGTACCTATTTAATTGGATTCATGCTTTCAACTGATACCTGTGCCATTGCAGCAATGGGGACAGTTCATTCCAGAAAGGAGGAAGGGGTCAATCTCGAACCATATTTGTCAAAGGATTCGATTATACTCTTGATCAGGATGAGGTTAGTGGTTTGCTTTCAAGTATTAGTTTTTGTTGCTCTCTTTCCCTCAACCTGGTTTTTGAAATTTATTTGTATTTATATTTATTTTGTCTGAATCATTTCCAGATCAAGAATTCCTTGGTAGAGCACTTTGGTCCTTGTGGTGAGATTTCTAGGGTGGCAATACCGACAGATCGAGAAACTGGTGCTGTGAAAGGGTTAGTATCTATTGTTGCTGTAATTTTTATTTTTTTAAAATGTGGCTTTGATTTCATTTTTCTTGGAATATTTGTATATGACACCCATGGGCCATGTCTAACACAACTTCAAGTCCGAGTGTTTATGTTTACTACTGTTAGATATTACTCGAACAGTCACACACAAGTTGGAGTAATATCTGAGTCCTTGGAACAACTTCAAGTCTGAGTGTTTATGTTTTCTACTGTTAGATTACTCAAACAGTCGCACAAGTTTGAGTAATATCTGAATTTTAGCGTACTCTGATTTTTAGTGGTATATCTGATCATATGAAATCAATTTGCAGTTTTGCTTACATGGATTTCCAGGATGAGGATAGTTTGAACAAAGCTTTAGAACTTAATGGTTCGAAACTTAATAATTACTCCTTGTCTGTGGATGAGGCAAAACCGAGAGGTGATTTCAGTGGTGGTCCGGGTAGTGGAAGGAGTGGTGGATGGAGTGGCGGAAGGGATGGTGGCGGTCGCAGTGGTCGTGGTGGCCGTGGCCGAGGTGGTAGACGTGGAGGTGGCCGATTTGGTGGTGGTAGGGGTGGACGAGGAACACCGTATAAGCCAAACCTTGGTGCTGCTGGCACAGGTAATTTTCTTTACTTCTGCTTTCCCACCTTTTCTATATTTCTCTCTTTTTATCTTATCTAATAGTAGAAATGATTAATGAATTGCAGGGAAGAAGACTACTTTTAATGACGAGGATTGAGTTTGAAATGGCTCCCAGTGTCGAAATGTTTTTGTTTAGATTAAACTCCCTTTTGTTGTTACATCTTTCTTTAACATCATGTTGAATTTCTCACAATTGTTTGTTAAGTTACCAGAATTTTACCCCACCTTTTTGATATTTATGCAAGTCAATGCCCATTTAGTATCTATATGTGATATCTTTTTCAAAAAAAAAAGTGATGCCTTTTGAATTGGGGAATTTTAATATAAGTCACATTGAAATGAGGCTAAAATAAGGTGATATAAAAAATACTTATAAAAATAATAAAATTTTTAGTAGCGATTGGTAAAGATTTGTGTTAAATAGATATTAACAGAATTAACTTATCGACCCCGAACTGAACATCCCCCTAACAGTAGTAAAAATTTTAGTAGCCATTGGTAAAGATTTGTACACCCACTCATAGCAATAACATATTTGGGTTCAGGCGTTCGTTTATATAATCTCATTAAAGACGGAGTTATTTTTATTGTCTCTGTTTCAGCTGTTAGAATTAAGTCTGCCGTCTAGGACTCGATTTTGATACCAGCTCATAACAATTAAAGTTGAATCGTGAGAAATGTTAGGGTGAACCAGAAAAATTTAGGTAGAACCGGATTTAAATCTTTGCTAGACAAGCGCCTTGCATCGATTTATCAACTGATTGCAAAATTAATTATCCAGACCTTTTAGTTTATAGATGTGGATCTCAAACTCGAAACTTAAAAAAAGACGTGAGTTTGACGAAAAGAAAAGTAATTTGGACAAAAAGAGAAGTAACTTGGATAGGGTTCCTCTACAAATTATTGGAGCGAAAATTGAGTATTGTTCCTATAGAGTTTGAACTATTTATGGGGTATTAAAAATCAAAGTTTGAATATTTATAAACGAACTAACGAAAAATACATACTATTACCTTTTGTCTATCGACTCGATCATAACCACTCTCTACCTTCCAAAAAATCGTACACCATAAATAGGAACTAATAAAGAGGCCTGCGATCCCATAGAACGACATTATATTAGACCTAACAAATTATTTTGTTGTATCCAGGCTAATACCAATCCAACCCGTTTCATGAATTAAACCGGTTAATTGGTTGTCTTAAAAATAAGATAAGAAATTATGTAGTTGTATTTTTTATTTTTATTTAAATAAATTATATATATTCTATAATTATTTATATAGCTGTTTAAATTTTATTAAAAAGATTATATTGTAATCAATTGTGTGGCAACATAAATGCTTATTATAAGTTGAGTTTTTTTTTGTTTGGATAATTTCGAGTAAAAATTTATGTATTTATACTTTTACTTATGTTTTTTGTAATTAATTAGTACAATAATTTATATAGCTACTCTAACTCTCATATTTTTGTAAAAAAAAAAAGTTATTTTTTTAACTTTTGTATGGTTGCACAAATACTTATTATAAGTTGAGCTTTTTTGATCGAGTAATTTAAGGGAAAAATTTGTGTACTTAGATTTTTTCTTATATTTTCTGTAACTAATTATGTATATTCTGTAATAATTTATGTAGCTGCTTAAATTCTTATTATTTCTGTAAAAAAATATCTTGCAACACTTTGTATGGCTATACAAATATTTATTATAAGGAAAAGTGTAACTACACTTTTCTTTACATTTCTTGTAACAGATTATGTATATCACATAACATTTTCTGTAACTACGCAAATTTTCATTATTTTTGTAAAAAAATTTATTTTGTAGTTATTGTGTGGCTACACAAATGTTTATCATAAATTTAACTAATTTTGGATTAGGTGTAATACTCTAATTTTGTCCAGATATCCATATATATTAGTAATTTGATATAAATAAAGTCAAATAAATAAATATAATAAAACCCAATAATCAATAAATAAATCCCATAAATAAATAAAAACAGTCCAATTGTCCATTTACATATCAAAGCTCGTTTACAATGCAAAGCTAAAAACCACTTTACGTTTGATTTCCTAAATCTACCAACCCATTTACAGTTTAGTTTCCCCGCACATTTTTTTAATGCCATGCTAGACCAACAAACACACAAAGAAACACAAAATAATTAGATTGTCCAAATTTCCCGCCCAAACTTGATTTTCAATGGACGCGTGTCGTTCGGTTATTGGTCTTTTAGTTTATACATGAATTGTGCCCTTCGTGACATCATAAATGACATCATTATCCATCCCCCTATAAATAAGGAGAGAGAATATGTCAGGCTAATTAATCACATTTAATCACAATCATTAAAGAAAAGACTACTAATAATAAAAATAATAAATATAGTAATAATAAAGAGAGAGAGAGATAGAGTGATTACCTCGGGAACACAGAGAGACATCGAGCAGCCGGAGAGTTACTGTCGAAAGCCGAGTTGCCGCTGAAAAAGCAAACGTCGTCGAAAGCCAGATCGAAGTCGCCATTTTCAACATTTCGAAGGTATATCTCTTTTCATATCTTCAATTCCTGCAAAGATAAAAGCAAAAAAAAAAAACATTAGGATTGCATATATATGAAAAACATAAATGAGTTTGAAAGTGAAAGATCGGAGATCTTGTTAATGGAGGTCAGAGTTTGTTGAGACATGGCCGGAGTCGAGAATGAGGGTGTTTCGGGTAGTTTTAGGCCTTAGATTTGGAGAAGAACGGGTGGTTCTGATGAACCGAGCTTAGATTTAGGGATTATGATCGAAAAATAATTTTTTTAGTATTTTAGGATTCCGATCGCCGATCGGAAATCGCCTCACTGCGGCCGGTCGAAAGGGAATGGTGGCCGGGGTCCGAGCATGGCGGCCGGCGAACAATCGTGAATGGCCGGTGACGGGCGAGTTTGGATCTGACGGTGGCTCATGCGATGGTTTAATGCCGGAGTTTATAGTGTTCATTTGGATGAACACGTATGAATATTCAAAGAAAAGTGGGATTTTTTATCTGTTTATGGGGTTGAATCTGGGATTTTGGGTGTTTGTTTGAGAGAGAATGAAGAGAGAATTCGGGAGAGAGAAGATTAGAGAGAGAATGAAATTTTAAAAAATGGGAAAAACTGCAAAGGGCTGAGAACGCCTTTAAATAGGCGAGATAATCAAGCCGACAGGCCCGCGTGTCCCCGGCCAAGCTTGTTCTTTTGCTCTTCTTATGCTTCGGCCTGCAAGTTTACATTTTTTCAATTTGGTCCCTAATTGTCTGTAATTTGACCCTACAGTTTATAATTCAATTTAACCCATTTTCTTTAATTGTGCAGTTTAATTAAATGCTTAAATCATTTGTATGTTGCATGATTTTTAAATAAGCATATAGTATATTTGTTTAGGAGATTTTAATCACTTAGAAGGTTTATTAAATTACAGCCTTTTAGGATTAAGTTCTTTAATTAAATCTAATTAATTTAATTAGTGTGGTCATTGTAGAAAATAAATGAATATTGAATAGAAATTTTAATGTCCTAAGTTAATTAGTGTCACGTTGCAATGTGATGTTAATCAAGGGGGCATTTTAGTAGACGATTCAATATTTCATTTAAACATAGAAAATGAAAATTACACATAGTTTAATTTAATAAAATTGAAATTAGGGATTAAACAATTAGAATCATTAATAGTTAGGAATATTGTTAATTTAGGGCTTAATATAGGTAGTGCCCAATTATTTGGGTGTTATCACATAAATCCTAAACTTAATAATATTCATAAATTTTAATTAATTAATTAATTGAAGCTTTAATTAGGTTTGAACTTAAAAATGACAAGAAAATAAATGAACATGCATTAAAAACCTTTTAGTTGAGATACATTTTTTAATATAAATTGAAGTATCCTAAAGTAACTGGATGTTTCAAAACTTATATTTGTTTAAAAATGTATTTTGTTACAAAAGGATGTCTCCATTTGGAATAAAATTTAATTAACGATTAAGGATTTGATTAAATTTAAATTACCGTTCGAAATGCCAAAATGCCACGTGAAATTGATGATGTACCGATAACAGGCGTTTGTGGGGTGTTAATCCTTCCCCACACGTAACCGACTCCAGAACCATAACTTTAAAGAAATGAATCTCTGGTTGTTTTTATGGTGTCCGATTTACCAAAGTGATCGGTGGCGACTCCAAATTGATTTTTAAATAAATAAAGGGAAAATCCAATTTAATGCAAAAAATCCTAATTTCAAGATTTAATAAACTAAAATGAATAAAACCCCGATTTTTAAAAGAATTAATCGTCAAGCTATTTTTTCACACCTCGAACCCAAAAACGGTCGCGACAGGTTGGCGATTCTGTTGGGGATTTAAAATTGAGAGTCAGGCCTAATTAATTAATCTCATGTGGCATTTTGAGCAATAATTTGAATTTAATTTTTTCCAATAATTGTTTGATGAATTTTCAAGAAAAATCCTAATTTCAAATAATAAATTAAAATGAATATAACCCCGATTTTCAAAAGAATCAATCGCCAAGCTATTTTTTCACACCTCGGACCAAAAACGGTCGCGACATTAGGTGATCTCGAGTAAAAATTTGTGTACGTACACTTTTGCTTACACTTACTGTAATAAATTATGTAGCTACTCAAATTTTTATTATTTTTGTGAGAAAAAAAATATTATCTTGTAATCAATTGTGTGGCTACATAAATACTCACCGTAAGTTGAACTACTTTTTGATTGGTGATTTCGTGTAACAATTTGAGTACTTACACATTTTCTTACGCTTTTTTGTAACTAATTATATATTTTGTGTAATAATTTATGTAGCTACTTAAATTTTCTTAATTTTTTAAGAAAAAAAGTTATCTTGTAACCCTTCATGTGGTTACACAAATGTTTACCATAAGTTGAACTCATTTTGGATTGAGTGATATCGAGTAAGAATTTGTGTACGTACACTTTTGTTTATCTTTTTGTAACAAATTATATATATTCTGTAATAATTTACATAGCTACTCAAACTCTCATAATTTTTGTAAGCAAAAATATTATCTTGTAACCCTTTCTGTGGCTACACAAATGCTTACCATAAGTTGAGCTAATTTTGGATTGAGTGATATCGGGTAATAATTTATATACGTACACTCTTTCTTACGTTTTTTGTAAATTATTTATGTATATTTTGTAATAGTTTATATAGCTACGCAAATCCTCATAATTTTTGTAAGAAAAAGGATATCTTGTAGTCCTTTGTGTGGCTACACAAATGCTTACCATAAGTTCAGCTCATTTTAGATTGGGTGACCTCACGTAAGAATTTGTGTACGTATACTTTTGCTTATGTTTTTTGTAACCATTTATGTATATTGTGTAATAATTTGTGTAGCTACTCAAACTCCCATAATTTTTGTAAGAAAAAAGGTTATCTTGTAGCCCTTTCTGTGGCTACACAAATACTTACCATAAGTTGAGCTCCTTTTGGATTGGGTGATATCGGGTAAGAATTTGTGTATGTACATTTTTTCTTATGTTTTCTGTAACTATTTTTGTATATTCTGTAATAATTTATGTAGCTACGCTGATGCTTATGAGTTTTGTAAGTGTTAATGTCATCAGGTTAGTATTTATGTATATACCGTTTTTTACGTCGTAATATGTCGTTTCCTTTACAGTTACGATAAACATTTATGTAACCGTTACGAAAAAATTTATGTGCAAACCTGCTACTTGTAGAACCGATCTCTAAATTTGTCGTCTCATTTTAGTCTTAAATTTACCGATTCACCCTAAAACTATCCTTTTATAATTAAAATAGATAATTAGTACTCTTTTTTGAACACGATAATTAGTACTTTTAATTTCAAGGCTTTGGAAGCTCTTTGAAATGAGAATTTTTTTTTTCAAGTCAATGCAATATTTATAAACATTGCTGGACTCTATGCCAAAGATGCAGCTAATTTCACATACAAACCAGTTTATTAATCCAAACATGTACCGACCTTAAGAAGGCGAGCATCTACTCTATCAATCCAAATCTTTACATACCTTTGCAATTGCACCTAAGAAAGAAATTTAGTACCTTATTGCACAGAAAAAAATAGTTGAATACCACATTGCATATAAATGTCAAAGTTAGATACTGAAAGTTATATTTACCCATTTCACCAAAAAATAATATTAACGAAGAAGTAAATCTTGGCTAGAAAATCGAAGGATCCTTTCTCTTTCTTACGAATTACGATCGTCGGTTCTTCTCCACATGAGAAAGCAAAAAATGAAGGTAACACTAAATAAATTACTCATTTTTTACTGTTTTTTTTTTCACTCGAATCCCAAAACCCATCTCCATAAATTTCTTCACAGTAGGGTCTTGCAACTTCTTCTTTGCTGATATCTAGTCGTGTGTGTGTGTTTTCCAGCTTCACCTCCTTCTTTCAGATGAGAAAAGTAGAGAGATTAGATTCAATTACTGTCTGAACATTTGAAACTACTTAAGTCTCGGAAAAGCAACCAAGAGTAAAGGGTAGTTGCCTATTTAAGTTTCCCTTTTCTTTGTAGGTTGAAGCAGCTCCTGCTGTAGCTCCTCAATCTGGAAAGAAAGGTAGACCTTTTCTTTGGGTTTTGAAATTTAAATATATAGGTATAAGTTGAAATTACTACTTGTTTTATGGTTTTATTTGTTTCTTGTGTTTATGAAACTGTGGGTTTTCGTTTTACATCCTTTTTATATGATTGTCTATAGGTAAGAGAGAAGCTGAAGAAACTCCAGAGAAGAAGAAGGTTGAAACTAAGATGAGGACGAAGAAGAAGAAATGCGAAACTAGTAGTTCTTCTGATGACTCTTCTGATTCCGATTACGTTTGTGAAAGCCCATTACTGGTTGATGACTCTTCTGATACCGATTATGTACGCGAAAACCCACTATCGGTTTACTTATGATGCTTCATTTATTGCTCTGGACATTAATGTATGCTGATAGTTCACTTTTCATTATATGTTCTGTTTTGAATCGGTTCCTTACAGCATTTAAGCTCTTAGTTCACTTTAAGTTTCTAGGCACTACATTCGTGTGATTGTAAAAATGAAGCAGATGACGGCGTGTTTGTATCTGTTTTGCCTACTTTATGATCATTTGTCTTTTGTCCAGGAACCTGCTCCTGTGAAGAAACGACTGGCCGTTGTGAAGAATGGCTCTGTACCTGCAAAAAAAACAAAACAAGCTAGCAATTCGGATTCTTCAGACTCTAGTAGTAACCAAGATTTATCCTCCGATGAAGTGAATATTACACGCGTGCATGTATCTATTTTGTGTGGTTGCAGATGATTTTTATGATTGTTAACATTCAATGTTTTGACTTTCCAGGAAGCTCCTGCTCAGATTAAAAACCTGCAGTCGCTGCAAAAGCCACTGTTCCAGCTGCTAAGACTGTGAAAACTGATAGCAGTTCAGATTCTTCTTCTGACAATGATGTGAGCATTGAGACTATTACTAGATATAACACAAGACTTACTAGATATGACGATGATTTCGATGAAGATAGCAGCTCAGACGAAGACGAAGACAAAGTGAGTGCTAGATTGTTGAATTATATTTCTTTTCAATTTGATTGGGAGCTTTTTTTAATTATAATTTATAAATGTAATATCTTTGCGCATGCAGGAAAAATCAGAGCCTTCTTCTAAGAAAGGACCCACTCCTGTTACCGAAAAGGAGTCTAGTGATAGCTCTTCGGATGAACATGTGAGTGTCGGGATGCCAGTTATGTTGCAATAATTGAATCTTTGGAATGTGCTGCAAACCTTTTGAGTCTTGTGAATTTGGTTTAATAATAGACTAGGGGTCCTTATAAGTCCTGCCTTTTCTTTTGTTATTTAGATATTTAGATAATTCCACCAACTGTATGTATACTTGTATAGAAACCTCCTCAAAAGGTTACTTTGCCAATTTGTGCTGCAAAGAATGTACCTTCAGAGAGTGTAAAGGCTTCTCCTTCTAGTGGTAGCAGCTCGGAGGAGGAATCCGATGAAGAGGTATGATGTACCGTTCATATCGTTCCTGTTTCTATCTTTTTCTGCACGTATTTCTTGTCAACTATGTTGCATTGCACTAGGATGTAAAGAAGGCAATTGCTCGTTTTCATTCATCTCGTCAAGCTGATCAGAATCGTGCTGTTAGACTTGATTTCACTCGTGAAAGTGGTGAATATACACCGTTCAGAGGGTAATTTTTCCATGTCTCGATACATAAATGGTTACTTGTATATATATTTTTATATTTGGACCCTTGATCTAGACATAGTATTTGATTGGATTAATGTATTTTTTGCAGCAATGAGAACAGTTCTTTCCAGAGAGGTGGAAAAGGTCAGTCTTGAACAATATTCGTCAAAGGATTTGATCTTGGTCAGGATGAGGTTAGTGTTTTGGTATAAATATTAGTTTCTGTTGCTCTATCCTTTCATCCACTCGGTGTCTGAAATTTATTTGTATATATCATCAGCTTTGTCTTGAAACATTTCCAAATTAAGAATTCCTTGGAAGAGCACTTTTGTTCCTGTGAAGATATTACAAAGGTGGCTATACCGGTAGATCAGGAAACCGGTGCTGTGAAAGGGTTTGTATCTATCGTTGTCACAATTCGAATTGTCTTGGAATTCCAAAAGCACTTGGAAGAGCAGTTTTTTCAAACGCAATAGACACATACCCGTGCCACAATTCGAAACATAGAAAAAAAATAAACAAACCTGCCACAGTCGCACCCTAATCCGAGTATTGTCTTGGAATTTTAGTATCTTGCAAGTAGTCTTGTGATTTCAAGTTGTACTCCATATGTGATCATATGCAATCAGTTCCCAGCTTTGCTTATGCTCAATGGATCAGAGCAGAGCTTAATAATTGTTCCTTGTCTGTGGATGAGGCAAATCCTAAAGCTGAATTCCGTGATGGTCCTGGCCATGGAAGAGGTGGCAGGAGGAGTGCGGGTAGGGATGGCGGTGGCCGTGGACGAAGGGATGGCGGTGGCCGTGGAGGAAGGGATAGTGCGTCCAGAGGCGGCTGATTGATTTTGGAATTGTATCTCTTTTGTTGGGATTGGTTTTGGAAAGAAATGTTATCAATGTGTAGAAACATTATTTTTATTTTGATAAGAATGTTATATCATTATGATTTTTAGAAAATTCGAATCAAAATCGATTTGAATATCATAGATGAACGAATCAAAATCGATTTGAATATCATAGATGTACGAATCAAATCGAATTTTATCTGTTTGGATGCAAGTATTTTTAGCTTGTGAATTGAAAATCTGAGAAGATACATTTCCCAAAACAGCAAATTTATAGTTTAGTAATTGTAAAATATAATTTAATACAATAATGAAAATTACATTTTGACCCTATGACAAAAATTTATAATTCAATTTTGGTCCCTTAAACATTTCATCTGCCTTCTCCCGGTGCGGAGTCAATGATATTGGTAGCTGAGAAGTGAAACCTTGGCTTGGGGTCCTCCCTGAACGTAAATAAAACTGCACTCTGAGCCCGGTTCCAGCACCCTGAGCCACTGTGGGAGCTCGTAGGTGTTTCTAACCGCAGTTGCCGACAGTCCCCATATCGGCCCTGTCAGTTCTTGAATCACCAATTTAACACCTGTTATCAGTTTTTGTGATGTGTTCTTCATCGTCACCTTGTGTCGATAGTATTCCATCTTCCCGACATTCCACTTGCTGGTTATTGAGTGAACAAATTTAACCGGCTCATCTGAACATCCGAGAAACCAATGATTAAGGACAATATGTTAAGCTTCGAATATCAAGAATAGGGAAATGTTGTTCTTTTTTTTTGTTTTATTACCTGATGGCGTCGAGCTAGGAACCAGTGTTTGCAGGTGATGGTATGCTGCGGAATTATAAAATATGAACTTCAATTAGATGCAATCCAAAAACAAAAAAAAAAAAATTGTTTAGATTAAGAGAAAAAAAAGGAAATCCATTGCTTACTCACTTTGTGTTGGTTGGTTATTTGTTGTTGATCTTTTATTATTAGGTCCTGTAAATATTTTTGTTATGAAATTTATAAGTGTAAATGAGATAAGAAATCGAACTATGTTCTATCGTTGTCTAGTTGAGTTTGTTCTTACTTATGTTCCCGTATAGGCTTTCGAGCTTCGAGAGGAGGCCGACAAGAGGAGCAGAGGCTGAAAGCGTAGGCTCAGTTTGCTCGTAGTACGAACGTTCGTCGTTGAAGTTATCGTTCTGGTCGGGTCCTCCGACCAGAGCTCCATGTATTACGTTCGGATCCGCTTCAGGGCGGCGATACCAGGTATCAAACCCTTGGACGCAGCTCACTGTAGAAGGAAGAACTGAGATTGAGGCGATCGAGGCCCCTCGGTGATGGACGTGAGTCGGATATTTCGTTCTGTAGCCAACCATGTAGCTCATTGACTTGGGATTTTTCCCCAAAATGTAATCCGCCTGTGCAACAAATACAAGCAATATTAGAACTTGACCATCCGGACATGTAGTTACTTGGATTTGTATGCAAGTGTCGGACACATATATATACGACCGTGTTATAAGAAAGTCCGCATGAATCAATTAAATTAAGTCTCGGGTTTCGATTAACCTGTGACTTGGCGAAACCAAGAATTTCGTGAGGTTGAACTTGTCCATCAGGACAAGCAAGTTTGGCATTTGCAGCAGAGAGATGATCAGAATAAACAGCAAGAAGAAATGCGGCAGCTGAGGCATATTGCATATTGTTCCATTCATGCACATACATCAAACCTCCTGGTAAACAAATATTTGAACAGTCCAAGATTTAGATCAATTGAATAATGGTATTAGTCAATTGAGTCTTAATTCGACTAACATTGTTACTATTACAATATTTTAAAATAAGATTTTCATTGAAAAAATACGAACCAGGAGTCAGTTGAACATTGTAGCCATCATTCTTTTGCAGACAAGCACAGGCGAAGTAATCTGTTTGGCCTGATATTGCTTCAATGTCGAAGCGTATGTGCCGCCTTTTTTCTCCATTAATACCTGCCATGGCACCACCATTCTTTTTACTATCCTGTTATCTTTTATAAGTTCGGAACTCAGATGTCCGACAATAAGGGAAGGGTCGTAGATGTTAAGATTTGAATAATCTGTTTTTACCTTAGAAAGAAGGATTTGCACACCAGCATACTTGTTGTCCCAAGAGAACTCCTTGACAGCCCAACCAGTTCCACCCATGTATGCACCATTATCTACAACATACTTAAGGTATTGCTCCTCACCGGTTGCTCGGAATAGCCATGCTGCAGCCCACAATAGTTCATCCTAAAAAAAAAATATCCGTCGAGTAAAAACCGATATCTTTACCTATAATCGATCACGGATCCTCTGCTTGAGTGTTTACAGGCTGGCTTATATTAATACTTACCGAATAACCCGACGATTTATAAAAGGACTTAGCACTTGGGATGGAGTCGTCGTATAGGCCTCTAAACCGATCCGCAAACGAGAAAAGCTACAACGCATGAAGATCAAACATCAGATAAAAATCCAGGTTTCTTTCTACGGATAGAATTGTTGAGTTTAATAGATGTTCTGTACCTGTTTTGCATGAACTAGGAGAAGATCCGAGTAAGAAGAGTTGTAAGGCTTGAAGGCCATCGATGATGCAGCCAAAGCAGCAGCGGTTTCGCCGGCAAGGTCTGAGCCTGGATGACCCTGGTCGAGCTTGAATGTGGTTCTCGGAGTCGTCATATCTTCGGCCCGCTCCCAACAGTAGTGATCGGAGTTCCCATCGCCAACCTGATCAAATCATACAACATACATTAAAAAAGTGTACATTGTTCGAATACAAGTGTAAATATTTTATATGTTTACGTGCATGATATGATTCTGTGTAACATAGTTCGTACCTGTCCCCAAAGAACATTAGGCTGAGTGTGAGCCTTGATGAAAGTAGTCAGTGCCCCATCTGATTGCCCACAAGGCATGTCCCATTTGGTTTAAATTGGTAATCTCCTTCCTATATTCAATAGTACCCCATGCAAGCATGGTGACACTAAATGCCATTGGCAACCCGAACTTCACATGATCCCCTGCATCATAGTATCCTCCCACCAAATCCACGTTTTGAAGAGACCCGTCTTTGAGGCCAGAATTGCCCCTCCACTTGACGCGGCTGTCTGAGGGTAGTTTTCCAGACCTTTGTGCCTCAAAAAACATGAAGGTCTTGTCGAGAGCTTCACCATAGTTGGACTCGGCTGCGCCGCAATGGTAAGTAATCCGACCAGGATAAGGCGAACACCTAAGTTTAAGGTTTTCATGATTGCCTTAGAGTTATGGTACACCAAACATGGTCGAGGAACATCGGTTTTTATAGGGAGTTTACGAATGGAATAAAATGAAACATGTCTGAAAATCTGTGTGAGATTTTGTTATGTGGTGTCTGGTGATAGTGGTAGGCTTCACGTTTTAGTTCTTTTAAGTTCTCTAACAAATTAAGTAGAGCTTCCCACGTTGAATATTATACGCTTTTTTCTAATAATATTATATTTAAGAGTTGACAAATAATGCGTAGTCTAAGATTCATTAAGAATTGAGAACTTGTTTATTGCTTCAGGAGGTTCGGCAAACCCTTCTTCAAAATCCGAATTTGAAATTGTAGTATGTTCCTTGGAAGCCTAATCAAGCGGCACGTGCTTTGGTCTAATGGGCTCTTTCGTATACTACACTTGTTTGGTTTTATGCAGATTGTATATTTATTGTCCTTGACAAATACTTTTTGGGGTCTAATTGAATCCATTATATTATATAAAAAAATAGTTTTAATTTTTTTATATTAACCTAAAACTAAAGTTTATACACATTATATTTAAATTGTTTAGTTTTAATTTAAAAATTAGTGGATTAGATTGTTTTTGAATTTAATCTAGTTAGAGTTTAGTTTTGTGTGTTTGTTTTAATTTTTAGGTTTTATATTTTAAACAATGATTTCAAAAAAAATCCCTAAACTATTATCAAAATATTTTAAATTGTATCTTTAGTTTTTATTCTTTTAGATTATTCTAATCATTTTTAAATTATGATTTTATTTTAAATTAACACAAATGTTTTATGATATTTAATTTCATTTTTAAACTATGTTTTTTGTTCTAAATTAGTTTCCAAACTTTTGCATATTTTTAAGTTGAAAATAAAATTAAATTGTCCTCAAAATTTTTGAGGATCAACTTAGATTATCATCTTATAATTCATCATAAAATTATAATGTTGAAAAGCAATTAACTCATAATTTAATAATTTTAAATCTTTATAATTTGTCCATATATTGATCCTTGGGAATAAAATTATAATGGTCCAAAGTTTGAGGACAAATTTAAAATGTGAGTCATAATTTGAAAATAAAATTATATTGTTCAAAAGTTTAAGTGTCAATTTAGAACGAAATTCATAATTTGAGGATGAAATTGAAATTTTCAAAAATATAAAGACCAATTTAAAACAAAAATTATAATTTGAGATGTGTGTTGCAATTAACTCATAATTTAATAATTGTGATCTTTATAATTTATCCATATCATCCTTATATTATTTAGTAATTGAAAATTTTAAAAATTAATAAATTACCAAAAATATTTTTTAATAGAATTACAAAAAATAAAATAAACAAATCAATATACATCGATTAAATCCATAATTTATACATAATACATATACTAAAAATTTGATTCCATAATTTACACATTTAACGGGCATGAATTCAAACAAAAATACAATATATTTATATACATATATGCAAAAAAAAAAAAAATTAGTGATTTCTAATTTAACGAGAATAACGAACTAATTTTTAGTTCAATTGAACCTAAAAATGTTTACATTTAGTTTAATTTTCAGGTTTCAACGCTGTAATTATTTTATATATTATTTTAATTTTCACTATTTATATTTCTATTACTTTTTGCTGGAAACAGGAAAAACTATTTTCCGGGAAAAAAAAATCTGCAGGGAACGACCGATCCATTTAATTTCTTAATCCCTTTTCACGATTTCCCCCTCTGTTTAGATTTAGATCTGTTTAGATCTACAGTTTTCCTTTTTTTTTTTAAAAAAATCTAGTTTTTTGCTAATGTAAAAGATTTCATTTTTGCTTATCATTCAATTTGATTGGGAAAAAAATCAATTATTTTATCTCTTTTAATGTTCTGGATTTGTTAAATTTCGATTCAACATAAAGAGGATAATTGAAGCTGAATAGAGGGGAGTGTGAAATTAGGGTAAAGAAATACAGATTTTTTTCCCGAGAAAAAGTAAATTTAAGATATGCTGATGGAAAGAGGTGGTGGGAATAGCATTGTAAATGGATATTACAGTTACAACTCGAATGGGAATTTTAGTAAATTTTGCAACGATCTCAGTGTTTTTGAGAAAGAGAGCAATCAAAGTTTGCTGGATTCATCGTCACGACGTGACGGTTTCATCGAACACCCGTTTCCCGTTTCGATACTCTGGCCGGCGTCGCCATCAAATACGGCGTTGAGGTAACTTATTTACGATTTAAATCGTTTTTAGAACGCCATTATTTCTCCTCTAAACGTGTTTTGTTTAGAAAGTGTTCTTTTAATTGCTAATTGTTTATCGGTGTTCTTGTTTTGTAATTTATGGTTTGTTTAGATATTGATAAATTGCTGTAGAATATATGTGTGTGAATTATTAACCAGGTAGCTGATATAAAAAAGATGAATGGTCTGGTTACGGATCTTCAAATGTTTGCTCTCAAGACAATTCAGATTCCTTTACCAGGGCGGCATCCGCCATCGCCTTGCTTGTCGACCGGTTCCGAAACACCAGGGTATTATACTTTTCTTTTAATCTTAATTCTAATACTAATTGTTGTTTGAACTGTTCAACATGATCAACATGGTTGCTAAAAAAGATGTATTTTTCATATTTGCTCCTGTCCATGTTAAGTTCCATAACTTAAGAGCACGACTCTGAGGTAGTTATTGGACGAAAGATGGGTTTGTTACATGCTTGATAAGTAATGTTTTCTTATGATTTTCTCAACCATTGATGCAGTTTTTGTTTGGTTCTTTATATACAGTGAAGTAGTAAACACCTATGATTAAGTAATGATATGTGAGAAGTCTGTTAAGAAATTGATAGTCAGTGTTTTAGTCAAGTTGTTTAAGCATATGTGAAGTCCCTAGACGCATCTCGGGTTTTCGGTGGTTCCTAATTCTGTTTGGTTATTACAACTTAAGCACTTCGATTTTTTTGACCCGAATGGTTAATTGTGGGTTCAAGGCATTGATGCAGTTTATATGTATGTGAGAAGTCTGTTAAGAAACTGATACTCAGTGTTTTAGTCAAGTTGTTTAAGCATATGTGAAGCTCTTTCTAATTTCTCACCCTTAAAATCCTGCGAGACGCATCTCGGGTTTTCGGCGGTTGCTAATTCTGTTAGTTTATTACAACTTAGCTCACTATGTCTGATAACTCTTTGCAGACAAAGCAGTGCAAACCAAAGCCTTTTACGAGATTTGCCTCCTGATTTGCTTGACTCATTCCAGTCTTTAAAGCCGAAAAAAACGAGGATCTCCCATACAATGACCTCATTACAAGGTTTTTATAGCCTGCAAACAGAAATAAACCCGATACCTGAAGCTTTCGAGATGGCAGTATACAGGAAAGGAGAAAATAATTCTCTGGAGGATGATCCATTCCTGAAACCTTCGTTTGCTTGCAAACCACCACCTACGAAGCTTCGTCGGAATTGTAGAAGTGAAGCTAATGGATTTTTTAATGAGAATGGTAAACTCAGAGCTCATATCATGTCTCCTGGAGAAGCTAAAGAAGGTGAACCTGATAAGTGGTTCAGAAGGCGGCCAAAATCCGACGCTGAGTTTTTTGCTCAGACTCCTGGAAAGATGTTTGAGGAAAACACCAGCAGCGGAGGATTTTCCACGATAACGTCAAAAAGCTTGGCATTGAGATCCAAAGCAGGAAGCCGCACTGATTTATTAGCCGATGCCGAGACAGGATTCGGTCCCACAACAACTGGTGTTGGAGACGGTTACGTGATTCATGAATTTTTGGCAGTGAAGAAATCATCTAGCACTTCAAGTTTGCAAGATCCAGACGGTAGTACTAGTTTGTCATCACTATGGCCAGCATCTAAATGGAGCTTGAAGCCGGATTTACAAGCACTTTCGACCGTCGCGATCTTTGACGGATTGTCGAAGCCAGCAAGCGGTCGTAAAAACAAAGCCGCTCTTGATTAGTTCATGTTGCCTTCGTCTTCCCATCTACATATCATTCTTTACCAGTTGAATCCTCTAACTGCTAGCTCTTTGACGAGTACATATCATTCTTTACCATCCATCCTTGCAAGATAAATACATATTTTATTTGCATTATTCTCTATTATATTAAGATTTGAATTTCAAACTAATTAAAAGAACATTTGTAATTGGATTCGAGTGTCAAACTTAACTAAAAAGTTTAACATATTATAATTTGAAATAAAGCTACAATCTAAAGATAATTATATGAGTTAATTGAATTAAATGTTAAATATTAACTTATCTCGGTATTAAAATTATTTTTTAATTTATGATTATTAAATATTCAGTTCAGTTACAAAATAATTCCTACTAGTAATGAATTTTCAATAATTTTTTACAAATTTAAGAACCATTTTGTAACAATTCAATAAGTTTGAATAATTGTTTACAACATTTGAAAAAGAATTAAGGACAATCTTGTAACCGAATCAAAAGTTTAATGATCATTTTGTAACTTCTAAAAGTTCAATGACCTAAAAATCATCTAAAATGCTCGATCTCACTGCTATAATAATTAACAATACAACCATTATTCTTTTGCTAAATGTTATGGAAAGAAATTGAGTTAAACAATTGCTAATTGTGATAACAACTGATGTCATTAAGTAATTAAAGGAACAAAACATCCCCCAAACCAGAAAAGTAAAAACCAAACTTAAACAAAATTCTAAATTGCCTTTAGTTCCAACTGCAGCAAAGTAAAACCAACAAAGCATAAGATATATGAGTAACACACTTAGAAAAGTGATGTTCCCTTCCCCTTCTTGTCTCCCCCGATCTCAAAGTGCTTGCACCTCTGCGAAAACCGACATCGAATCAACAGAAAATCAGCTCTTGAAACAAGTTGGCAAAAAAGAAAAAAAGCGAAATAGTAGAACAGTAGGAGAGTTTTGATGTTCTAACCTTGATTGGATGTTGGGAAACATGTTTGCAACCCTGGCATTGCAGCCTTAGCACAATCTTCTTGGTGGTCTTCGCCTGTAAAAAGGATACACTGTGTATAATTACACATATTTGGAGCCTAATGAGATAGTATTGTATTAGTGTATATTATCTGGACTCTCCATTTTTCCTAAAATATTCGAATCCAACACTTCTGACATATCCTCTAAATACACAAAAACTTTTGAGCATGCATGTGTTAGATGTATATCCATAACCAACAGTCACAAGAAAATCCAGGTAGAAAATAGCTATAACCAAACTGAACGACTGAACATCCCTCACAAACCGACCGGTATCAGAAAAAAAACAGAAGTTTATTGATCTTCTCATTGTATAATTAATATCCATTTAGGGGATAAAAAGAAAGTGCCGAAAAAGTTTACCTTCTTGTGGAAAACGGGCTTGGTCTGACCACCATAACCGGATTGTTTGCGGTCGTAACGACGCTTCCCTTGAGCGGCCAAACTATCCTTACCCTTCTTATACTGGGTTACCTTGTGCAAGGTGTGCTTTCTGCACTCCTTGCTCTTGCAATAAGTCTTCTTGGTCTTAGGCACGTTCACCTTAAATACCAACTCATAATTACTCTCGAAAAACAATACGAGAACAATAAATTTAGCTAATATGAGCAAGAAACAAACAGCAGCACCACCAAAAAAAAATGATTCTCGCCTTGCAATAACATAAATTTACTTTATACTTGGATTTCTAATTGAAACCCAGTGTATATATCTATCAAGTCGAGGTCAATTTTCAAATTTCAAGCGTCCTACATCTATCTTGTTTAACTAAAACAGTATAAATTAGCTAACATATGATAAAATCTAGGAAATATTACACTAAAGGTTCTAATAACTTCGAGCTCTAAAGATACACGAAACCAAGCAAGAGGAGAAAGGAGAGTACCATGGCTGCCGATGAAGCGAGAGAACCTGAGCTCCGTTTTCTGTGGCTATGGTGAACTGGGAGGCAGCTAATCTAACAAATATGTTGCGAAACCTAATTGGGCTTTTAGGGCTCGTTTCTAGGGTTGGTTGTTGGGTTAAAAATGGAAGAAATTTGAAGTGATCAAACCAAAATCATCCATTTCGGCCGAAGTAAATTTTCATTTAATTTCTTTTTTCAGAATTTTGTATTTGAAATTGTTAAATAAAATTAAAATACGCTTAAAGTAAACGAACTCTTCGTATATTTGTAAATACTTTTTAGTTTCATTTTTAGGAATTTGATCTCTCTATTTTTAAAATTTAAAAATTATTTGTTAATACCATCAAAATTATATTTCTATCCTTAAATTAGAGTCAATTGCATTTAACCATAATCAGACCACAACTTTATAAAATATTTTTTAACTTGAAATCAAGGAGCTTTATTAATAAACAAAAGAAAATTAAAAGCATAACTTTTCAAAGGTTTTAAACATCTTAAAAATAAGAAAAGACAAATTTAAAAAGAAAATTAAAAGGCTGTTCCGGCCAAATTAGACAATTCCTCTTTGTACCACAGTAAATCTCTGATGTTTGTTGTTAAAAGAGTCCCATAGAGAGTTGTCAAATCATGAACTTAATGAAATTTCCTATAAAAAAAACTACAAATACATTTTACGTCGGTTTTATAGGCTCCAATCAAGAACAAAAATCTTGAGGAACACTACACGAGCATCAAACGGCCGCAAAAGTATCAAGAAAATATATCATAAAATAGAGACATGACATAAAAATAGAAAAAAGATGTATCATAAAGACAGAAAAAATAAACGCAACAAAATTTGCAAAAAAATAAATAACCAAAACATAGAATTTTATTAAAAATTAAAACAAAATATAAAAAAACATTACCGAGGAACAGTCGGTGTGGCTGGTTGGTATGGTAAGTAGACATAGGGGTCCCTTCAATTTTATGTTCAATTATTTCTTCTATGAGAGTTTTCAAAAGAAAAAGTTGATGGATCCATCACCCATGCATGCACATGAAAATGATGGCAATTTGTTCAAGATGCTCCATTAATATTATTATTGTCCCAAACAAGACTATTTACAAAATATATATAATTATTATTATGACCAGACTCGTTTCATTTGATACCTTAAGAAAAAATTAATTGATATATTAATTGTAAATTGACAAAGAAAATGACAAACTAATATCATGTCAACGTTCTAACTTAAATTATTAACATTGTTAATTACTTGGACTAATTAATGACATCCTAAAAGTAAAAGAAGCAAAGGTCGTCGATCGTCGGTCAAAACAAAATTTAAAAAACAGTAAAACGACTTAGTTGGAAAACTAATTTTTAGGATTTTTTTTTTTTTTTGGTGGTTGGTGGGGGGGGGAGAGAACTAACAATTTTATTTGCGATGTTAAAATACTTCATTACCGATGAAAATACTACCTTATAAATGTTGTAACAATAAAATATCAATGAAACTAATAATCGATCAATATTTATTTATAGGATAGACCGGGGACGGAGCTAAATAGAGGGTGTGAGCGACAATTGTCCCCAACTTTTAATAGTTTAATTATTTTAGGCTATTGATAGTTTTAAAATTTTTGCAATTAAGTCTTTGCCCCTTTTAAAAAATTTTAGTTTATTATTTTTAAGACCCTTTACATTAAAATTAATGAAATTAAGCCTTGACCTCTTATTTTTCTGGTTTACTTATTTTTCAAGACCCTTCAATTTTAAAATTAGTGAAATTAAGCCTTAATTTTCTTAGTTTGTATGATTTAATTACTAATTAGAACTTTAATTATTTCAAAGTTAATTAACTTGCCCCCTCATAGTTCAATTATGGCTTCATCCCTGGGTTAGACGTTACGAAAAAAATCAAATTAGGAACCGTTCAAATTTAACCATAAATTTATTTATTCTCAATTCAACTTGATTCGAATCGTAATTGAAACCAACTAGTAGATGCTTATAGAAGTGGATAAATTGTAACAAATTAGTACAATAATATTATATATATTTACAATTAAATTTGAACAGAAATTCGAACAACTCGACTTGAATTTCATAAACCCGACTCAAAAAATTACAAAATAGGACTCGTCAATTTAACTGACTCAATTTTTTACTCGACTCGACTCGGTTTAATCGAATATTCACTCCTAATTTTATTTACTAGCATGGGATAAAATTCACACATTTTACTGATAGCTATTCGATTCAAATATTTTAAAAAGAACGCTATTACTTATTTCACTAGGACTACTCCTTTAAATCGATAATGTTACAATGTTAAAGTGTCTTAATTGCAAGGAATTTTCTTTTACTAAATTGACATCGTTCTAAAATTTGAATGATGATTTGGATAATTACCCTTTTTTAGAACGGAATATGATTCTGCTTAACATGGACGTGATTCCAAAAAAATAGACACGTGGCACAATTTTAGTGGGTGGAAGATCATTAACCATATTTACGCAATGTACAAGAGTAAAAGACCTTTCGAGAGCCTTCCTTCGTCGCCATTGCTATAAATAAAACGGCAATCTTCTTCAACCTTTCCGACTTTCGTGGTGTGGATCCCCAAAACCAAGGGGAGAGGAAATTTAGAAAGCGGAAAAAGAAGACTGATAGAGGAGAGGCGAAACGATGTCGTACTGTTGCCGCACCTTCACTCCGGCTGGGCCGTCGATCAGGCCATCCTCGCCGAGGAAGAACGCGTCGTCGTCATCCGCTTCGGCCATGATTGGGACGAAACTTGCATGCAGGTACGCCATTTCTCGATCACTAAGTTTCATATATATATATATATATTTGTTCATAAGCTATGAGCCATCTGATCTGAATTCCATCAATCTTGGGTGCGCTGTGCAATCTTTAAATTATGATAGTAGATATAAATTTTTTTCTTTTAAAAAATTATGAAAAAATATTATTAACAATAAAAAATTGACTTAAAATTATCTAAAAGTAAAATATTTTTATTTAAAATGTATCGCGCTTGTCCAGAATTTCACTGATGATTAGTTATATGCATCATAATCTTTTTTTAATGCTTAGAAATTCCAGCAATATTGAAACCTTCATTTTGAGGCTGAGATTGGTTTAGATGATTAGATAGTTGCAAATTACAATTTTCTCCAAGTGAACATAATGGAAAGATAGAAAATTTTCAGCTGTTACAACGATAAAAACTGAAACGAACAAACAAAAAAAAAACATTTTCATTGGTCTAGTTATGCCCTCAGTCCCTATTCTCTATAGACTCTTAAAATTTAGTCCCCGATACTTTTAATTCTAGGATTTAGTTAATCTATTTGTGTGATTTTAAAAATTAAACTCCAATTGGCAGCATCATTTATTAACTTTTCTAAAAATTTTATTATGTGTTATAAATTAGAATTTGATATTTTAAATAAGATATTCGAATATTAAAACGTTACAAGTTCAAAGAGTATAGGGACTAGTGGTAGAATTAAACATTGTTAATGTTGTTGTACTTAAAATGGTCAATGAATGTCACATTTTCAGATGGATGAAGTCCTTGCTTCAGTCGCTGAGAAAATAAAGAACTTTGCCGTAATTTATGTCGTCGACATCACCGAAGTTCCCGATTTCAACACAATGTACGAGCTTTATGATCCATCAACGGTCATGTTCTTTTTCAGGAACAAACACATCATGATCGATCTCGGCACCGGAAACAACAACAAGATCAACTGGGCTCTCAAGGACAAGCAGGAGTTCATCGACATCGTTGAAACTGTGTATCGCGGGCGAGAAAGGGTCGCGGTCTCGTGATTGCTCCAAAAGATTACTCGACTAAATACCAGTACTGATTTGCATCTCAATTTTGAACGACTCAGGTGTGAAAAGATTCGGATGTGTTCAATACGAGCATAATTCGAGAATAACATGTACTTTGTATTCTATGAAAATGTTCTCTTTCCTATTTTAATCTCTCATTTGTTTCTTATGGTTTCTATTAGTTCCACCATTGTTGATACAATCAAGTACCATGTAATCCCTGCTAGAATAATCTCTAACCATGAGCTATTAACCATTGTTAGTGCCAACATACCTACGTTGTCGGTTCTTTCATCGGTCACTACGTATCTGATTTCAGTCGAACCATAACAGCAACCACCGTCGGGATTCCTCATTCCTTCCAGTTCCTTGTCCTCCTATCTTTTTCGTAATTACCATTGTTGGCACTGCTCCTCTCGGTAGTTTTCAAAGGCTTTGATGAAACTCTAGAGCTAGAGTTGTTTTCAATTGAAGCTGGAAGAGCATGTCTTGATGGGATCCAATACTCGTCATCATACAAATAACTCGATTGGACTCGAGTTCTGATCGTTCGAACTCCCCTTGCTTGTTTTCTAGCTGTAGAAGCGTCACAGAGTTTGTTGATGTTTGGTTCGGATGACTTTTGGGAAATGTATATAAAGTTTAATTCAGATTCGGTCGCTGGTGCTCCTGAATTGGATGATTGCCAATACCACCATCTTGAACTGCCGACATCGTTGCTTCTCGGCAACAAGCCTCCTGTAGTATTCGTTTTCAACATTCATTTCCTCAAAGTATCTATTGGCATATACCTTATGTTCGAGACACGGGCACCCACCATATTGACACAGCAACTCGAACATTCCCTCAAGGTTGCTTCGACATTATAAACTCCAGCGCTGCAAGATCTGATCTATCCACAATGCAGGTAAAGTATTCGTGTTTGGCATTTGTGTGAACAATGAACACATGGTATTGAAAAGCAGGTTAAGCATTGAGGTACTCACGAAATGCAATCGACAGTACACGCTTCAATAGCTTCCAGGATTTTATGTTCGGAATCAGCCCATTGAGCGACAACTCGAGCCCTTCCATTCACGGACTCGATCGCAAACGACTTCTCAGCAAACAAAGCACATTTCAAGCAACCAACACACTTGATTTCGTCTGCTCACTTCCTGATCCAAGCCACACCGAATATAGAGGCTTCCCTGTATAGCCCCCTCAGCTCTGCCATCTTTGCTTGTTCCTGCACTTTTCAAAATTCTCAATCTTCTTATCAACACACGTATTTAAAGTAACGAAGAAAAATAGCCAGCCTTTGTAAAAAAAAGTCAAACCCAACTTAGAAAATTATTTCTCAATTTGCTAACATGAACCACAAAATTGGAAAATTGGAAACCAGTTCTCTTTAAAAAACCCAGCGAATGACCATAAAAGATGGGAAATTAATTCCAAATGTAGTTCAACACAAGAGTTAAATAAAGAGAATTGATACAGGCATGTGTTGATACAAGTTATTTTCACAATACAAATGAGGTGGAACATTCTGCTAAACACAAGCAGTTATGTTGTGGCCCGAGGATGACGATCGTCTGAAAATACTAGCTTTGCCCCTCAAGTTGAGACCTCGGCACTACAAACAGGGCAGATCTGCAGTAACACGGCACAATATGAAAGGGTAACTTATGATGGTCATATAAACCGGTATAATTGTAACTCATTTCATAGGGAAAAAAAAGAGTGAAATGGGGGTAATTCGAGCTTTGATGAAAACATTAGGAGGAAGATGCTGTATAAGCAGTATATGACATGAATTAAATGGAATGCGCTTGATGGAAATATAAATAACCATACCTTGTTTATTTTCAACCAATTATTTATGCACTCTGGATGATATGAATGCTTGCAAGAAAGTGCCGTTAAGGAATCACCTTCTTCGTAGTCTACACGGCATATAACACACCTGAACACAAGGGTACAGCTTTAATAATTCAGTGAAAGAAGTTCAGGCATAAAAAGTAAAAGGATTATGCCATCTAAACTTACGAATCATTGTTTCCAGCCTTGTATGTTACGGTAGGCAAGGAGGCAATTGAATCATCTGAAAGCCCTCTGCTCTCAGTTCCAACTACTTCACCGAGTGAAAGGAGCTCCTGAATGATAGAATCGAGCTTTGTAACAGTGCTTGAGCAAAATAATGTTAAAAGGAATCGAATCTTCACAGTAGCTTACCTCATACGAAAGCTCATCGGGATCAACTTCCTCCCATGTTCTATCCTGCATGCAAATGTCAAGTTAATTTGAGCATGCATTAGCTATTCCATGAAAATTCATAGTCAATTCTCATTAAGAGAAGTGTAAAGAGCAAAGACTAGCTTCTATCCTCCAATGGAGGAGATATCGAAGAATGACTACGGGCATCAAATAAATTTATAATCTAACAACAGGTTTTCAAGAAGAGAAATGCCTAGATCTCATTAAGAGAAGTGTAAAGAGCAAAGACTAGCTTCTATCCTCACCTTTCAAGCAGTGCAGAGTTATAACTCCCAGTACCGTCAAACAAGAAAACTTAAGACTGTTGAGTATATTATGCTTCATCGTATATTAATGCATGTTTCATCCTTGAGGCTTGAAGGCATTTAGGAAACTTGGCAACCATCTAAGTACTTACTAACACGTGTGCAAGCATGTCAAAATAATGCATGACACATGCATCAGTTCCTCTAATAGCAATGGGATAAAAATAAAATTAGATAACCAGAAACAACAGGTGAACAAATTCAAAGACGTAAATTGCTTGCTTATTCTTTGTTAGATGTAGACGATATGAAGCAAGTAATACGAAAACATCTTTCATATAGTTAAGGCAACCAGTAGCAATTCCTAGTTAACAAGCTCCGCATAGCAAATGTGACCGGCAATAAAAAATCTAACCATAATACACTTCTTTGTTGCTCCCATTCAATATAAGAAACTAGACCAAAGTGGCATCTAAGCAAAGAAGGTTACATAGAGGGCAATGAATTAAGATATCAATACATGGCCTATGATTGCAAACTGTTTATCTGATTGGTTTTTTCCCCCCACAACAAACAAGCCTAAAGGTTCACACACACACACATAAGTATAACCACAGAGCACGGATCAAGAATCATAATGGCAAGAATTTGTACCTGAGCTACACCACCATTTCCATGAGTCTCAGTGGTAACAGTTCCTCCTGCAAATCAGCAAAAACTTTAGTAAACGCTCTTTAACATTGTCATATATTTGTACAATCAAGAAGAATCACATAGTAATAAACACTCACTCTCACTAATCCTGGCCAAAGCCAACAATCTAGCAGCCATTTCTCTTTCTTCAGCATCCTGAAGTGCTCTAGCATAAGCCTCATCACTCGAAAAATCAGCCGGATCAAGTTCACCACTTGGGTTGGTATCATCATCCCCACTCTCAGATTGAGCATGAAGATCAAGTACATCAACATCATCAGAATCAGTGCCATCATATTCCCCATCATCATCATCATCATCAACATCAACATCATGACCATGGAGATCATCAAAATCGTCATCATGTAAATAGCTTCCAGTCTCCCAACTTCCATAATCAACCCCATCATTATTCATGCTAAGCATCATATATGCCCGTTCCTACAACCCATACACACACAAAAAAAAACTAAAAATCACAAATAAAAAAGAAACAAAATTTAAACTAGAAAATGTAAGGAGTCAAATTGAAGAAGTGAAATTATGTTGTTTCACTAGTCATTAGTGTTTAAATTTCAGTTATTTCTTGCTTAATTGAAACGGTGAGTTTTAGTGTGTTGGGAATGTCTTGCAAACGATGTCGTTTTTGTTATTATTGGGTTATATAGCTATAAACCCGGGTGAAAATCCTTATCGAATGAATTGAGGTGTTTTTGGCTATCTTGTTGACAGAGAGAAAATTCTTAGTCTCCCTTTGCTTCTTCTACTTCTTTCCTCCAAATTATTCTTGTTCTTAGTTCGTATTGTTACAAAGGTATCAGAGCCAGGTTTATTCTCGGATTTTTGTGAAAATTTCGGAATCAAGCAGCAACAACGTCTATGACGAATCAAGCTCAGATGACATGGGTTCCAGCCATAGTTGACAATCACCTAATCATCTTGGTCTAAACTCTATGAGAAATTTAAACTTTTGGTAGAAAAATTGACGAGTCGAATTCTCTTGGTAACTATTAGTCGTTTGCTGCATCCGATTACTACAAACATTCTGTATCAGGTGTTCTCATCACATGGGTTAGTGGAGAAGATTGTTCCGCTTCAGCATTCAGTTCACTTTCAAGCATTGATCCATTATTAAGAATGTCATGAGGCTATCTTCGCTAGAAATTCTCTTCAGCAGCGTTATATCTACGATGGTTGTTGTCAGATGGACATTCAATTTTATAAAGACACTGTGATATCAGATTGTGCTGAACGGAAATTAGAATCGTAGGTGACAGCCCCTAACGAAGACCAAGTGTTTGACAGATTGTCTATGTCAACGGAAGATGAGTCAGATGATTTTGATGACTCGGCTGTAGTTCCCTTGGAAGATGACTTAATTAAGGGTTCGAGTGAAACCCGACAGCTTGATGAAATGTTGGTGCCAATGGTTGAAGCTTCAAACGCCAACTTTGGGGACATCATTGTGCAATTGCAGGACAATATGGATGACCAAACTTAAGGAGTGGTGGCATTGATGAAAGAAAAAGCTCTGGTCAATAAGCTAGTCGGATGTGAATACCAGTTTTTAGTGGTTCAATTTGTCAACCCAATTAAAGGTATTTTTGACCCGAACCATTTGTTTAGTGAATATAAGAATCTAGTTACTAGTACTTGGATAGACAAATTTCAAGTCAAGGTATCCGATGAAATGTTTGAACAAATGGATGCAAAATTTCAAGTTAAATTTGAAGGGGATTTATCTGCAGCAAAAACCACTATTGAACTTGTTGAGGGTGATGACCCATACGGTTTTAGACTATTGCTCATGGCAAAAGTGGATTACTTTCGAATTTGTCACAAAGTGAATTACTTACGAAGATCTAAAGTATTGGAGTAAGATGAGCAATACCATTTTTTGGTGTAAAACTTACTGAAGCAAAATGTCATGAATTAAGGTACAAAAAGTAAATACATGAACTAGTGAAGAAGTGGACAGAAGGGAATGATAATATTGGTGAGTACAAAATGCCAAAAGCCTATGAACAGGAAATGGTTGTTGAGCAGAAGAAAATAATTGAGGTGGTTCTTTAGCGTTATAGAGATCTTACCATTGGGGACAAAATAAATCTATTTGTAGGGAAGATGCTTGGGCAAATGTTTGTGACCAAACAAACTGGCTCCCAAGACAAAGTTGTTAGCAAAGTTTACCTGGGTGAGAAGTTGTATCTTGTGAAAGAGATGTACTTTACTATCACTCTGGATCGTAACACTACTGGTTCGCCTACAATTGTTTATAGCAAGGGATAAACCAACATTGAAGACCATACAAAGAAATACCATGACATGATTATTAAAGTACCTATTGATGTTTTCAAAAGAATTACTGATGAAGATGTTGTCGAGGTTGCGGATGGTTTGACTCCAAAGGTTGTTGATATAACTGATTCTATCGAACAAGTGAAGAAATTATATAAGCTTTTCTATGAAGTTGATTGCACATTGTTGGAAATTAACTTCCTCCCTAAGACTTCTAGCAACCAATTAGTAGATGCTGATGCAAAATTAAACTTTAATGATAATTTTGCATTTCGTCATAAATATATATTTTCTCTATGTGATCCATCACAAGAGAATCCTCGAGAAGTGGCAGCTGCCAAGGCTGATCTGAATTACACTTGCTTGTATGGAGAAATTAATTGCATGGTGAATGTAGCAAGGTTAGCAATGGCAACAATGCATATAATCAAGTTGCGTGGGAGAACTGTTGCTAAATTTTTTGATGTAGATGGGAATGTTTATGAAGGGCAAGTGGTTGAGGTGTTTAAGATTTTGACTTCGGATGAGAAAGTGAAAGTAAGTTTAGTGAACATATTTGGTATAATGAAATGTGATGTGATTGCAAGTGGGATCATCAATGCTGCCAAAAATGTTGCCTTTAAAGTTCATGTAATGGTCTGTCATGGGAAAATCGGTGCAGCTGCTCCATCTCTGTCCTTTTCCGAGTATCCTCATTTACTTCATATTGGTGAAGACGAGTCCTCTCGACCCAAAGGCATTGTTATCCTTGTTGAATCATTTGGTTGGAGAATTGTTAACAGTGCGTGAACTTATGATATGGTTAAGGCTCTTGCAACAGCAACAAAAAGCGTAATGGCTCAACATTTTGATATTGTACGCCAAGAAATCAGATTGAATATGAACTTCATCACCGCCCATTTCTTGCAAAATGGTTTGGTATTTACTGAGGAGATATTACAACGTAGATTCAAGAGAGTAAGTGGAGTGCTTGGGAAGATTAGTAAGCTGTGTCACTACAATCAGAAGTGGTTATCTTTGTTTGATAGTGTTTCATATCTTTTGGGAAATACACCGAGTTGGCTTATGTCTCTATCAATTTTTTGTCCTTTGTATAAGCACAAGCTTAGGATTATGGATATTGATTCGCGTATGCAACTGTGATTTACGAATTGGTTACCGAGAGTGATTTTTACTGCCTGTGGGTCACATTATGAAATACCAGAAGTTAAAAGAGATGATAAATGTTGTTGTTGCTTGTGTTTTTCTGCATGTTACACTCAATACCTCAGAAAGGAGCATGATTGTATGGGTCTATAGAACTGGATTTATTTCAGTGCTGAAAAAGCTTGACACATTTTTCCCTTTCGATCCAGCTTTGCGGAAAAGAGCTTTGGGCAATGTTTGGTCCTACCATTTAAAGAAAAGCAAGGATGATGGAATTTTACTCAAGGATGGTTGTTTCAAAGGCTTGGCTTATTGTTTTACCTTGATCCTTGAGGTAAGGATTTGTTCGAAGGGAGGAGTATTTCAAGGAGTCAAATTGAAGAAGTAAAATTATGTTGTTTCACTAGTCATTAGTGTTTAAATTTTAGTTATTTCTTGCTTAATTGAAACGGTGAGTTTTAGGGTGTTGGGAATATCTTACAAACGATGTCGTTTTTGTTATTATTGGGTTATATAGCTGTAAACCCTGGTGAAAATCCTTATCGAATGAATTGAGGTGTTTTTGGCTCTTTTATTGACAAAGAGAAAATTCTTAGTCTCCCTTTGCTTCTTCTACTTCTTTTCCCCAAATTATTCTTGTTCTTAGTTCGTATTGTTACAGAAAACCAAAATAAAAATAAAAATTTCACCTGTTCTTGGAGGGTTCGAGCAAGAGCCAGGTCAGCTTCGACTTGACTAAGATTAGTGAAAGCACTTCTTGTCGTCGATGACTGACGTTCTTCGTTTTTACTTTCACTGTTTACATTGTTGTCGTCGTTAACATTAGGGTTCGGTTCTTGTTCTTTGTGTTCGGTCGACATATCGTTCTCCTCGTATTCGTACTCGAACTGACCGCCGCCGATTTCGGTTTGATGTTCCTCGTAGGAGAACAATTCTTTGATCGGCGGCTCACTGAAAATACAAAAAGATGGTAAGCGGGATCGAAGCGGAGGATAATTGAAGAATCTAATTTAAAGATTGGTGAGAAGGAAAAAGGAAAATGAATGATTGGAAAGAGACGTCGTTCCTTTCTTGCTTTGGTGCCCTTTTTGTTTGATTTGAAATGGAAAATCAAACAATTTTATAACGTTAAAAGAAATTTATTCATTTATTTAGGGCTAAAATACACTAGAGATCAGTTAATTTTAAGTCACTTAATAATTAAGTATTTAAGAGCAAACATATTACTTTACTTCTAAAAGTAATAATTCAATTATTAAATTATAAAAAAATTTGAAGGTCTCAAAATTATGTGATCTTACGGCCTCAAAAAGATCCAATGCTAAACAGATAGTGTTGAAGTTAGGAGTGTGCAAAAATATCAGATCCGATCGATTCGATTATTCGTTGATTTAATTTTAGATTAGATATCTGATTTGATTTTTAATTTTTTAAATTAGACATAAATCGCAATATTTTAAGTTTCGGATTATCCAAAAGTTTAAAATTTTATGAATATTAATCTTATTATATTTAACAATTTGATACAAAACAAAATTTTCATATATGCAAATCTTGTTATATTTAGCAATTTGCTGCTTCTTATATTCGAAATTTTAAAATTTTCATAAATAGGACCGTCAAATTTAAAAAATATTTAAATTAAATTATATATTCGAATATCTGAATATCTGATCTGAATATTGATATTTAAATATTCGGATATTTGATTTTGTTTGAATTAGATACGGATTACTATTTTACCGATTCAAATTTTACAGATATTTAATTTTTTAAATTAGATCATATCTGATATCCGAAAATGAACACCCCTAGTTAAAGCGCATAAATTAATCATCGATCCTACTGCACATTCCAGCTATTTCATTGCACGGATGGCTGTGAGATCTTGGCTCCTAGACTTTGTGCTGATTCGTCGTGAAGCAAATTTGATTATCAATGCCCTTGCAAAACTTCTTGCCCAAACGGACGGTGCTACTATTGTTGTTTCGGATCCCCCAACCCATCTTAAAGATAATGTTTATAGAGATCTCCATGGTCCTCCTCACTTGAAGTCTTAATCTCGTGATGTAATGGTTTGCGTCTACTTATTATTCGAAAATAATAAGTTAGTCATTCAATTATAAATTTAGGTACAAATAGGCCTGACAAATAAATCGTCATATCATTAAAATTAAAATAAGGGTTTAGTATAATAATAAATTTAGTCCCTAAAACTTGTACATTCTATTAATGTATTCATAATTTGAAATATTTCAATAAATTTAACTCGATGTTTAAAAATTCTAATATAGCACCATCATGACACACCCTCCAACCACTTACTACACTCCATGCTATTGTCCATCAATCAGATAATCAACATATGTGATAACTCAACAGACATACACTTTACAACGGGACAACCAACAGAGTAATAGAATAAACTCATGAATTTTAAATCATAAATTTTAAACCATAAAATCTATTCTCAAACCTTAAAATCTAACTACAAACCTAACACTACACCTTAAACACTATTATCTAAACCCTAAAAACTAACATATGTGCATGTAATATTTTTCTCTTAATACATATCATATTAAATAAACTTAACAATAAAAAAGTATCCATTCAATATAATTATAATATAATTTTAATTAAACATTTTTGAGTAAAAATTTAATAGACTTAACTTTTAATTTAAAGGAAAACTTTAATACACAAGTTTATATAAAATTTTAATTTAATGTCTATAAGTTTAATGCAGGATTTAATGTAAAAAATTATAATTTAAGGTTTAAGGTTTAGAGGGTAAGATCTAGTATTTTAGGGTTAAGATTTTAGATTTACAATTTAAATAGGGAGGTGCATTTTTTTACGCATATTGTATATCGAAATATAATTATTTAATTTAAGGGTAAAGTACTTAGATGGTCACCGAACTTTTAGGATGCTTTCGTTTTGATCACCGAACTTTTAAAATTTTTATTGAGGTCATCTAACTTTTAGTCTGTTTTTATTTTAGTCTATTCCGTTACTTTCGTTAAAAACACTGACCCAGTACGTTAACTTTCTTTATTCTTCATTTTCTGTTTCTTCTCTTACTCTGTTTTCCTCCAATTGAACTTTCCTCCATGAGGACCATGACTCTTCGATTCCTCTAAAATACTTCTCATCGTCTTTAATGCAAAGCAAGCATTAATGTTTCATGGCACTTTCTATGTCTCACCTTCAACACATCAATCTATTGATCTTGGGCTTATGCGTGAAAATCTTACGTAATTTGCTAATGAGATTGGTTTAAATTTTGAACTTGAGATGCTTAGTTTTGATACTTTAGTTCAAACCCCTTAACGCAAAAAGCAAGAATTAACTTCACTAAGTATCCAAATTACCTCACCATGGAATCCATCTCCAAAACCATATATTTTCAAGAACAGAGGAGATATCAAGAACAGAAGAATGGGAAAAAAACTCAGAAAAAGTTAAGAAAAGCTTAATCCGAGATCGAAGTTCAACAAAAATCACAAACTCCAAGAAGAGTATGTGAAGAATTCAATAATATTGTTGCTCAGAGAATTTTCGATTGCGAGACATCTGAAAGTGAAAAATGTAAAAAACAAATTAAAAAAAAACAAAAAATCTCAGTAAATTAAAAATTTATTTGATAACAACAATTCTAATAGCGAAGACCCACATAACAAAAATTATCTCATGAATATTTCATGTTGCAGAAAAAATAAAAAAAATTACAATAAACACTTCAGTTCTTCATTCACTATTTTTCTCTGCTAATAAATTAATCAAAAATCATCTCATGAATATTTTATTTTGCAGAAAATAGGTTAGGGTAGTGATGCTTGCTTTGGATTAAAGACATGAGAAGTATTTTTAGAGAATCAGATAGTTATGGAGGAAGGTTCAGTTGGAGGAAAACAAAGCAAGAAATGAAGAAAAAATAGAGCAAGAAAAAAAAGTTAACGGGCCACGTCAACGTTTTTAATGGAAGTTAATGGGAAGGACCAAAATAAAAACAGATTAAAAGTTGGATAATCCTAATAAAAAATTTAAAAATTTGATAACCAAAATAAAAACGATTTAAAAGTTCAGTGACCAAAATAAAAATGATCTAAAAGTTTGGTAATCATCTATATACTTTGCCCTTAATTTAATATAAATTTTATTATTTTTTGTTAAGGCTTAAAAGATAAATAAGTGCATAAAATATATATCTTTTAAATTTTAAATTTCTAAAATATTTTTTTATAAAAATATGTACCTAAAATTTTATAAAAAAATATTTTAAATACTTAAAATTTTTTAAAAAATATTTTAAACACTTATTATTCATTTAAATTTTTTTTTGTTAATTTCGTGAAAGCCCATGAATTTCCTAGAGAAGACAATAAAATCTCTCACATTACAAATATTTCTATTTTTCAGAAAAACCCTCAGATTTTCACTATTTGGCTCTCTTCCTTCGCATTCGTGAAACATGTCGTTCGGCGGGAACATCAGCGGCGGCCCTGCCATCGCCGTTGTAAACGATAAAGATTTCTTTTGCTACCAATGTAACCGTACTGTCACCGTAACAATCTCCCCTTCCTCTGACCCTTCTTGTCCCTTATGCCATGACGGCTTCCTGGAGGAGTCCGAAAACCCAAACCCTAATTCCGGCTTCGACTTCTTCAATCCCTATCCGAAATCCAGTTGACGACCCGTATTCATCGTTACCGGATCCATTCTCTTCCCTTCTGCCCCTCCTTTTATCATCATCATCATCATCATCCCCGGCTTCCGCTGAATTTCATAGCCCTAACCTATTCGGGTCGTCACGGTCAGGTCGGAGCGACCCGTTCGCCTTTGATCCGTTTACCTTCTTCCAGAACCATCTTAACGATCTGAGATCGAGCGGGGCGAATATCCAGTTCGTGATCGAAAACAATCCGTCCGAGCCGGGCTTTCGGATTCCAGCAAACCTTGGGGATTATTTCATCGGACCGGGACTCGAGCAACTGATCCAGCAGCTGGCCGAAAACGACCCGAACCGGTATGGAACTCCGCCAGCATCGAAATCAGCTATTGAGGCGTTACCTTCGGTGAAGATAACGAAGAATCACTTGAATTCTGAGTTCAACCAATGTGCAATTTGCATGGACGAGTTTGAGGAAGGGACTCAAGCGATGCAAATGCCTTGTAAGCATCTTTACCATAAAGATTGCTTATTTCCGTGGTTGGAATTGCATAATTCGTGCCCTGTGTGTCGTCATGAGTTGCCTACGGATGATCCTGATTATGAGAGGAGGGTTAGTGTGGCACCGGGCACTAGTGGTGGTAGTGATGGTGGCAGTAGCGGTGCTGCTGGTAGTGTGCAGAGGTCTCCAGGGGATAATCGGGTTGTTGAAAGGAGTTTTAGGATATCGCTGCCTTGGCCTTTCGGGGCTCGTGGCTCAGGTTCAGGTGATAATCAGGAGCCCAGACAAGAAGGTCTCTGGATTGAGTATTGTGAGTATTCCTCTCTTTAACAACTTTATGTATTATCGTTATGTTCCACCCTTCTTTGTCCTTGTGTTGGTTTTCAATTTGGGGTTGTTGAAACGATTGGATCTATGCAGTAAAGTTGAGAAGATAATGACCATTTCGTATTTTCATCAACTTGATGTTACTTGATTTGAGTCTTAGGACTTGTCACCATTTCTTTGATAAATTCAGTTTAGTCTTAGGGCTTGTCACCATTTCTTTGATAAATTTAGTGTAGTCTTACGACTTGTCATCATTTCTTCCATAAATTTAGTGTAATATACTGGTATCCGGGCCCAACCGACATGAGTTATGTTACACCCGTGCCCATGGTCAATTGTGTATAGGGTGTAGTCGTCCGTGTTGGATATGGTCCTTAAAAATAGGCCGAAGTTATGAATTTGATAGTAAAATTTTCTGATAATAAAATATACGCTTTCTTTTCTTCAAAGTCCCATACTTTCAAATGTTTTGTTAGACAGAAAGATAGATTGTTTGTTGTTTAACCATTAGAATGGGAAGGAAAATCTGCAGAACTCGGGGTTTCTTTTTTTGTCTCATTAAGTATATTGTTATGTTATGGCACTTCGGTTTGGGTTTAAGACTCTGATACGAGTATATGTTTTTCATGTCCTCATGGGTGTGTTCAGTTCTTTCTTTCATGTTCTTTTCATGTCTGAAGGGTCCTCAGAGGATCATATTCCAATATCTATGCCCAAAATATATATTCAGAGTCCTTGCGGGTATGAACTATAATACATTTCTCATGGTGATGCAGATTTATATACGACTTTCCTGCATTTTCATGTTCGTTTTGAATGTACATTTGTGTAATGGAACCCTAACTGTGTTTTTGATAATTGACAGCTTGAAATACAGTGAAGCATCAGCTATTTCTTACATGGGGGAAATGGTGATAAAATAGGCTCTTTCAAGTTTGGGAAAGCAGAGTTTGTGTAAAAATGGAAAACTTTAAGCCTAAAGTTACATACACTTTTAGGTTTTAGGGCATTTACATTTATGTACAGTTGAAAGTTTTACAGCTTTGGTAATATGTTTCTTCTTGAATAAGGTTAAGACTAATTAAAAATTAAGTGAAATTAGTTTATTGTTAATTCATGTTTGGTGCATATGATTAGTTTTCTTTAAAAAATTATTATTATTTTTAAATAATATATAATTATTTTATAAATGCAAGCTTATTTTGGTTTGATTTTTGTGTAATTTATTTGGTTCATAACATAAAGTATTGTCGATTTTATGCACGACATGGACATGATAAATTAAGAGTAAAAATTTTCTTTTCTTTAGGTTTGTTTGGAGATAATTTTATCTACTCTTGTAGATTATGTTGTTCAATGTTTTGCATTCTAATTCGATTACTATAAAATAATATTTAGTATAATTTTATATTTGGACAAATTCGTATACACTTTTAAATTCACATCTCTTAAAAAAATACGTCATGTCACCTTTTATCAGTTATCATTACATTTAAGTTATTGTGATAATTTTTTTTAAACAGTTCTAATCTAAGGCGGAAGGGAGAAGAAATTTTTAACTATTTGATTGTTGACAAATTATTGCGATAATTAAGTTAAAATTCTATTACTGATTATGAATTATAGTTTAAATCAAACTCTAGCTAGAACTTTAGCTATGGGAAATCGAAACGTTTGTAATTTTTTCTTTAATTCATTAGAACTTGAATATAAATATATTGCAAAAGAAATTAAAAAGAATTTTTAAAAAAAAATCATGAAATTATTTTAATTTACCTATATGTTATTGAGTTATTAAATTAAATTAATTTTTTAAAAAAAATTGGTTTATTTAATTAAAAATAAAAAACTAAAAACAATTAGTTAATGTTTTATTTGTAAACTTGTTTTTAGTAGATCGTTAGTTTTTTTTTTATTTTAAGGTTTAAATATTTTTTTATTTATAATCTAGAGTAATTGTTATTTAATTAATGGAATAACCAATGAAATTGCTGAAGTAACTTATAATGAGTGATGCAGTCGACCTGCAAAGCTGACGACATCCCTTGTTATTATAACAATAATAAATCATAAAATAAAAAAATATTACCATTTTAAAATAAAACTCAATAACACTTGCTGTAAAATTGCCATCTAACTTTAAATAAAAAAATTCAACAACTTTATTGCTGCAAAATATCCCGCTAAACTTTGAATAAAAAATTCAGTAAATATAGTTTTTGCTTTTTATTTCTCCAACTTTTTTCATTATGAAATTAATTTATCATACATAGTTAAATATAAATTATAAATTATTTTTTAAAAATAGGTTTATTTAATTAAAAATAAAATTCTAAAAACAATTCGTTAATGTTTTATTTGTAAAAAAGTTACTTATGATTTCATAATTTTTTAATATTAACTTTATGTTTTTATTTTTTTTAATTTTGAATTTATGAAATAGGGTTTGGCGAGATTTAGGATTTGGATTTTATCGAAAATTTCTAATTCATTTCCCAATCTCTAGGTTTCTATACACCAAGAGAAAGGGACGATTAGCTGAAAGAAAAAGAAAAAGAAAAAGAAAAGAAAAAAAATAATGGCATCGTCAAGAGGAGCAGGAAGCCAGCAAGTGATTAGAATGGCGGACTTGGAGAAGATGAGCTTGGATCAGCTCAAAGCAGTTAAAGAACAAGCTGATATCGAAGTCAATCTCTTACAAGACAGCCTCAACAACATCCGCACCGCCACCGGCCGCCTTGAGAACGCCTCCGCCGCCCTCCACGATCTTTCCCTCCGTCCCCAAGGTCCATTCTTCATCCATCTTCTATCAAATCACCTTCTTTCATTTACTTTTTCTAGTAATAAAATATTTGTTTTGATATTTTTGGGAGGTTTTAGGGAAGAAAATGTTGGTTCCTCTCACTGCTTCGCTCTATGTTCCCGGCACATTCGACGATGCCGACAAGGTTCTCGTTGATATCGGCACCGGATACTTCGTTGAGGTCCCTATTTTATTGTTTACTGATTTGATCATTTTTCCGCTGATTTATTGCTTTCTTCAACCTGCTGGAGTATGATCTAATTTGCCCTTGTTTGTTTTGTATTGAAAATTGTTTTCTCAGAAAACTATGGCTGAAGGCAAAGATTATTGCGAGCGTAAGATCAACTTACTGAAGTCCAATTTCGACCAACTCGTTGAGGTACCTTCCTTCTTGCTTTAAGAGTTTTATTATTTCATGGTTAAAGTTGCTGGGTACTTGTTAAACCAATTAGATATCAGCTATTAAAGGTGGATAGATGAACTGATTTGACTGAGTTTCAAGTTTGATGAGCACTTTTAAGTTAGTTGTCCACTAGATTTGATTGCTTTAAAGCTTCTTAAATCGATGTTGTTTAGATGGAAAACCTGACTGTGGAGAAGGAAGGTTCACTTTCTCTTCTGATTAGTCCGGTTTCATACGCTTGCGGGTGGATACATTCTTTGTAATGCATTGTTGCTGGATGATACTAAGCTATCTGGCATTGGTCTCCACAACTAGCTATATATCACCTCTTAAAAGGTGGATGCATAAACGACTTAGACTAAATCCGAGTTCATGGGTAGTTGTTAGTTGTTCCTAGATTGATTACTTTAACAGATTCTTCGATTAATATTTTGATGGAAAACCTCACTGTAGGAGTGTAGGTTAGGAAGGATTCCTCTCTCCTTTGATTAGTTGTGTTTCGTACATATGTTAGTCGAATGCATGTTTGTAATTTCTCATTGCAGGGTGATACTAATTATGACTCTCTTAGGATAAAAGGAAAAAAATGTAACTAAAACTAAAATCACTAGATCTTAATTAATAAAGTTGAAAATGGATTTCCTTCACTTCTGTTTGGCTACTCGATTATGTTCCCTATGTTCTTCAAATATTTTTTGATTGTTAAGGATCACTTCCTGTTTGTGGTAACAGAACTGTCTAATTTAACATGTAGGTTGCATCCAAGAAGAAAACGTTAGCTGATGAAACTGGAGTAGTTTTACAAGCAAAAATGAAGCAGTTATCTCCTTCAAATTAGGAATTGCGTGACCCTGGAAGCATCTCATTATCATTAAGTTCTGAAGATGCTGTTGAAACGATTGCTTAGAACTTCATTGCTGGTGATGTCAAACTTTATCTTCTTAATGCTTTCATTTTTTATGATGGATAGAGACAATGATCTTTCCAGTTCGTAATATATAGAGGTCGTTTGTTTAGAGATGCCTAAAATAACAATTTTATACTTCCAACAAGTTTCTGAATATTTTGTGATGTTACTGTTAAATTAGGAATTGCGTGACCTTGGAAGCATCTCATTATCATTAAGTTCTGAAGATGCTGTTGAAACGATTGCTTAGAACTTCATTGCTGGTGATGTCAAACATTATATTCTTAATGCTTTTATTTTTGATGATGGGTAGAGACGAAGATCTTTCCAGTTCGTAATCTATAGAGGGCGGTTGTTTAGAGATGCATAAAATTGGCTATTTCTAACAATTTTATACTTCCAACAAGTTTCTGAATATTTTGTGATGTTAAATTGAAGAAGTTATGTTGTGGTAGCTCGCTGTTAAATTAGGAATGCGTGACCTTTTAAGTTCTGAAGATGCTGTTGAAACGATTGCTTAGAACTTCATTGCTGGTGATGTCAAACATTATATTCTTAATGCTTTTATTTTTGATGATGGGTAGAGACGAAGATCTTTCCAGTTCGTAATCTATAGAGGGCGGTTGTTTAGAGATGCATAAAATTGGCTATTTCTAACAATTTTATACTTCCAACAAGTTTCTGAATATTTTGTGATGTTAAATTGAAGAAGTTATGTTGTGGTAGCTCGCTGTTAAATTAGGAATTGCGTGACCTTGGAAGCATCTCATTATCATTAAGTTCTGAAGATGCTGTTGAAACGATTGCTTAGAACTTCATTGCTGGTGATGTCAAACATTATATTCTTAATGCTTTTATTTTTGATGATGGGTAGAGACGAAGATCTTTCCAGTTCGTAATCTATAGAGGGCGGTTGTTTAGAGATGCATAAAATTGGCTATTTCTAACAATTTTATACTTCCAACAAGTTTCTGAATATTTTGTGATGTTACTGTTAAATTAGGAATTGCGTGACCTTGGAAGCATCTCATTATCATTAAGTTCTGAAGATGCTGTTGAAACGATTGCTTAGAACTTCATTGCTGGTGATGTCAAACATTATATTCTTAATGCTTTTATTTTTGATGATGGGTAGAGACGAAGATCTTTCCAGTTCGTAATCTATAGAGGGCGGTTGTTTAGAGATGCATAAAATTGGCTATTTCTAACAATTTTATACTTCCAACAAGTTTCTGAATATTTTGTGATGTTAAATTGAAGAAGTTATGTTGTGGTAGCTCGCTGTTAAATTTAGAAACTCCAACCGATTCGCTATCTCTCTCTTCCAACATTGATTGCATTACAACACGTATATGGCACAGGCCTTTCCGGCATTTCCCACCATTCCGCTCCATATCTTACTGAGTTGATCATATTGATAGGCGTTTTAGACATGAAATTTTTGGGGTACAGACCCTAAACCGACCTTTGACTTATTGGATATATTATACCTTCAGGCCTCGAGTGTCGTTGTTTGGTTTCTTTGTACCTGATTGATGTTTCAGGTTTCTAGTCTTGTTGGAAAGAAGAATCCATTCATTTCATTATAGAGGTGACTATGAAGCACGACACTTTTGTAACGGAAGTGTCAAACATGGCTATGGTTTTGACGTAGCAGATTACGTGTTAGAGCATGGATTGGACACAATTTTCTTATGGCGTAGGGGTGCCAAGATTTGAACCCCTAAGCTCTATAATGCACAGAAGCTTCTTGTCACTGGGTCAAGATTCTTTCTCAGAATGGAAATTTTTGTGCCATTGTGTCTATATGTTAGTGTTGAACCATGTTTCATGTTCATACCCTGTATTCGCTAGATATGAAGAGTCTAGTGTTCTTTTTTCTCGACTCAATTCAAAGTCAAGCTGGTTGAATCCTGTTTCAGAGGACAAAGTTTGAATACGAGATTTTGTTTAAGGGATATCGAACTTTTTATCACTTGAGATAGAAAGGGTTTAGTTTTAATTACCGGTGATAGTAGATAATCTGCGTGGATAGAAGCATACTTTCATCGGATTCATCTAAGAATGGAGGTCGATACTCTTGAGTCAAACTTTGTTGCTCACCTCAACTAATGAATCAACCGAGTTCTGCTTTGACTAAAGTAAATTTGATAATTATCATATTCGAACACGAGATTAATGGATTTATATGTAGTTTTTATGACAAAACTTGCGATCTTTTTATTGAATGGATTAGTTTGGTTTATCTTAAATTTTAAAGAGAAATCAAGTAATCTTGATAAAAGATAGGCTTAACTGTCAAATAAGTGCCTAAACTATATCTTTTTTTCTGATGGGTGCCTAAACTATATTTTGGGTCAAATAGATGCCTAACGTTTTATTATGTGATCTATTTAAAGTTTCTCCATCAACGGCTGTTAAAAAAATTCCATCATCTAATCAAAATCAAATATGTGGCCTTTTTATTTTTTTAATTTTTGAATTTTTTTAGAAATCTTTCTTTAAATATCCCTAAGTTTTAATTTTTTTTTTCAATCAAACGCCCAGATCACATCTCCCTCACTGTCCGACATCCTCCACACGTCGGTGGTTCACCGCTCACCGCCCAAGTGTTGGGTACCTCACCGTTCGACATTCCTCATCGTCTAGTTGTTGATCGGAACTCAATCGACCTCTTTTTTTCTTCATTATTGGGTGTTCGTCGACAGTGAAAATCAGTTGTTCATTCGTCGATTTTTAACGACGAGATGATGGGGCTTTCAATAGAGAGGGTCCGATGAAGACAAGGGTAGCCGGTGGTGGTTGAATCAGTGACCGAAGCGGAGGAATTTAGGAATTTAGGGTTAGGGTTGGTTTTTTTAGAGAAATTAAATATTGTTGGGTTAAGTGAGATATTTTATTATTCTATTTTTTAGATTTTAATTTCAGAAAATGATAATATATGTCACGTGTTTGAATTTTATTGGATAATAAAAAAATAACATCCGTCACGGAAAACCTTAAATGGGTCACAGAACATTAGACACCTATTTAGCCTAAAATATAGTTTAAGTACCTATCTAAAAAAGTATAATTGAGCACTTATTTAACGATTAAGCCTAAAAGATAAACAACATTTCAACAATTTAAACGCAGCAAATTAATAAAAAACAACAACAAATCAAATTCACATGTTCGCTCGTATTTCAATTAATTTTTTATTTTTCATAAATGAGGGACTAACTCCTAAGCTTCGTAAAGTAAAAAAAATTAAAATTCAGTTACACCGTTTTTTCTGTTCCTATCCCATGAGAAAACAACACCATTTTACAATGTTAAAGGCCAAGGGTTTTGGGTTTATGCTTTACAATCCATTTTAGTCCGCCCTTTCTCAGCTCAGCTCAGCTCAGCTCAAGCTCTCCTCCGAGCTTCTTCTTCAAAACACACCCGATGTGGTACCTATGCGTGTTTTACCACAGGCTCCTCGATTTCAGAAAACCCGAATTCGAGTCTTTGGCCCATCTTTTCGGAGCTTTTGGGGATAAACGGAGCTCCGATCCCCATTCCCAGGACAGGGTTCTACAATGGCGGCTTCCTAAAGACCACCACCCCGATTCCCCTTTCCATTTCGTTCATTTACCTTCCGAAGAAATCGCCAGGAACGTGGCGAACCGAAGTACATTCCACTTCCTTTTGTGTTCTCTCTATCTCTTTGTTTTTTTTTTCTCGCTACTAAAATGGGTTTTCGTCTTTGAAATCTGAGACCCTTTTTGTTTGGGATATTGTAGGTATACTTGTGAAAGGAATTTATGAACTTTGGGGCGAAGGAAATGATTATGAGGAACTTGAAGAGGCCGTGAAAAGCTATCCAGATGGACGGAAGCTGCCTTATTTGGGGTCTGAAAGTACATTTAAGATCACTGTTGATAGTTTTGGTAAAGTGTTGAGCCTTCAAGAACAGAATGAACGGATTGAGGGGCTCTCGTATATTCCTTTCACGGTATGGTTAACCAATTTCCTTCGAAAATTTTAATGCATGATTTGGGGTGGGGTGTTATCCAGCGAACTTTGCTCTAGGAAGTTGGAATTTGAGATTGACTAGAAATTTGTGGCTTGAAGATCGAGAGTTTCGTTTTTAGAGTTCAGGTTCACTTCACGATAAAGATGCTCGAGCTCACTCGAATGGAGAGCTTGATTAAACTTAGTAACTTATGAGTTGGTTTGGTCGATCTTCGTGCTCGACAATCACCGAGTCGAATTTGAAAAGTTTTGAACCAAACTTGCTAGTACTGTAGTTTGCATTACACCCGGGCATGTATAGGAGAAAAGGTTATTTTTTGGAAACTTGTTTTGTATTTTTTGTCAAAAGGTTTTTCTAACACTAATCAACATGTTTGCAGAGTTGAGTTAATTTAAAGAAACCAGATCACAATTTTTGGCTAATGGAAACTGATGCACATGAAACTAATAATGGGCTGCCACCGGTTGTTCAAAGGAGAATATTTTTTGGTGGGGAAGTTGGTGGAGCTGACAGGAAACTTATGCCCATGTATCAATTGAAAACTCGAAATTACCTGCTGAAATGGCTTTTTTAATGGCCAACCAAGCTCAGGCTGCGCCTGGGAAACTTGTATATGACCCTTTTGTTGGCACAGGCAGCATTCTAGTTTCAGCAGCGCACTTTGGAGCAATGACAATGGTATCACATTTTGTCGCTTTGTCTGAATTTTTCATTCACTCAATGACTTTCTCTTGGAAAGCAACATTTGTGCACTAACTTTGGTATACTGACAACTTCTTGGATTCGTTCAGGGTGCACATATCGACATTAGAGTAGTACTTGATGGGCGTGGCCCTGACTGTAATGTCTGGAGCAACTTCAAACAGGAGAATGGCCACATAATAAGCAATGCATCTTTTTGGTTTTGGTTTTTTTTGCCTGCAATAGATGTGCTTTATATTGTTTACTTATTTGCTGCTTTGTAGTATGGATTGCCGATGCCAGTTGGTTTATTGAGGGCAGATAACAACCTTCCTCCTTGGCGTCCTGGATTAAAGGAGGTAATTGCTCTTAAAAGTTGCTGGCTGTTGAATATATCAGTGTATTCTTAATTGTTTTGAATTCGATAAGTCCTTCAGTATTGTTTTGTTTTCGAAACACGCACACAATCCCACACGGACCAACATAGCATGTAGCTTGTTCTTTTGCTTAATTTGCTAAGTTACTTTAATGGCGGTCTTTTGCAATTTAACCTAAGAAAGGAGGGCTCAAGCTTCAAAGCAACAAGTGAGACTAGAGAGGATCTTTGAAGTTTTTAGAAGAGTTCATCGTGGTTTGTTACCTTTTCTATTCTTTCTTTGATTTTAAGTATATTTTCTTCTTTTTTTCTGCATAGGTGTTCGATGCAATAATTTGTGATCCCCCATATGGTGTTTGAGCTGGAGGACGTAAGTCCGGTGGTCGAAAATTGCTCAAGGGGATTATAGGCCCTTACACCGTCCCATATGACAAAAGAGCAGATCATATACCATCAACTGCTGCTTATACCTTAGTTGAGTGTGTGCATGATTTGCTCTACCTTGCTGCTAGGATGCTCATAATGAATGGCAGGCTCGTGTTCTTCTATCCTTTGTTGAGAGAAGATGGTTCTGCAGAAAACCATTTCCCAGAACATCCTTGTTTCAAGTTGGTTGCCACTTCCGAACAGATGCTCAGCTCACGATACAGTCGTGTTTTGCTCACCATGGTAAAGACATCCTCGTACTCCGAGAAACTCGCTTTGGCAGCTAGGACAAAACATTTGGAGTTCAAGGAGAATCACCTCAAATGGTTAGAAGATGGTAATCTTCATTCTTCTGTTTTCAATCCATCAGACGCTAAATCAGGTGATTCAAAAGTAAGTAGAGAATCAAAACCGAAATACAGAGGGAAATATGTCTAGTTTTACTCTTGTTTTTGGAAAATCAAAGGATTATGAACTCTTTGTTTCGGTATTATGGTTACTCATCTGTCATTCGTATTTTGTTCCAAATGATCGATGAATTTTCATTGTTTAGTAATCAATGTTGTCACAGTGGTCAGTGATGAAGGTTGAAAGTCTTTAGCAAGCAACTTTAAATATACTATGAGAAGTAGACAAAAGTGTTTTAAGAAATAAATATCACACAAATTCACCCCTGGCACCCTAGGCTTTGATCTAGAGCTGTGCAACAAACATCGAATTGCCATTCTTGTACAAGCTAAACTCGCAAAGCCTTTCGAAGTAGATATTCTCAATCCCTTCTGCCTTGCAATATCTGCACGGATGGTGCTTGAACAATTTCCGGGTGCACCAGTAACTATCAGGGTAGTACTCTCATCAGCCAAGTTCGCCAATGCCACCATCGTCTCAGGTTCGGTAGCTGAAGAAGCATCCACCATGAAGATATGACTAAAATGTCCAGCAGGTATGCCTGCATTGTACAGGCGATAGCTACTCGTAAAAGTTGAAAATATTACTCGGAATTCCTTTAGTTCATGGAGCGAAGGACAACTGAAACATTCAGCTTCTCTTTTGTATAGGCAGGACGAGAGGATATCAATAGGGACCCCCTCTATCTCCCTGAATGCAGCATTAGCTCTGAATATATCGGATGCCGGAATTTCCATTTTCAAGCTTCTTGTTAGCACATTGCATATGCTATTTATAGGTGCGCAGACAAGGATCTTGGACCGTGGATGGCGTCGATATATTTGCAGTACTGCTTCTTTAACAACCAGTCCAGTTCTTGAAAGTTGCTTTAAAAAGGATTTGGATATCAGACTTGGGGTATCTCAGGCAATTGCAGCTGTGTCCGCTTCTTTAATCGGAAAGGCTGCTTGAAAAGGCTAGGGGTATTCGTCCGGGGATCCGCTTTCCCGTATCTGTTTGTATTGTGTGAAAAGGCTAACACAGGCGATTGAGGCGAGTGCTCAAGCTGGCTACTGGAGGCCGATCAGACTTGGGAGGCAAGGTCCTTTACTATCACATTTATTCTTTGCAGACGATATGATCCTTTTTGCTGAGGCGTCTGCAGATCAGGTCTTGGTAATCAAGCAAATTTGGAGCATTTTTGTGCTGATTCAGGTCACCGGGTTAGTATCGAAAAAACTCAAATCTGTTTTTTCAAGAATTGTCCGACTGAGGTTCGGTCCTCTATTACCCGAGATTTTGGATATCAGGCAGTGGATGATTTGGGGAAATATTTAGGAGTTCCATTACTCCATCAGCGAGTTACCAAAGCAACTTATGAGTTTTTGTTGGATAAGATGCGTGCAAGACTCCCGAGTTGGGCGGCTAAATCTCTTTTGCTTGCGGGGAGAACTACTCTGGCTAAAGCTGTTCTGCAGGCCATTTCCAGCTATGTTATGCAGTCGACCTGGCTGCCTAAAGGCACGTGTGAGGAAATTGATAGAATCATCCGACGTTTTGTTTGGGGGTCTAAAGATGGTAAGGCTGGGATTGCGTTGATTCCTTGGAAAGTTATGCAGGAGCCGATTGAAAAAGGGGGTTTAGACATGAAGAACGTGCATCAGCAGAATAGAGCTTTTCTCTTGAAAATTGGTTTTCAGCTGATATCGGACAGGGAGAAGCAGTGGGTTAGAGTTTTGCGCGCAAAATATCAGGTGGAGGAGACCTTACCGTTATCAATATCAAGGGGTAATTGTTCAAGATTATGGAGAGGATTAAGTAGCATATGGGAGGATCTGAAAGAAAGTGTTAGCTGGGATGTGTGCGATGGTTCGACCACGGATTTTTGGTATGATAATTGGCTAGATGAGAGTGGAAGATTAGTGTTCAAGTGTCTATCGGAAGAGGTTCCTCGTCCGGCTATGGTGTCGGACATGCTTGCTAAACAGGTGAATGGGATTGCGATAGGTTAGGATCCCAGTTACTGGCAGCGGAGCTAGAGAAAATTGCTGCCATACCACCTCCAAAGCCACAATATGGGGCGGATATGCCGGGGTGGAGATGGGATGAAAAGCGTTGCTTCACTTTAGCATCTGCGTACAATTTTCTTCTCAATACTGGTGATCGGTCTCAGGAGTCAAAATGGAGAATAATTTGGAGGTTGCGGGTTCCCCAACGGATAAGAGTGTTCATGTGGATCACGGCACATAGGAGGCACTTGACAAATGTTGAACGTATGCGTCGTCACCTTTCCATATCGGATAATTGTGATATTTGTAATGGTGGGGTCGAGGATATTGATCACGTCCTTCGACAATGTATTCTTGCTCGTGATCTTTGGTCGAAAGTAGTGAGTTCAGCACGATGGAGTAGATTTATGGAGTTACCGTTTGATGCATGGCTGCAGGAGAATATTAGGGAGAAGGTTGATCCTGTTAATCCGGCTTGGGACTGGAGCATGCGGTTCTCGATTTTTTGCTGGCTTCTGTGGAAAACACGATGTTCTTTGGTGCTCGATGAGAGCTATGTGGGGGGTGGGGGTGTATATGAGAGAGGAATCCGGCTAATTGAAGAGTGTAATCAAGCATTTATGAGAGCTGAAACTCAGGGGGAGGCTTCGGGTGGGAGCACTATGGTTTGGAAAAGACCGGAAAGGGGATGGACAAAGATGAATGTGGATGCGGCAGTCAGTCCGTTAGATGGCAAAGCGGCGGTTGGAGGGGTTTTAAGGGATGATCGAGGGGGTTGGATTTTTGGCTTTGCTCGTTTTCTTGGTCGGTGTACGGTGTTAATTGCTGAGCTATGGGCTGTCTGGGATGGTTTGAGTCATGTGTGGTTGTCCGGCGTTAAACATGTGGAATTGGAAACGGATAATAGAGAGGTGGTGGAGATAATTGAGCGCAAGTCGACTAGCCTTGCCGCTAGCGCGTTGGTGCATGAGATTCATGACCTGATGCAACGGGAATGGCAGGTGAGTATAAGTAATATACCTAGGGAAATAAATGGCGTGGCGGATAAGCTGGCGAAGATGGGGCGATCCCTAACGCAGGAAGGGAGGATTTTTGCTTTGCCACCGGGGGTGGTGGCTGCGATGGTGACTGCAGAACAGCAGCGGCATGTGGCAAGGAACGTGAACAATGAAGCGGGGGAGTTGATGGCACCAATACAGAACTTGGAACATTCTGGGGGTTAGTTTGGTAGTGTCTTGTAGGTGTTAAGAGGTTGTTTAAGAGTTTTGGAACTTTTAAAGCTTTGTTAAGGTCTTTTGTTGGGTATGGTGCCGAGGTTCTCTCTCGAAAGTCTCTGTAAGTATTATTATGGGTACTCTTCTCTTTCATTTAGGTTTAGAGATTTTTAACGAGACTTATAATAGTATGTCTTTCTCTTTTATATCAAAAAAAGTAATTAAACTCAAAATTAAAGTGACAACTTAATTTGCCTAATATTTAATTTTATAAATACTTAAATTAATATTAAACTACAAATTTAAGGGCATAGGTCCATTTATCTTTAATTTAGCCCTTACTTGACTAAATATTTTAACAAGTTATTATATTTTTTTAATTTAAATACATGTGTTTTTAAAAGAACCAAAATGTTATAGGCCAAAATTTATAGCAGGTGTGCATAGAATTTATCTAAATTTGAATCCGGAACAAGACATTACATTGTAATTAAATTATAATGCTAAAAAAATCGTGTAATCAATATATTTATCTATAATTATATGAACGTGAAGGATTAGTTACTGAATTCAAAGTGGATGTCTTGAAAAACAAAAAAATAAATAAACGCATAAGAAACAAATGATGATAATTTAGATTTAGATCAAAGCAGTATACAATAAAGAGACAAATACAACTCAAGAATTCAAAAACAGACATTAAAGTCATTAACTAAACATCCAGTAGCATACGTTAATACTTAATACCAATGGTATGGGAATGAACACGAAATTGACGACGGAGATTTAAAGGGAAAAAAAGGCTTGTTGCCGCCCTGACAAACACGATTGTGCCAGAAATTTACCGGGACTTGCAAACATCGTATCACGGCTTTTCTTGTCCCGCCTCCTTCGAGCAACTGAATGTTTGGGATCATTTTACACGTACTGCAGTATGTAACTCCCCTTGATTACAAGAAATATGAAACTCCAGTCCTGGGCCCTCTCATCTGATTGTTTTCTTCTGTTTCAGTGAAGAACTTCACTTCTCTCTCCTGAAGAAATGCAAATAACAAAATGCGTCACCAATAGCGTCATTTTACGGAAGATTTTAAACATGAGTACGACCTAACTTTGAAACCGAGGGCTTATCAAGGTCTTTTATACACACGTATAAAGCGAAGAAGAAAGAGAGGTACAAGGAAAAGGAGTTCTCACCATATTCTCATTGAAGCTCAGTATAGAAGCAACATTCCCACATCGGTAACAATAATTCGGTGCGGACCATACCTTTAAAAAATCAATAATCAGGAAATTCCATTAAACTCTTAATACCATTAAGCAAACACGAAAATAACAGAAAGTATCGTGTCTCACAGTTACTAGGCCTTTATCTTGAAACATATACTTAAGGCCTTCTTGCACAAGTTGGTGAGCTCGACAAACAAGATCAAGATTATTTATGTGGTTGAACTGCAACAGATGAAAAGTTAGAAAACTTGAAATTATTATTATTTCAGCGTAATAACATGATTATAAACTGAGATGCGACAGTTTACCTCGGATGTGACCAGGGACCCAAATAGCCAACCTGCTCCACGTGGACTGACAGCCCATGTTTCAATATCTTCAGGGTCACTCCACATGAGATCGCAGAATGGACCTTCATGAGGAATTTCACAGTTACGATCAATTACCCTAATCTGGCATAAGAGGGGAAAGAAAACTGCATCAACACCATTTAACAAAATAACAAAGCAAACTAACAATCACTAAATTCATAAAAAACTGGCACTTGCACTTGTGAAATAAAATACCACCTGAGGTTAGTGAATAAAGAACCAATTATCCCTTAAGCAGAAGAAACCAAATTATAATAAAAAGTGCAACTGAGAGACCAAGTACTTGCATTTTATTTAATAAGATTTGAAGAGGGTTTTTTTTGGATAAACAATTTATTTCATCCAAAAAGCAAACCGTTTTTACAGGCTCCACTGAAGTAGCAGTACTTACAGATTACAACAAAGAACTAAGGAACCCGTCTACAGATTTGGATAGGATTGTTATGAACTAAACTGAATAAAGAGGATTAATCCTTGGACTAGATAGTTACCAAGTGAATAGAGTCCAATGCAGCAACGCAGCCTCTTAAAGTAAAAAAAAAAGCCATAAAGTTTGCAAGACCAAGTCTTCAAAGGAAAATATAACATCAAAAGCTACACGCAATCCGTAGTATGAATGAAAGGAACTAAAACCTTCTCCATTAGTTCTTAAGACTTTAGTTATCTTCTGCTTACCATAATTTTTTCCTCCACCATACACACCCTTCTTTTATTTGTTTACTCAAGATGTCTCAGACCAGTTTATGACATAACTATTCATGCTTTGCTACAAGAAAACTATATTGAACTTCAAATTATGAAAAAGATACCTGATCAATTGTTCTTACATCAGGAGAAAGACCACCATGTACACAAAGTACCTACAAAACAGAAAATCATAGAACTATCAAAGATGTGCTATGTTAATAAGGTTCTTAAATGTAGTAATTACGAAAGAAAATGCTTACAGTCCCATCTATAATTGCTGAAAGCATGAGGTAGTCAAAAACATCTGTACAATACCGCCATGCATTAGCATTTCCATACTTCCTTTGGCACTCGTCATAGAAACCATAAACCTAGTAAAGATGTATACACACCAAAAAACGTCAGTCTTTACTATTTGGTATGGTTTCCTTAAAAGTTCCAGGTTTAGAGCACTACAACAATCCTAAAATCAAACTAATATGATTGCATATATAACTTCCAATAACTCTGATCCTCGTGTACAGAAAGCTAATCTTAAAATTTAACCACAGATTTTCACTAACGTGTCCACAGAAAGGCAGTTAGTCCCTTTTTCCCCCAATAAAAAAAGAGAAAAAAGGCAGACTAATTACCCTAAAATCGAACATGACATGTATATATTCTATAAGGTCTTTATAAACATATTCCAATTTGGTATTCAAGAGCACACCTGAGTTAGTTGTCTGCTTTCGTGGTTCCCACGCAAGAGAGTGATATTAGCTGGGTACCTATGGTTCAGATTTCAGAACACATAAAGAGAAAAGCAAAGTTACCTCTTATTTCAAACAAGAAGCAGCATTTGACAACCTAGCAGACATTTAATATCCTTATCAAATGCTCCGAAAAGCAATAGCAGAACCAATTTATGGTATCGGTACTTTTATCTCCAAAATGCAAGAATGACAATGAATACAGTATATCCTACTCTCTTGTTGCCAAAACGACATTATAGCTTCAACAGCTGATAAGAATGAGCATTAGCTTACATTATACATTATTCGGCTAGGAATTAGACAGTGGACCAGGAACAAGTTGCAAGCAGAAAAACAATGCACTGTTAAAAGTTAGATATATAAACCCCAAGCCAAGTCATAGAGATACTTAACCATGTACTCGGAGTGCATACCTCGCCTTAAGAAGCAAAAGAATAGTGAAAACTTCAAGACTATTATAACCTCGATCAACAAAATCTCCCTGCCAAAGGGAACAGGAAAGTTTAGCATAGATTAGTTGAAATCACTAATCCATCATAGACATTGACACCACATAAAATTTCCCCAAAATTTCAAGGCAAAAGATACATAAACTATACCATAAAAATGTAATTTGTCTCTGGTACATGACCTCCTGTCCGAAAAAGTTTCATTAGATCATGAAACTGACCATGGATATCACCACAAACAGTAACAGGACTGTTGACAGGCTGCACATTGGACTCCTCAATGAGAATATCTTTTACCTGTAATGTTTTACATAATAAAATATATAACGAACTGCCTTCAGATGAAATGACACAGAGTAAACCTTCATAGAAAATAAAACAGCAAGTTTACAATATAATGACGACCAAAACACTCTACTAAAATGCATAACAAAGAAACTAAGCACAACAGCAAACATAACGGTAAACAGTACGTGTATGATTCTTCAATCAAATAAAAACCCGAGAAATGCAAGTTATTGCAGTTTCGGAAACCTTTTTTTATTAAGAGTAACTCAGTGAAAATCCATTACAAACATTACTAACAGATACTATAATTTCAAAAACGAAACATAGATGTCATGAGTTTCAAGTACAGACATGAGCTTCATTTTAACTAATCGAACACTTTTTAATTTCTCTCAATTTCTAAATCACCAAAAGAAACAGTAGAAATCCTATTTAAAGCATCAATATAAACACAAGAAAAAGGAACCAATTGTAAAACCCTAGTAGCTGAAGAGCCAAAAATGGAAAGTAGAGAGCGAGAGAGAGGAGAGGGAATACGTATTCACAAAGAAGCTGAAGCTCGTTTTCCAAAAGATGCTGGCCTTCTTTAACCTTTGCTATCCACTGATCCAAATCCATCGATTCCTTCTCTTTGTAACTCGAATTCCTTTCCCTTTAGCAGTGTTCTTGAGGGAGGAAATGAAATAAATATAGAAATTCTAGCAGTTTTCCCTGTATCTAGGGTTTTAACCAGAGGGAAAAAGCTGCCCGGCGAAGAAAATTTCAATGGCCGCTCTCCCTTTGGTACGTTTCTCAGTTAAATCAGTAGGAGCCAAAACAAACAGATCTGAGCGTTATTTTTTATATTTCTCGTTTTCATTTTAAGGAAGATGGCGAGAAAAGCATAAAAAATGGAGCGCTTAAACGACGACGTTTCTCGTCGGTTTGTAGTTTGTTCCGACCATTCGACTGAGTGTGTATATTATATATTTATTGTATTTTTCCATGAGAATTTTCATTTATTTGTAAAATTCGTACGGGGTAAATGTATGAGTAAACATTTGCTCTGATTGAGTCGAATTAAATATTTTTTGAGTTTATAATTTTTGTTTTTACATCTTAACAGATATAGGTTTAAAATATATAATGTGTATCGTTAAATAATTAATATTTTTGATTATTAACTAACAAGTTTTGAATCAATTTAATGAATAATAATTTTAAATAAATCTTTAACCGTTAACTGATCGAATAATTAATTAATCGATAAATTAATAAAGTATATTTCGATTCAATAAATTAATTCTAACCAAGTAATAAACTCCTAAGAAATCATTAAAAGCTAGCCTCGAAAAATAGAATCAAAATGGTCAATGATGTGAACAAAAATATTTGGCCCCGTTGATCAAGCTGTTCATCATTGTTCTTTAATTTTCCTTAAGTCATGGGTTATAGATTCACTATGAGCACTTCCCTTTATTCCCCTAAAGTCCCCCTTCTCCCCTTTAGGTAGGATTAGAACTAAATTTAAGATCTGTAAAAAAAATGGTCGGTGATGTAAAAGACATTGTATAGGAAGAAAAAAAAGTTATAATTTCGCATTCTCTAAATTTTTAATATAATTTCTTAATAATTCGCACCTCTAAGATGGAATCATACGTTCATCTTTGATCGGGCTTGCCAATGATGAGCTTCTGCAAGTCTTGAAAGAATATGAAGAAATGACGCTAACAAAGGAACTGGAGTGCAATGTTCTAAAATCATTTGGATCATCAGCCAAAAATTACCAAGATATTGTAGTGGGAAATTTTTTTTCCTAAGTATTGGACCTTTGTCTTTATTTTTCAATATATAACATTTACTATAGTAAAATGTAAAGTCAACAGGCTTGCATACTGACTTCACTATGCATTCCTTTTTCTTTATTAATCTGAAGACGGCGTGCATACAAATCGATTTTACCGTGTATCATCAGTTTTTAAAAATTAAAATAAAACTAAGAAAAATAACTAACCGAAACAAAATAAGAAAATATAAAAAATACGAAGTGTCATCGACAACCAGTATTAAAATCGGTATCGTCGCTGACCAAAGTAAAACTTAAAAAAAAGCAAACGACAATAGAAAGTTTGGACAGAAAATGAGCGACTACCCTAATGGACGGCTCAATTGTTAATAATTTTAAAATCCTATGATAACTCTCATTAACTAGTATAGTTAAAATGCTGAAATCTCGAATAAAGAAATATCAAACTTATACATCAAAATTTATTTTCAGAACATATGTAAATATTATCGTTTCAAGTATTGATTAATACAATGTGAAAATATAGGAGGAAAAAACATCAGGTGATTTCCGCACATGTAGCAAAAAACAATGATGCAAGAGCAAGACTTTGTTTCTTTGTTCAATTATGGTGAAAATTACAATCTCTGTCTTTTTGTTAATAAATATTTTTTAGATTTGAAAATTTTATTTTTTTTATTACAAAGATTCAATTAATATGATTTTTATATAAATTATTTTTAGTACGTAATTTATATATAAATTATTTACTACTCAACATGTAAGTATTATTGAATGATATTTTTTTCAAGTTTTCTTTTAGTTTTAATACAATATAAGTTTTAGATTAGTAATCGTTAACACATTAATTTTACGACAAAAATCATCTGATTTTGTGTTTTTATATCGTAATACTAACAAATTAAATTTTACACACTAATTTTAAATCTTAAAAATTAACCTTACACCTTACAACTTAAAATCATATAAACATAAAAAACAGAAGATTTCTATTCTAATATTACAAAGGGCAAAACTTCATTTTTCGTTTAAAAAGGAAAAATAAAAATTATCCTAAACCTTAATTAATAACTAAAATGGTTCTAAATTTTTAAACGTTTATGTTATAATAATAATAATAATAATAATAATAAAATAATAATAATAATAATAATAATAATAATTACAACAAATCTTATTATGTAGAAAAATTTATGTCCATCCATCCATCTAAATTTTAAGTTTCAAATGTACAATTTTTTTAAGGTAAAAAAATGTGAAGGGTATAAAAAATAAAATGAATAAATTTTATTTTTTAAGGTATGGTAGCGAGGTTTATTTAATATTTAAAATTTATGTAAGTATATTCAATTAATAAATAAAATTTTATTAAATAATATCTATATATCGATTGTAATTAAATTTGTAATTATGCATATTATTTTTTTTAAATAAACTAAATTTCATATAAACTTTGAAATAACGGAAATGAAAATAATTGATTATGTCAGTTAGGATTTTGTTTTTGAATTTATGAATTTGAGTTTATAAAAATTACAAGTAATGTGAGCAAAGGTTAGGTGTGATAATTGGATTTGGTATCATTAGTATTAATATAAATATGTAATTTATTAGTAATTTTTTAATTAGGTTTGACTTGATTGGATTTTAAGAACAAAAATAATAAACCCCTCACCAATCTATTTGCTTAATAAAAAAATTTATCCCTAAACTTAATAATAATTAGTATATCTTGAACTAAAATCAAATAATTTTATCATAAAATTTACCAATTATAATTAAATTAATCGTTATAATATAACATCAAACTAATAATCAAAATATATTTAAAATACATATCAACAAAATCCACCTATATAAATTCTGAATAAATCTTAACCCATTCACGAATAATATTTAAATATTTACAGCCAATTTTCTTTTCTTTTTCATTTTAATTATAATTCCCCTACATCTCTGCCAGATTAATTATACGAAAATAAATAAATGATTAAAAGGAAATCTTTCTAATCGGTTTAAAAAAATAAATAAAAATGAGCAACGGCAGTGAACCCTGAAAGCGGCCCCTTCTCCTCTTTCATTATTTTTTCCTCTTAAATCTTGTTTGTTACCTGCAAAATCTTATTTGGTTGAGTTTGCTTGTTAAGTTCAAGATTTGGGGTTTTTCTTATGAAAGATTTGTGAAAAACTAAAGCAAACCCAATTCTGCTTACTTGCTCATAATTTCAAAATCGATTTTTTTCTGATATTTTTTTGGGTGCATTTCTTGCGTTTCTCAACAACTACCCTTTTCTTCTGGTATAGAATAAGAACTCAGATTCTAGAGGAAACCCAAGAGAGAAAGATTAAACACCGAAGCAATCTCTGAAAACTGTTGTATTTCATGTTAGTGTTTGGTTTCTGGTAAAATGTCTTTCACTCGTTTCTTTTGTTCTTTTGTTTTATTTCCGTTTTTGTTTTATGTTGTATCCGATCTAACAGTGGAAACTGTCGATTTTGCAGTGGTGGAAAACTGGCTGAATAAATGAAATGAAACGAGGATGAGATCTACGGCACCGTTTATCTAATTTTTGTTTCATTTGAATGTTTGATATAGACATTGCTAGGGTTTTATCTTATAGTTCGTTTCCCCCATGAGTACTAAACGCGCTTATAAGCTACGTATCCTTTTTTTTTTTCCGAATTGATTTACTTGATCTGTGATCTCTTGCTGTTCTTTTTTCTATATATCTTTGTTGTTTTATTGTTGTTTTTTTTGTTTTACTTGGGGTGTCCTTAATAATTGTAATAAACAGAGGAATTTGTGGCACATTCTTCAAGTGTGAATTGCCTAAAGATTGGAAGAAAATCGTCGAGGGTTCTTGTGACTGGAGGGGAAGATCACAAGGTTAATCTTTGGGCTATCGGTAAACCGAATGCCATACTGGTCAGTTCTCTCTTAGCATTTTGCTCAATGCAAATTATTAAATTTGTTTCAAATACCCTTTTTGCAGTTCTTTCATCAGCCGGTAATCATAATAATATTTTGGTTGTCATTGGTTTTCTGCAATTTATTATATGCTCACCAACCACTAGGGGGAAAAGAATGTTGGATATAGCAAACAATAGGATGAAATAATTATCAATTATCCAAAACAAAAAAGGATTAAACTATTCTACCTTGGACAAAAATTCATTTTGGAGATCAATGAATTCCTTTTTCTATTGATTTTGTGTTTGAATCATCTATCAGAGTTTATCGGGACACACAAGTGGAATAGATTCAGTGAGCTTTGATTCTTCAGAAGTTCTGGTAGCTGCAGGTGCTGCAAGTGGTACCATCAAGCTTTGGGATTTGGAGGAGGCAAAAAGTATGCTTGTCTAATTCCGTAGACCTTTTTATTTCCTCAAAAATATTAATGTTGTATGTTAAATTTCGGTCTTAACTTTGTTGCATTGATTTTCTTTTCTAGTTGTTCGGACCCTGACTGGTCATAGATCCAATTGCATTTCTGTTGATTTTCACCCCTTTGGTGAGTTCTTTGCATCTGGTTCTCTTGATACAAATCTAAAGATATGGGATATCAGAAAGAAAGGGTGTATCCACACTTACAAGGGCCATACTTGAGGAGTCAATGTGATCAGGTTTACACCAGACGGTCGATGGGTTGTATCTGGTGGTGAGGACAACATTGTGAAGGTTGGAGTTGCATTTTGTACCAATATGCCCATTTGTTTATTGACATTTGTTTGCTCCTTCTGTATTCCTTTTTCTTTCTATGGCCATGATAGTGTGAACAAACATAGAAGGGTTTTCATTTCTTTTGGCGGTCTGTCTCATTGCCATGGTCTTATTTCTCACTCTCAGGAACAAAATTGTGATTGTAGAGTTCAGAGTTGAGGCTATGCGAAGCTGAGGCTGCTAGACAACCTAACATACCTTGTTTCATTTCATATAGTTTTTGATTCACTGAGTCAGACAACTTTAGAAACTTGGCTTTCATTGAACTAGTAACCTTGTTTACTGTTAAATGGCCAGAAATGGACCCATACATGCAGTTCTTTGGTGTACTGCTTTTAGGATTTCATATTTGCAGGCCATTTTGTTGTTTTAAATGGTATAATTGTCATTTGGCATATGGGTTGCTTACTGTCAGTGCCATTTGATAAAACATATCTACCATATAAACAGATGTTAATGCACAGGTATAGGCAGTATGTATACACATGATACTTTTCGAACTTGATTCTGGATAACTTTTACAATGATCTTTTCCATGTTCTGTATATCAACAGGTGTGGGATTTGACTGCTGGAAAACTGTTGCATCAGTTCAAGGATCATGAAGGTCAAATCCAGTGCTTAGATTTTCACCCCCATGAGTTTCTACTGGCTACAGGTTGGTTATGATCTTCTATTAAAATAGCTGTTGGATATTGCTCATTGACTTCTGTGATGTTGTCCTAAAACTTAATTCTTATTGTAAGATCTGTTATGTTATCCATGGAAGTTGTAAATCCTTCTTGTGCGTTCTGATCTTATATCCTCTTGGTTTCACAGGTTCAGCTGATCGTACTGTTAAGTTTTGGGACCTTGAAACCTTTGAGCTTATTGGTTCAGCTGGGCCTGAGGTACTTTCATTGGTCTTTGGTGCTGTTATTAATTCTTCTAGTAGAGTTAGACATTAATGTTGAGATCAGAAGATCTTCTCTTCATGTTCAGATCTAGGATCTTTTTATCTTGTTTTTATGGAGAAATATATACATGAAGTTTTCTTTCTACTTTAGACCACAGGAGTCCGTTGCTTGACCTTCAATCCTGATGGAAGAACTGTACTCTGTGGATTGCATGAAAATCTGAAGGTGAAGTTTTATAGATTCGACTTTCTTTTGTCTAGAATCATTTAGTCAGGAATTTCCCATGCCTATTTCAGTTTGTACTTCATTTTCCTTTGCAACTTCTAGGTTTTCTCATGGGAACCAATAAGATGTCATGATGGTGTTGATGTGGGATGGTCTAAATTGTCAGATCTTAATGTTCATGAAGGAAAGCTTCTTGGCTGCTCTTATAATCAAAGCTGTGTTGGAGTATGGGTTGTAGACATCTCGGTATTGCTCTGCTTTCTAAGCTTCAACATATTTTATTGGTCCAGCTTTCTTTAATTGCAGTCATTACGTTAGGATTTTAATATTGAATTTTGGTCACTGGCACAGCGCATAGAACCATATGCAGTTGGTAATGCTAAACGTGTAAATGGTCATTCTGAACCTAAATCTCGTTCAGGTGGAAACCTCTCTGTATTGAATGAGAATACCACAAAAGCTAGTATGGGAAGATTACCTGTTTCACAAAATCCAGATCCTTTAGTGAAGGAAACAAAATCCCTTCGAAGGTTGTCCATTTCACAAAACTCAGATCCTGCTAAGGAGTCCAAAAGTACGTTATATTTTATTCTAATTTTGCTTTGGGTATTTGCATTTCTACTTGACTTTCTGTTCCTTGCTATTAGTAGAAAAGGTCTTAGGAGAGAAGTCAATTCCGTCACTCTAAACTTAACTACTTAACTTTTTGACCAATAAAATAACAACAAAAAATGAAGTTAAAAGTGGATACAATGGATGGCATAAATGCTTAGATGTTCTCTTCTACTTATTTTATGTCTTCAAAAAGTTATGAAATATCTGGAAGTGCTAGTGGGTCGGGGGGGGTGCAACCTTTACCTATTTATCTATCTTATTTTGGTTTTTACATACTGGTTACAGCCACAGGAAATGTACCAGGTACACCTCATCAGGTCAATTTAAACACTGCTCGAAGGACAACTCAACAGAGTTCAGTAACAGTTCCTAGTGTAGCAGCTCCAAAGCGGAGTTCTGCAAGGGCTAATTCAGCCGTCAATGTTTCTAATTTTAGCAAGTCTGATGTTGTACCTGTGCTTGTGCCTAGAAATGATATAAGGGCGGAGCAGGCTGCTGAAAGAAAGAAGTTGGAATCTCTGAGAGAAGTTTGGAGTGGGTCACTGAATCTAGAAGAGAAGTTGGAATAACTGGTAGAAGTTTGGAATCAAGTCAGCCTGTTGCTGAATCAAGAAAAGAAGCTGGAATGGTTGGGAGAGCTTCAGAGCAGGGAGCTGATTCCAGAAAAGAACTTGGTATTGTTGGAAGAACAATGCCATTTTCTTTGCAATCAAAGACATCCAGTTTTCGGAAGTTTCAAAATAGCAGGGAAGACATGGACCAGCCAGCTATCTCTGCTCCGCCTGAGACTCCAGGTTCTAAGGCTGCTGAATTCAGCAGTGTTCTGGACAGGAGTACTTTTCCTTCTGTTAAAGGCCCAATTCACGGAATGTCTGCGGCAGAAATGAATGTGAGGGAAGATGGGTGCATTGGCTCTGTCAAGAGTGAACCAAATTCGGTGTTGGAATTGCCTTCACGCTACTGGGATGAAAATTGTATATTTTCAAAACTTTAACATTCTGCTTTCATATTTTAGCTGGTCCCCCCCCCCCAATCTTATTTAATTGACCTCCACTTTCGTTATTAGTCTATGGATTAGATTATGACTGAGAATGTTTCTATTGAAAATGCTTTTAGCAAATGACTGTGCTCGATAGCAACTAGGATTTTCTCAAGACTTAACAGGAACTACTGAAAAATTGAAGTGAAGAGAACAACTAAGAGGACTTCTCAACTTTTTGGTTGTATAAAGAAAATACATTGTTTGGGAGCAATGACCTCTGAAGGAATATAGGAAAATATAGATCTTTGGTATTTTAATACGAACATATGAGTTAAATCATATGATAAAGAGACACGGACATTTGAACCATGTTTGCAAAAGAATTGTACTTCTAGAATTAACTCCTCCAGTCTCTAAATTGACTGCTTCTATATGTTTTAAGGCTGGTGGTAAGTTGCTGTGGTAGGGATGTCATGTGTCTCTTTATCTCACTTTATGTTGTTTTACCCTTTGGATAATATGTTTGACCCTGAGGAATGTTACTGTATGACATTACCCGTGGTGTTATTTTTTTGGCTTGCATTGTAATGGTAAAGAACTACTGATTTGAACTTCAGTTTCTGCCATATGCTGCTTAAGTAGATGGAGATAGATCTAACTGGACTAGCTTGAGGTTGATGATTTGATTTTTGTTTAGTTTGTCTTGGTTATTGGCTTGCAGGCATGTGGTCATAGTACATGTATTCTTGATTTGTTTGGTTTTCAAGTTCAGCCTAGCTCGAACAGGCTTTTATTGCATTTTCAAGTTGGAATGTTCAATCATTCTTGCTGAACTTTACCTTTGTTTCAGATGATGCACAAGTGCAAAAATCACACGGAGATGCGTATCCTCTTGAAAGCCATTTAGAAAGCATAAAAGGAGGTATATCTATTGATAGGTTGTTGTTATGTGCACAATTCTATGAACTCTCAACTGAATGTCTTCAGTCAATTATTCAGGAAGAACACGTTCAGTAATAAATTGGGAGAAAAGGAGGAGATCTAATTTTGATGGACCTTCATTGATTATCTCTTCGAGGAATGTATCTGTGGCAAGCATGCCTTCTTCGGTAAAAACATATCTAAGTTTGTATTCACTTTCTTTCCTTTGTTCTCTATGTTCTCAAAATCCTCGTAGATTCTAATTTATGGATTCATGTTTATTTTTGTAGTATAAACAAAGACAGAACCCTTCCTCCGTGGAAAAAGAAATGCCTTCTACCACTGATGAGGATGCTGTTGCAGTTCTAATGGAGCAGCATGATCAATTCATTGGTTCCATGCAGTCTCGTTTAGCCAAGTTACAGGTGACCCTAGTAAACTCAAATTCATGCTAATGGATTTACATTGGCCACTTCATAGTAAGGTATCTGCAATATTGAAGTTTTCATGGAGATTTCTGAACCTTGTCTGTTAATGGTTATAGGTCGTTCGTCAACTATGGGAAAGGAATGACATAAAGGGGGCAATCAGTGCAATGGAAAAGATGGCTGATCATGCTGTATGCAGTTTATTTTTGTTTATTCAACAATCCATCTCCAAATTTTTATGTAAATTGAAATATACAGAGTCTCTTTAAGTTTTTTATTAATGATGGAAATTGCAGGTGCTTGCTGATGTGATTAGCATCATCACTGAGAAAATGGACGTTGTCACGTTAGAAATTTGCACCTGTCTTCTGCCACTTCTATCTGGTCTCTTGGAAGTGACATGGACCGGTAAGAAAGTGCCATAATCTTGCATTTTCTGTGCAACTTTATATCCTCCATTCTGCAAACATCTAATGCTTTCGATAGTTTTTTGCGGTTTTAAAATCCGACACTGTTAAGGTATTGAAGTAAGTTTCAATGTTTAACTGCGACCTTTGTGTAGGCATTTGAGCATCTGTCTTGACATGCTGCTTAAGCTGGTCCAAACATTTGGTTCAATGATTTATTCAACAGTATCAGCTTTGACACCCACTGGTGTAGACATCGAGGCAGAGCAAAGGTGTGACCACATGCTTCTAAACTGCATATTTTGTGTTAAAAAATTCAGTTATCGGACTATTAACTGAGTTTTCATGCTACCCTGGTTGTCTTAGGTTTGAGCGTTGCAACCTCTGCTTTATAGAACTCGAAAAAGTAAAGCAATGTCTGCCTACTCTTACCAGGTGAGAGATTATGGCCTTTATCAAACCTGCACAAGCGCCGTAGGTATAATCATATGCAATTGTTCTATACCATATGATTTATTCTGTTTCGTTTTTCTCCGCAGAAGAGGAGGATCGGTTGCAAAATCTGCCCAGGAACTGAATCTAGCACTTAAAGAAGCATCATGACTGAAATCAACTCTTTGAATGCCTTCACTAACTTTATTTCCGTGCTTTCATGGATTAAATTCTTGAGATTTGGGGCACTGAAACGCAGATGAAAGCATCTTGTAAGACCTGCTCTGAACCTTGTACATTTTACACTAATAATGAAGCCATTTTAACTCCTAAGCCGATTCAACTGCAATCTGTGCATTGGCTTAACAATGAAAACCGAGGCTGATCGGGTTGTTAGTTTGCTGCTGGCTGAATAGTTTTTTTCATCTTTGGTTTTTATGCACCGCTCAACGGAGCTCTAATCCGAAATATGTTTGCACGTTGATTTGTACCATATGGCCTTCAATTACTAATATATGATGTTTATAATATGTATTATGCATGAACAAAGTGTGTCAAATGATGGGAAATGAAAGTGTATATTTGAATCTATCCAAAATTTGATTTGGTTTGATAAATTTACAACGAATTTAAATGGCGGATTTGGATTTTAATTGAACCAAAATCAGAGTAGATACGAATAATATACACATATATTCAAGAATTCATATGTAAATAAGTTGCAAATAGTAAATTAAATCCAAAAATAATTCGATTTTACCAAGAACTCTGAAGTTTTGGGTGGTTGAATACACTTTTAACACACTTTGATACAACTTAAAGAAGCTAGATTTTCATGGTTTCTACAGATAAACAAAAGGGGCATATCGTATTAGAAAATTGCTAATGCACGCAAAGCTACACAGCACTGATTTCAAAGGGTTCAGTTTAGGGCTTTGGGTACATCGGATCGGAAGCTTTGTTTGATGTTTCTAGCTCGACTTTCGCAGCTGGTCCATCAATAGCCATTGGCCCAACATCTACAGACTGAAAACAAAAATGCATTAACACAACATTTTCAAAGTTCTGATACCATTTTTGAAATCCATTCTTGTTTACATCACCTTTGTCTCATTCGTTGCAATGTCGAACCCTCTAGCTTGCTCCACAACTCCTTTTGGAGCCTCCTGAGGATATAAGCCGGAATAAAGATTTTCCGTCAAACCAAACATTAGAAAAAGAAGAGAAAGGAATCGCATTGTAAATGCCTTAAGCGTCACAATCATGAGAAAAAATTGAACATTTATAGCATAAAGCATACCCAATCTTTTCTGTTGGGTTCAACTGTTTCTCTCTTTACTCTGGTTGGAATAGGCCTGCAGAATGAGTGTGAAGCCGATGATGAGTGAATGGAAAAGATGAAAATAATATGCAATTCAAAACAGGTTTGGGTGAAAAATCGGAAAATGTTGTTTTTCTTTTCTAAAGAAGAAAGATAAATACCGCTTCTCATCAACCTCCATGTCCGAATCCCATCTTTCATCTGCATCATCTTGATCTTCATCAACCTAAACATTATGAATTAAAAAGCAACAATTATAAGGGTCAAGTAGATATATGTAACTTAGTAAAATGTACGAAATGCTAGGCTGCTCCAACTCTTCACTTTTCTTTAAGTACCCATGCCCGATGCATGTCCAAACATGAATATAGAGATATGACTTTCCAAAGATTATCCCCAAAATTAAAACTTGGAAACAATTGAATATATCCGCATCCAACATACATACACTGAGCTCATTTAACATAGAGAACATGTATCAATGCAAACTACCACCAAGTTAACAATAAAAAAGAGATTTAAAGCAAAAAAAAATGTGCAATGCTGAAAATGGAACACACCCCGTGAAGCTCGGTGTCAGGTGGTCTTTCTTGAAATTGGACACTTGGTGCATGTTGAAGCTTTGAGAGATTTTCAAGTAGATTATTACGTATGTCTTCAAGTAACTGGCGTGAATTCTTGTTTTCCATGTTACTAGGGGCAACATGAAGGTTATAATCCGGACCAAAATACTCATAATATTCATGTTGAGGCAGCTGGTTATCAACTTCTGTTCCAAGTGCAACTCCAGTCTGCTCACATAGAGACCGTTATTAATTAATCCATCACAGGTAAATCACAAATAGTTCTTCTAAGTTAAGATTGAAAGTATAATACGGTCAAAGTCAAAAAGACCAACTTAAAGTCTTAAAGTGTTGATGAAATATACAACACAGCAGCATTACTGAAAAAGAACAAATAGAATAGCTTTTTAGTTGCACCAAATGATAAAATTTATTCTGAAGTGTGTATGTTACTTGAGAAACAGAAAGGAACGATATTATTCGATAAATTAAACACATAAGTCTTATATCTTCAATGAAATTACTAGCTCTAGTTTTTATCATCTTGAAATCCAAAAACTATAGAGAGATGAATAGGGGATTTCAGATGAACAAAAATGATCAAGCACTATGATTTACATTTTCCAACTCGAACAACATGAAAATGAGAAAAAGAGGGAAGGGGAGGGACAAGATGGTACAGAGGAGAGAAATAGTTTACCTTAAACTCACCTTTACCACATAATAACATAAGATAACAATCGCAAACCGAATCACTTAAATGAATTAGTATATAATAATCAAATGAACCATGAAAATGAGAAAAAGAGGGAAGGGGATGGACAAGATGGTACAGAGGAGAGAAATAGTTTACCTTAAACTCACCTTTACCACATAATAACATAAGATAGCCATCGCAAACCGAATCATTTAAATGAATTAGTATACAATAATCAAATGAAACTGTGATAGGTTACCTCATAGCACCAACAGCGAGCGACATTCCGAATGGTGTAACCACCACCACCCAGTAGCAACAATGGAACATTGAACGATCTCATAAATTTAACACACTCTGCATGACCCTTGATTGAGAGATTGAAACACCCCAACCTATCTCCAGATAGAGAATCAGCACCACACTGAAGAACCACTGCACCAGGCTTAAATATTTCCATAACTTTACCCATAATTGGCTTAAACAAGTAATGATAACTCTCATCATCAATTCCATCATCCAAAGGGACATTAAGGGAATAGTATTTCCCTTTAGAATATCCAATATCACGTATATCCCCTGTGCCTGGAAAATAATCGCCAAATTTATGAAATGAAACAGTCATAACCCTGTCACTTGTATAAAATGCCTCCTCCACACCATCCCCGTGGTGGATATCGATATCAACATAAAGAACACGCTGCAACAAAGAGAAGGAGCATCGTTGATTTGAAACTATACAACATACAGTTACCAAGGGTGCGAAAACATAAATCTTTACAGCCTAGGAGAAAATGTATGAATTGAAAACTTAAACAAGTCATCCAGGTCAAATAAATATATAATAATATTTATTATTCCATGCCTACTATATCAACTGTTTATCATTCTTCGAGGGTTGCTTGTTGTCAAAAAGTGCTAGCCCTAGTGCCCACTGGCTTAACTATTTCCTAAAGTTTTCCCATTGAGGGACAAATAAACAGTTGCCTCTTGCATATGAAGAAGAAAGTTCTAAAGAAAGCTAGAAAAAGCAGATCAGCAGCTTTGTCTAAGCTTTTTATCTTTTGCCTGAGTACATACTTAAGCTTTGGAACAATAAGCGTTAGCGCACAATGGCTTAACTCTTTCCTAAAGTTTGCCCATCTGAGATAAACATTTGTTGCCTCTAGATGATGTAGAAGAAAGTTCTGAAGAAAGCTAATGAGGAACTAAGGTATCAAAAACATACCTGATGCACCTTAAGAAGTTCCAATATTGCAAGGACAATATCGTTGACATAGCAAAACCCCGAAGCCTCACATTTCTTAGCATGATGCAGGCCACCAGCCCAGTTAATCGCAATGTCACAAAGACCATGGTTTAATTTGACAGCACCACCAACAGATCCACCGGCATATGTTTGGCAAAAGGAGTAAAGGCCATCAAAGACCGGACAGTCTTCACCGACATTAAACCTCTTGAGTTGCCTGAGCTGATCTTGCTGCGTCTCGGGTGTTATGCTGCGGAGGAAGTTCACATAATCATCGGCATGGAAGCGGCAAAGATCCCTATCCCGGGCAGGGCAGGGCAGGGCTTGTAAACTTGCATATTTTGAAGCAGTCCATAGTGTGCTAAAAGGGCATGAGTCATTCGGATTCTGTGAGGCTTCATAGGGTGACCTTGACCGTAATAGTAATTCCCGACCTCGGGATCGTAGAAATAGGACACCTTCCTCTTAACTCCATCAGCTCCCGAAGGTAACGAATTCCCTCCGGTGTCCATCCAATAATAACCTTAGGCTCTTAGTTTCCACTTCTTTTCTGCTTTAATCAATAACCTAATTAGATTTACTTATAAAAGCAACGAATTTCTTTCCATTAACATCCAAAAGACAAGGAATTGAAGAACAACTTGGCCTCATTCACTCTATGGAAGATTTCAAGCATTCAAACATGTGAAGGATACCAAGTAAAACCCCAAAATTTTACGAGATTTCTAGAGAAAAAAGGAACCCATTTACTAGATTTTCAACAGTAGCAATCAAAATCAACAAAAAAATCCAGATAAAGCTCACATATTTACCCATAACAAAGCAAGTACTTAACAACAAATCAAAGAAATAAAACAAAAACCAGAATAGAAGCAATGTTTACCTGTAGAAAAGATCTACAAAGCTTTTACTCCGATTATCTGCTTCAATACCCAAAGTTTTTAGCTGCTGAATGTTAAGAGAAAACAAAATATATAAGCTAATCAAGTAGAGATATCTAACAACGGCAGCAGTGTTTTTTATTTTGATTTCAAGCGGAATTGTCCAAATCACTTTTCAGCTCAAAGGTCTGGGAAATTTGATAAAATTTAAGGTATTACTATCATTTTTTATTCTAAGAAAAATATTTTTATTTTTATATTTTAAATTCAAAAATGTGATAATTTAAGTACCATAATTTTTTTAATTTCATTTCTTGGCTCAAAACGAGGTCGTAAATTAAATTTTTTTAAAACTAAACTTTAATTTATGTAATTTTGTGTATTTTAAGGTTTAATAATCATATTTATAGTTTAGGTTAAAATTTAAAAAAATTTTTATATATTTAAAATATTTTTATTTTAAAAAATTAAAAATTTGTCAATTTTATAAAATTTTTTTTGACTTTTTTTAATTTTCCAACAAAAATAAAAATTATTTTTTTAAAAAAATTTTTCATTTAAATTTTATTTTACACTAAATCTTAAAATATAAACTCATATTTTTTAATCTTAAATAAAAAGTAAAAGTATAAATGGTCATAAATTATTATCCAAAAAATAAAAATATTTTATATTTTAAATTCAAAAATATCTATAATTAAACTTTAATTTTTTTTTTAAAAATGGTCTAGGTTCAATTAACTTAAAATTTAATATAAATTAAAATTTTTCTGATATATAAATTATGTAAATCTTAATTAAACATAAATAATAAGTAATAAATTATCCTACTAAAACATTGATTATTGTTATGAAAAATTAAATTTATAATAAAGATATATCTACTTATTTTAAAGACTAAATCCTAACTCTAAAATCAACTTACTTTACAAAGTCTAAAATTAACTTACTTTACAAAGTCTGTGTATAAGTTAAAAAAAACAATATATAATTTATTTTTATAATTAAATTTAATTATTTAGTTATTTAAAATTAACTTGCTTTACAAAGTCTGTGTATAAGTTTAAAAAAATTATGTATTATTTTTAAGATTAATTCCATGTTTAAACCGAATCAAAATCAAACTCAAGTTTTAAATGAGATGTGGAATCAATGAATTGGGTGGGGGGGGGTGTTAATAAACAATCCTATCATTTTACACAAATCTCAGAACTCAGATTACATTGGCTTAGTTAAGAAGAACCAAAATACAAAAATAAATAAAATAAATTACAAAATAGACTTTAAAGCTTATTACAAAGAGGTGATGTCTCCTCCAAGCTTCAACTTTACACCATTTTTTAGGCAGAAGCAGCCTTGGAAACATCCTTGCTAGACCTATTGTATTTCAAATGGCTCTTCACCAGTTGCCCGGCAGCAAGTGCCGACATCAGCGACAGCTCGCCAGCGAGGACAGCACCGGCTACGATGGTCGCAAGCAGTCTCGAGTTTGCTCCGGGGGATTCTTTGCTTGCACCCTTCACACCGAGAAGGTTCAAACAGGCTGACTGTGATGCAAGCTGAGTTCCACCACCAACAGTGCCAACCTAAGAGATAAATCATACATCATCAATATAGATAACAAGGCACTTCATGAATACTCGGGGTCCTGTTTTAAGTTACTAGATTTCTAGTGTAAGTGTCGAATAATTACTCAATTTCCGCATAAGTATGTATCCGATACAAGTATCTTCTAACTTTTTTTCCAAGTTTCTATGATCCCATAGTCTCAAGCAGGATTTAACACAATTTGACTCAGCATGATAATTTTGGTAGTGAAAAATACTTGATCAGATAGCATTTTCCTTATATTATTACCTCAATGGAAGGCATTGTGACAGAGACGTGAAGGTCCTTGCCATCATTAACAGCTTCCATCATCGTGATGCAATGAGAGCTCTCGATATTTTGAGCTGGATCTTGGCCAGTAGCAATGTAGACAGCAGTGACAATGTTACTGGCATGAGCATTAAACCCACCCAGAGCTCCAGCCATGGCAGAACCAGTAAGGTTCTTAAGCATGTTAAGCTCCACAAGTGATTCCACACTTGTCTTCAAGACCCTCTTTACTATATCACCCTTAATAATGGCCTCGCAGACGACCGACTTGCCTCGCCCTTCAATCCAATTTACTGCGGCAGGCTTTTTATCAGAACAGAAGTTTCCTATACCAATCATAAATGATAAATCCATAAATTCAAGATCATGTATCAAACAATGAAAAAGATGAAGAATGTAAATGAGACTCACCAGAGATGCCAATGACATCCATGTCAGGGAAATTGGATTGAAGGAAATCTAAAACGTTTTGAACTCCCTTGGAAATCATGTTCATCCCCATAGCATCACCGGTAAAGCATGAGAATCTTAAATACAGATTCTTCCCTGCAATTGCACATTTGAAGCCTTGAAGCCTAGCAAATCTGCTTGATCTGCAACCACTCGAAAATACCCAAAAATCTTAAACATACAAGCACTGATATTAACTTGAATTCAAATCATTAAATCCAGAATTTGAATACAATATAGAACAAACCTGTTGAAAACAACAGCCAAGGTCTCGAAATTTTCAGGATCCTCCAAATAGAACTTCAGATCAGCTGCTCTTTTAGCGGTACCGAACCTCACAACAGGAGCTCTAGTCATCCCATCTCTCAAAAGAACACTCGTAGCTCCACCGGACAAATGAATAGCTTTACAGCCCCTATTAGTGCTAGCCACCAAGCACCCTTCCGTTGTTGCCATAGGAACCGAGTACTCTCTTCCATTAAGCAACAGAGGCCCGGCAATGCCCACCGGAATCTGCACGTACCCAACCGGCATCTCACAACACTGCCCCAATATCGACTCGTAATCGAATCCATCCAAGGGTAATCCCGACAATGACTTCCCTGTCAATCTCTGCAAAGCCTCACGCCTGATCGCAGCCGCTCTCTTGCAATCACCTAACTTAGATTCCAAAGAATATGAAGGTGTTGTTCCAGTCACGACGGATCTAATTATTTCTTCGTCTTCCTCGGTCATTACTGTCACAGGCATTTCATCATACACTTTCTCGGCGGTTACAATCGGTGCCGAAGGAAGCAAAGACCGAAGCGAGCGATCAAGTGCTTGGCCGCAAGGGACTTTACGGGCATCTTCTTTTCGAAGCAAAACCTCATTTTCCACTTCATCGTCCTCGGAAGCCCAAACGTCAGCCGATGGCCGGAGAACCAAAGACTGAACAAAGTCAATCCCGAAGAATCCCAATAGGTAAATAAACGACGCGACGGAGGCCAGAATCGCGACGATCTCGGAAAATGTGACGACGTGGAGGGGCGTCGAGCTCCGAATCTTTTCCCGCCAACGGTTGAGAAGAAAATAAACAGCCGAGAAGAAGAGTGTAAAGAACACCGCATTCGTCAGATACAAAGGGAGCGGCAATGCGTCGGAAGCTTTGGCGGAATCGTCTTCCAAAGGAATCGGTCTCGTCGGCTTGTGAGATCGAACAGAACTGGCACTAGATCGCCGGCGGTGGCTCTCCATCTCGGGTGGGGCTGGCGGTGGAAAAGGAAGCCGACGGAGGATCGAACGGTGGGGGATGAGAGCATAAAAAAAGGGAAATGATAAAGAAGAGGGTGGGAGACAGTTCCTGTACGTTTTGAGGAGGAACGGAAATTAGGGAAAGTGAACTATTTTTATAGCGTTTGTTCGGGAGGACACGTGTCCAGTGATGAAAAGAAGTGGAGTTTGAGCGCGTGATGAGAGTAGAAATGGTGCGCGAGTGAAGGACAGTGTTGTTGGTACGTGTTACACTGTGTGACTGAACAACGAGATGATTCAAAAGAGTTTTAAGGCTGTCTTTTTGGAATCTGCATGGTTTAGTGTGGTTGTTTTTTTTTTTTAAATGTTTGATTGAAACAATATTTTTTTAGTTAAATATTTAATATTCGCTTTGTTTTATTATTAATCAATAATTTAATATTTTTAGCACACCTAATTTCTATATAGTATAAATTAAAATGGATTAAAAAATAAAAACTATTTTTTATAACCATCCATTTAAATTAAGTATTATAAAAATTATTAATAAAAATAATTTAATTTATGATAAATTTATTTTATTTTAATCTAATTTCTAAAGATATAAATAAAATGGGATTAAAAAACTATTTTTATATTTTTATTTTTACTTTTATAATGTAAAATTTTTATATAAAAAATATACATTAATTATACATTTATCTTCTTACTTTTTAAATATTTAAATTTATCCACTTTCAACCCTTAATTATGATTTTCTCCCTGTTTATAACTTAAAATTTAAACTTTGATCTTGTTTAAAGGAGAAATCTCAATTTCAAAGAGTAGCCTTTGTAGTTTGTTTTGTAAGAAAGATACCAAATTCTAATACTAGGAAAAATTTAAATAAGAGTTAAGGAGCAACTGGCAAACACACGTCTCCCTTACATGTGGTAATTTGTAAATAATATTATATATATGAATTTCAAGATATCAAGTTCAAGTTTTATCGGATGTAAATATTATATGAGTTATATTTTGATATATAAACTAAGTAAAAAAAATTCACAATCCTTCATATTTAAGCTATAAAATTTAAAATTTAAAATTTAAATTCTTAACAATTTAAAATGATAATTATAAAGTTTGGGGACCCTAAACTCTAAATTTAACAATAAAAATTAAATTTTAAAATAACATATTCATTTCAATTTTTTTATTTATAATCCCTAACCTAGATCCCTAAACCTAAAATGTTTCATGCCTTGTGTATCAAATTATTTTTGGTTTTATTTTATAATGTTATATTTTTTAAAAATATATATTAATTATACATTTATCTTCTTATTTTTTAAATATTTAAGTTTAATCCCTCCCAACCCTTAATCTTAACTTCGTCCATGTTTACAACTCAAAATTTAAACTTTAATCTTATTTAAAGGACAAATCTTAATGTCAAAGAGTAGTATTGGTAGAACCCGAACCTTAAAAAAAAGGACCAAATTCTAAATACTAACCAAAAAGATAAATAATATCATACACACTAAATCCATAAACCCTAAACCATGTGGTAATTTGTAATAATATATATTATATAATATTTGTATGAATTTAAAGATATCATGTTTAAGTTTATTCAATTGTAAATATTATATATAATATTAATAATGTGTACATCAATTAATGATTTAGTGAGATTAAACATTAAATCTTTTAAGTAATATCAGATGTTTCAAATTTTATCTTTGTAAATGTAATAAATTAAGTTGACATCAATTATGATAATTCTAAATTGATAAAATTATAAAAAAAAAACTCCCCTTGAAAATTATCAAATTTTGAATTAATACATGCTAAAATTATACTTCACCTCTTAAAATGATATAGAATTCTGATGTAGTCCTATCAAATTGTAATGTATATATGTTGAATTTTTCTAGACAACATGAAATATTGAATATTAATTTCTTGTTGAAACTATATATCAAACTAAAATATGATTAATCTAAACAAAGGTTTTTCAAAATTTTATCAAATTTTATCAATGTTATTTACGTATTTCTTAATTTTAGGGGTTGAAATTTTAGTTTAGGGTTTAAAGTTTAGGGGTTTATGTTGTATGGTTTAAAATTTAAGGTTAGTATTTAGAATGTAGAGTATAGGGTTTAGTTTTTTAGGGTCAGGATTATACATACGCGACATACATACACCCTTAATACGTATACATACATAGCTTATAATATACATGCACACACCACCTTATATTAGTAACATTCATATAATATAATAAATATACATGCAATATTAATATATATTAACATATCCCCAGCGGAGTCGCCATCTGTAGCGATGTCTTTTTTTCTTATCGCTAAAAAACGATAAGTTTTCAAAGTGTTTGAAAGGTGTTTGTGATTCTTTTGGATATAAAATATATTTATTCCGTGGGTTTTTTTTATAAAAAAAAACGCATTTTTAAAAAATGGAGTCGCCACCGGCCACTTAGGTAGGCCGGACACCATAAAACCAGAGATTCAAAAAGATTGGGTTTGGGAGTCGGTTACGGATGGGGAAGGATTAGCACCCTCACACCGCCCAAAATTGGTACTTTAATAATTACCGCTTTATTAATATTGGATTTTCCGGATTAGAGTGACGATTATTTTAAAATTCGGTCATAATTGCGAATAAATTTTAAGGGCCCCGTTATCCGAGAATAAACGCCCAACCACTATCACTACGCCTGATACTGGCCCCGTTTATGCTCGGATAAAAGGGCACCGCATTGACAATTTATATCTCGATATGCAATCTTAGTGGGCAAAATATAAAATATGGCAAATAATTTAAATGCAATAAATATTAACATAACAGAATACTAATCTAACATAAATAAAATGCTAAACTAAAACATACATATATACATATTAATCTAACTCATAAATAAAAACATATCTAGCATAAACAAAATACTAATATTCATAAATATTAATATAACATAAAAACAAATTCAATATAAAATACTATTCTAAAACATACATACATAAATATTAATCTAACTCATAAATAAAAACATATCTAACATAAATAAAATATTAATATAAAATACAAATTTAAAACATATTAAATATTAATCTAAAACATAAACATACAAAATAAAAAATAAGACCACAATTTTAAAATAACTAATACTTCATTAAATTATAAAAATTACAACACTAATAAAAAAGAGCAGAAAATATACCTAACTAGGAGCTCGAATGACGAACCCTGACTGCACCCCACCGACATCTATGGTAAGACGACTCTCTTTTTTTATTTCTGTTTTCTTCTTTCATATATGCATGCAAAAATAGAAAAAAGAAAAGAGGATTTACCACTGGACTTTTCTTTCGATTTCCTTGAATGTTTACAAGTTTCAGTTTTTTTTTCTATTACAAGATCTCTGTTATCACTCTTTTTTTTTTACCTTGTTAATCTTATGTCCTGAAAAGTCATTTTTCTGATTTCTCTATTTCCTTTCCTTTTGCGGTATGCTCAATTTTGATCTTCATTTCTGTCAAATTTTGCTCAATGGGCATCTGCTCTTGTTCGTTTGCACGAGCACCAGCCTTTCTTCTTCGGAGTTTCTGTCTGCTTCACCAACAAACATTATATTATGCGTGTGCAGAGATTCTTACTATTCTTTCTGTTCTGTATTGCCCCATTCGATCGTGCTCGGCTATCTTCCAGTTCTTTTGGCCCAACATTCTGAGTATTTGTTAATTTCATCATCGGGGTGAGCGAAATGCTTCTTAACCTCAATATTCTTGTTGCCTCTTGACGGACACCATTCATCGATCTCTGTGTTTTAATTCTTTGGAGACTCACTGTTTATTTTTACCGTCCCCTCACTTTGTAAGCTTATTCTTGTCCTGTTTCGTCCTTCATTTTCTGAACCAAACAAGGCATCGTGGCTGGAATTCACTTCTTGTTCTTGAGCTGTCTGACACCTATACCTCTGTTGTCATCTTCATTCTATGCATTGTGATGTCATTTCTGGTTAGGGGCTTCAATAGTATCCGCCTCCTTGTGTTCTGGATCTTACCCCTGAAGTAATACATGGAAATTTTTGTTGCTTTAACTTGTCAATTTGCTGATTGGTGTTCCACTGAAGGGTATCATTTAGATTAACATACAAGATTTTGAAAGCACAGCATAGGAGCTCTGGATATCATGTACAAAAGTGGCTTAAATTCAACCACTTGGTAATTCAAAGATGTGAAGTCTTCCCTGGTGACTCGGTTCATCCTCATGATTACCGTGTTGCTGCAGAGTGCTACTCTTTCTCAATTCTCATTATCTACTCCGCCCCCAAAAGGGTAGGCTTGTATAACCACTTGAGCGCAGAAATATTACTCTAGGAATAGAGTTCTGGGTGGTGCGAGTCTTAATTTTTCCCATGATATCGCCTATTTTCTTTTTTTTTGTTTTTGTTTTTATCATTATTTGAGGAAATCAATTCGTCACAGTCCTTTGTCTTGAGGACAACGATGGAGCAAACAATATGTATGTCGCGTATGTATCTAGAGTATGATCGTATATGATTAATATATATAGATGTTATGATAATTATGGGCAAGATTATATGTACGTATGCCAATATGTTATACTTGTATAAGTATATGTTTGTATCATGTATATGTATTGCTGTTATAATTATATTATTATTATTAATATTATTGGGCTGATAAAATGAAAAAATTAGATATATTAAACCCAAATAAAAATTACAGTCCAAGTCCAAATACAATTACAAGGCCTGGTTGGCCCAAACCCAAATCTTATCTAATTACAATTATGGTGTGCAGGTAAATGTGGGCCGCTAGATCAAGATCTGATCCAACGGGCCACGATACAACCAAGAAGTCAAGAATATCTGCCAGGCGCGTGTTCCACACGTATGGACCGTTCGAGTGCCACGCGCGCGTGTGGTCCACGCGCGGACGCTTTAATATCCCACACGCGCGTAAGATCCACGCGTTCTGACTCCTCGACTGCGGAGCTCCACGTGGCGAGATCTGAAGCCGTCTCATCAAATCGAGGCTTCATCCAGGCCGATCGTTCTTCAAGCCATCTCGACCGTTAGATCAGATCTGATCTAACGGCCGAGAACGCGTCTAGCCGCTGGCAGAACATCCATACCGCCACCACGCCGATATTCAGCCCCCGTGTTCAGAACATGCCCAAGACAACAAGCAAAAATTGTCAGTTCAGATCTGAAAAAGCAAGATGCAACTTGCACCAAAACAAAGACAATGATATATATGAAATGGGGACTTTTGTAACGGGAGTTGTAACAGAGAGGTAAAAAAAAAGTGATAACAGAGATCTTGTAATAGAAAAAAAAACTGAAACTTGTAAACATTCAAGGAAATCGAAAGAAAAGTCCAGTGGTAAATCCTCTTTTCTTTTTTCTATTTTTGCATGCATATATGAAAGAAGAAAACAAAAATAAAAAAAAAGAGAGTCGTCTTACCATAGATGTTTGTGGGTCTTCCCTTCCTTAGTGATAAGCCTTTCGGCTTCTCCAAGTCTGATATGGTGAACTAAAGGGAGGGGAAGACCCCTTGTAGTTTCGTTTTGGTCTAAAAAATATTTTTTTTTTCGCTTCGTATTTTCTAGATCTAGGGCAAATAAGGGTGTATCCTCTGAATCCAACCACGGATTCATGTTGAGGATGAAAATGGGGTTATTTTGGTGTGTTTTGGTGGCTTGCCTGCGCCGGTTAGCAGCGGCCGGCGGCGGAGAACACGGCGGCCGGATTCTGGGTTTCATGGGATAGTTGAGAGAGAATGAAGAACAGATGATTCTTGCAAAATCAGAAAATGAAACAAATGACCAAAAATTTGATTTCGGCCTAAAAAGAGGGTTTATATAATTGTTATTATTTCGTTAAATGGGAAAATCACACACTTAATCATCCCGCGTTTTCAATATTTTCGTTTTTGTCTTGCCGCATGGTATAATTACAATCCCAGTCCCCCTGATATTTCAAAATCTTGTAATCCAGTCCCTAAATTACACCGATTCAGATTTTAAATGGTAAAATTACTCTCTTAACCATCCCGCGTTTTTGAACTTTTCATTTTGGGTCTGTCCCTTGGTCTAATTACAGTTTTGATCCTTTTAGGTTTTGTTTGTTTCGCAATTTCGTCCCTAAATTACATATTATTGTTCTTTAATTTCTGCCACTGACTTTTATTTTTCTTTCATTTCAGTCCTGTATTCTTTGTAAATATTCATGTTCGTATTATAATCGTATATGTGGATATTCTATTATTTTATTTTATGTCCCTCGTATATGCCTCGTATTTTATGTTTATATGTATAGCTTATAATAGTCATGTATTTTTTATCCAGTTATTCGTATTAAAACATGTTATGTTCTATTTGACTCGTAAAACAACATGTTCTTGTATTTTTGTACGTATTGTATGTTTTCTTGGCTTTTAGGTTACGTGTTAGTGTGTCTTCTTTTATGTATAATATATTGTTCTATATATGTTGAAATATGTTTTATTACTAGCATGTATGTCTTTTTGAAATATTTGTTCGTCTATATACGACATAATTATTCCTGCATTGTTATTCTAATTTGTTAAAGTTGTTTTTATCTATTATTTAGAATAATATGTATATATGCATGTTTTAGTCTAGAATATCATTTATGTTAGATTAGTATTCTGTTATGTCAATATTTATTACATTTAAATATTTTGCCATGTTTTATATTTTGGCCACTAAGATTGCATATGATTTATAACTTGTTAATGCAGTGTCCTTTTATCCGAGAGTAAACGGGGCCAGTATCAAGCGTAGTGATAGTGGTTGGGCGTTTATTCTCGGATAACGGGGCCCTTAAAATTTATTCGCAATTATGACCGAATTTTAAAATAATCGTCACTCTAATCCGGAAAATCCAATATTAATAAAGCGGTAATTATTAAAGTACCAGTTTTGGGCGGTGTGGGGGTGCTAATCCTTCCCCATCCGTAACCGACTCCCGAACCCAATCTTTTTGAATCTCTGGTTTTATGGTGTCCGGCCTACCCAAGTGGCCGGTGGCGACTCCATTTTTTAAAATACGGTTTTTTTTAAAAAAAAACCCACGGAATAAATATTTTTAAGAATCACAAACACCTTCGAAAATAGCCACGTTTTTTAGCGATAAAAAAAAGACATCGCTACAGATGGCGACTCCGCTGGGGACAATTTTTTGTTTTTCAAAAACAAATGAGAGTCAAGCTTTTAAAATAATTACCGATTTACTAATATTGGAAATTCCGGATTAAAGTGGCTATTAAATTAACATTCGGTCATAATTACGCGTTTATTTTAACGCATTTAAAATATGGCATATAAACCCGTCTTTTTAAGTGGGGGAAAACGCTAATACTTTCGTGGAGATATCGTTCTCCCGTATGGGCCTAGCAAGTACCTTCGGGGCTCGAGTACCTTAAGCTTTCGTAAGGATATCGTTCCTTCGTACGGGCATAAGCGAATGGGTCCCCCTGAATTGAACTCGGTTGAAAGGAGTCTATAATGGGTGATGATCGGGGGCCTTGCTACTCTTAGTAGAGGACAGCGAGGACAATTCGGGTACCTCCTAGAACCAAAACTGCATGTAGAGAACACATAGAAACCCACCCTGTTAGAACCATGCGGATAACCTAGGTCTCTTAGATGGAATGTAAATAGGATTGTCTTGTTTGCTTATCGCATTTAATTTGCCCTTTTTATTATGTACTTATCATTTTTGGCCGGTACTGACTTGTTTTCTTTTGCTTTGTTTTTGCATATCATCGCATTCGCATTACACAGGGGCATTGATTCCCGAGTGATTTCTCCCATAATAGAAGATTGTTCATGATGGACCAAAGGTTCCTTGACCTGAAGGAAGGGGGTCCAATTCCAGAGTTTCATCCCAAGACTAAGCCAGGGACAGCCGAAGAAAAACCATTCGAGGACACGAGCAGATTGATGGCAGTGTCAATCCTGGTGACAAACAAGATGAAATACAAGAACTAAAGAAGCAGATGTCCGAGATGATGGACCAGATGAATGCCATGATGAAAGGCAAGCAGCATGTCGAACTCAGAAAAGATTCGGTCGTGGAGCAGAATGTGGAACAGAATGGTCAGAATGTCAAAACAGACAACATCATTAAATATGACAAATCGAATCCCTTTGTGATCAATCTCAAGAAGCAGACAAGTAGCACATCTGGGGAAGATACCCAGGGAACAGAGGCAAAACCAGGGGAAGTTCGAGAATCTAATGACATCAGAAGACATTATCCAATACCCATGAGATACACCGAGTTACTTCCGTTGCTTGTCGAAAGGAACCTTATCATATCAGTGAAGTCTGTACCAAGAAAACCTCCTTATCCGAAAGATTACAACAATCGTGTCTGGTGCAGCTACCACATAGGTGATTCGAGTCATCACACTGAAAATTGTAGGGCCCCAAGGACGAGTTCGAGATCTTGTCGAATGGGAATTTTGGGTTCAAGAAGACGGACAACCCCGATTCTTTCCCGACACCGGCCGTTGCGAGGGGCAAAGTCAAAGGAAGGTCAATACCCAGCCCAAGGTTCAGGTAACACAGAAGTAGGTCACTCAAGCGGGATAAAATTAGGAGTCAAGAATAAAAGCGGCTCAGAAGGTGAATTTGCACACAAGCGCGACCAGCTCGAGCATGAGAGGTACAATCTTAGCATGAAATCAAAGAATGTACAAGACGAGTACCGAAGCTGCACTTTGAATTCAAGAATTTCGTGCAGGTGACACCGCGGAAGAGTGGGTCAATGGTATGATTCAGGTGAGAACGGTTTCAACGCTAGAAGCGTAAATGCAAGAATAGTAAGAAAAAGTCGATCATTATCACGAAGGTGGAAGAAGTCGAGGCCAACGCGACATTCTCCAAAATGAGTTGGAAAGCGATGCGCCATGGAAGATATTCTCAAATCAAGTCCGCACACCAGAAAGGAATGAATCACAAGCCTTCCAAATGGAAAATGCAAGACTCAAAGAACAAATAATGAGGCTCGAGACCGCTTTACATACCGGTGAGATCCGTCTTGGGGGCAATGACCGTTAAGATACAAAAAGGTGAGCAAACAATACGGGAGAAAGACCGGGACATGAAGATGGTTATGACTCAAGCCCGACAAATAGCTCAACAGGTAGCAGATTTAGCCGATGCAGCAGCACCAATAAGCCAGAATATGGATCCAGCATTGGACCGCGAAGGAAAGTTGACAGGACTGTTGAACGAGGTCAAGACATTAGGTGCCAAGGCTCACCGATATCTGTAAAACCCTAATACCGGATGTAATGAAACCTTTTGTGCGAATGAAAGATGTCCTATAGGGACAAATCACTTTGCGGAATCAATGCTTTATTGCATTCATGCATTGCATTTGCATCACGTTCTTTGCATTGTTTTATCATCGCATGGCACTTCATCATTTAATACATGGGGTTCGATGGCAGAATTAATCGGAAAATGGAACGAATTGAAGAGTCGAGGCTTGACCAGTTAGAAGAAAGAATCGAGAAAGAGCTTAAGAAGAAAGAGAAGATAAATGTTTTCAATACGAGGGAACTCGCCTAGTCCCCGATTTGGTCATTCCTCCGATTTCAAGGTTCCCGGATTTGTGCGGTATGACGGAACCAGCTGCCTCAAGATTCATTTAACCATGTTTTTAGAAAAATGGAAGGATACATGAAGAACGAAGAATTGTTGATCCACCATTTCCATGATAGCTTTGTGGGACCAGCAAGAAGTGTGGTATAACCGTTTGAGCAGAAACCAAGTTAGGTCATGGGGTGACCTCGCTAATGCCTTTTTGGATCAATACAAATATGCTTTAGATTTAGCACCCTGTCGACAGTTTCTTCAGAATGAGAAAATGAGGCCAAATGAAAGCTTCAGGGAATATGCATTAAGGTGGCGATGTCTGGCAACCCAAGTCCAACCCCCTATAGCGGAAGAAGAGTTGACTCCCCTATTTCATGCAACGCTTCCCTCTCTCTTCTTCGATGTGATGTTGGAGAAATCGAGAAACGGGTTCGAAGATTTCATGACGATTGGAGAAAGAATAGAATACGCAATCAAAGAAGGAAAATTGGGGTCTAAGTCTAAGGACCGAATCGAAGATAAGATAGATAAGGATGAAGACGTAAATGAATGTCGTCTCCAGGGTTCGCGTGGCCGTAAAAGAAGGAGACAGACTGACAAATCGGGGGCATCAAGAAAAATCCCTCGGATGAGCGTAAATTTGGAAGTGTTTGGAATATCTATCTCAGACATTTGGCCTCATCTGGTAGAGGGTCACTATCTTGTTCCTAGGCCAATGAAGATTGCACCTGATCTGTATGCCCATAGTTTTGACTCGAGTAGCATATGCGAATTCCATATGGGGGCACCGGGGCATCCCACCAGAAAAAATGTAGACCTTTATCGAGGAAATCAAGAAGCTGGTCAATGATGGAACCCTGACGCAAGAGCTGATCAAGCAGTGGAAAACCAAGGATGAGAAGCAAGTCTACATAGTGCTGAAGAAGCCATAGATGTCTCTACATTAAAATACCTTCCTGAAGTAATACAAGGAATCAACTCTATGTGGCCCTCGTGTGGCAAAGATCTTTTGTGATGGGGCATGTTTGTTGATTCGTATTTCAATAAAGAACACATTTCGCTTAACATATAATGTTTTTGAAAGCACATAGATATTTTCTCGCCGTTGTAGGACGCTGGATATCAATTGCAAGATGTGACATTAGATAGATGTCGTGACAACGATGATGTGTGATCTTCCCCACCGGACTCTGGTCAGCAAAGCGAGATTATTACTCTTTCGATGATATTCAAGGACGAAAAAGCTCTAAATGTCAACCATATAGAGTTGCTTGAAATTGAAACTCTAGGCATAATCTTCTAGGTAGTAAAGAAAAAATAAACAAAAAAAGAAGACAAAAAGAGAAGAAAGAAAAAAGAAATGAAAATAAAGAAGGAGAAAATAATAATAAAAAGTACTCCTATGTTCGAAACCTGGTAATAGGCTTGTTCGGATAAGAGTATGGAAATTTTGGGGCACTCCGCTGAAGCGATAGGGTGGAGATATATCATCCAATTCAAGAAACCTTAGCTTCATGAGTGATGGTAATATTTTCAAATCGTGACTATGCCGAGTAACTTGGGGCAATGTTGTTTGCTCCATCGTTGTCCTCAAGACAAAGGACTGTGACGAATTGATTTCCTCAAATAATGATAAAAACAAAAACAAAAAAACAAAAAAAGAAAAAAAGAAAATAGGCGATATCATGGGAAAAATTAAGACTCGCACCACCCAGAACTCTATTCCTAGAGTAATATTTCTGCGCTCAAGTGGTTATACAAGCCTACCCTTTTGGGGGCGGAGTAGATAATGAGAATTGAGAAAGAGTAGCACTCTATAGCAACGCGGTAATCATGAGGATGAACCGAGTCACCAGGGAAGACTTCACATCTTTGAATTACCAAGTGGTTGAATCTAAGCCACTCTTGCACATGATATCCAGAGCTCCTATGCTGTGTTTTCAAAATCTTGTATGTTAATCTAAATGATACCCTTCAGTGGAACACCAATCAACAAATTGACAAGTTAAAGCAACAAAAATTTCCATGTATTACTTCAGGGGTAAGATCCAGAACACAAGGAGGCGGATACTATTGAAGCCCTTAACCAGAAATGACATCACAATGCATAGAATGAAGATGACAACAGAGGTATAGGTGTCAGACAGCTCAAGAACAAGAAGTGAATTCCAGCCACGATGCCTTGTTTGGTTCAGAAAATGAAGGACGAAACATGACAAGAATGAGCTTACAAAGTGAGGGAACGGTAAAAATAAACAGTGAGTCTCCAAAGAATTAAAACACAGAGATCAATGAATGGTGTCCGTCAAGAGGCAACAAGAAGATTGAGGTTAAGAAGCATTTCGCTCACCCCGATGATGAAATTAACAAATACTCAGAATGTTGGGCCAAAAGAACTGGAAGATAGCCGAGCACACGATCGAATGGGGCAATACTGAGCGAGAAAGAATAGTAAGAATCTCTGCACACGATGATATAATGTTTGTTGGTGAAGGCATGAAACTCCGAAGAAGAAAGGCTGGTGCTCGTGCAAGCAAACAGAGCGAGATGCCCATTGAGCAAAATTTGTGAAATGAAGGTCAAAATTGAGCATACCGCAAAAGGAAAGGAAATAGAGAAATCAGAAGAATGACTTTTCAGGACATAAGATTAACAAAGAAAAAAGAAAAAGAGGAGAAAGAAAGCACAACATTACATGCATCATATAGATAGGGGCATGTCAATTTTGCTTGTTCCTAAACAGTATTTGAAGAATTATCAAGAATTTACCAAAGTCCCGAAAGAACCACAGCCATGTCGGCGTCCGATCCGATGTTAAATCCTTCGGGTCATCGATAAGTCATTCGGGCATGATGTTAAGTCCCGGGCCATCAATAAGACTTTCGGCGTGGTGTTAAATCCTTCGGGTCATCGTAAGTCCCGGGCATGATGTGGCAAAGATATCGGCGTGAGTCCCCATAAAACAACAGCCATGTCGGCGTCGGATCCAGATATTAAATCCTTCGGGTCATCGGTAAAGTCCCGGGCACGATGTTAAGTCCTTCGGGCCATCGGTAAGTCTTTCGGCGTGGTGTTAAATCCTTCGGGTCATCGGTAAGTCCGCCGGGCATGATGTGGCAGCATATCGCGTGAGTCCCCATAGAACAACAGCCATGTCGGCGTCAGATCCAGATGTTAAATCCCGGGTCATCGATAAGTCCCGGGCACGCGATGTTAAGTCCTTCGGGCCATCGTGAAGTCTTTCGAGCGTGGTGTTAAATCCGCCCGGGTCATCGGTAAGTCTTTCGGGCATGATGTGGCAACATATCAACGTGAGTCCCCATAGAACAACAACCATGTCGGTGTCAGATCCAAATGTTAAATCCTTCGGGTCATCGATAAGTCCTTCGGGCACGATGTTAAGTCCTTCGGGCCATCAGTAAGTCTTTCGAGCATGATGATAAGTCCTTCGGGCCATCGTAAGTCCGCCGGGCATGATGATGGCAAAGATATATCGCGTGAGTCCCCATAGAACAACAGCTATGTCAGCGTCAGATCCAGATGTTAAATCCTTCGGGTCATCAGTAAGTCTTTCGAGCATGATGATAAGTCCTTCGGGCCATTAGTAAGTCCTTCGGGCATGATGCGGCAGCATATCAGCGTGAGTCCCCATAGAACAATAGCCATATCGGCGTCAGATCCAGATGTTAAATCTTTCGGGTCATCGATAAGTCATTCGGGCACGATGTTAAGTCCTTCGGGCCATCAGTAAGTCTTTCGAGCATGGTGATAAGTCCTTCGGGCATGATGTGGCAGCATATCAGCGTGAGTCCCCATAAAACAACAGCCATGTCGGCGTCAGATCCAGATATTAAATCCTTCGGGTCATCGGTAAGTCCTTCGGGCACGATGTTAAGTCCTTCGGGCCATCAGTAAGTCTTTCGAGCATGATGATAAGTCCTTCGGGCATGATGTGGCAGCATATCAGCGTGAGTCCCCATAGAACAACAGCCATGTCGGTGTCAGATCCAGATGTTAAATCCTTCGGGTCATCAGTAAGTCTTTCGAGCATGATGATAAGTCTTCGGGCCATTAGTAAGTCCTTCGGGCATGATGCGGCAGTCTTAGTAGCGTAGGTCCAAAAATGGCAACAGCCTCGAAAAAAAAAACCTGCATTTTCAAGCCCCAGTGAAAGGTTCCATAGAGGGAGAACCCTAAATCCAGAATCTCAAAAAGAACTCTCAGTCGAAGGAATTCACCTATGACACAAGGTTATATAGGAAACCTTTTGTGTCGAAAGCGAAGAGTCTTATATAGGAAAGGCTCCGATCTTCACTGTCTTAGAATGAAAGGTTCTATATAGGAAGAACTTGTAGCCCTGAGATTTCAGACGCCAAAAGTTCTATATAGGAAGGACTGACGGCTCCAGGATTTAAAGACTAGCAGTTCTATATAGGAGGAACTCCCAGTCGGAAGAATCCATCAGTGGCGCAAAAGGTTTTATATAGGAGAAACCAGCGTTGAAGGCGAATAGTTCTATATAGGAAGGACTCCAAGCTTTACTGTCTCGAAGTGAAAGGAATGACTCATAACTCGGGGTTCAGAGCGAAGGGTTCTATATAGGAAGAGCCTGTAGCTCCAAGATCGGAAGGTGATGAAGCTCTATATAGGAAGAACTTACGAGCCTGAAGATTCAGCCAAGGAAGAGCGGAGATGTCCAAAAGAACTCGTTTTTCCAAAACTACAAACAGGGAAGTCTGATAAAAATGAGTGCTTATGAATATTTGCATTGTTTCCCATTCCATGAGAACAAGCAAAGAGGGGCAACTGTAATCACTCATTTTCAATTGTAAATATATATTAATATTGCATGTATATTTATTATATTATATGAATGTTACTAATATAAGGTGGTGTGTGCATGTATATTATAAGCTATGTATGTATACGTATTAAGGGTGTATGTATGTCGCGTATGTATCTAGAGTATGATCGTATATGATTAATATATATAGATGTTATGATAATTATGGGCAAGATTATATGTACGTATGCCAATATGTTATACTTGTATAAGTATATGTTTGTATCATGTATATGTATTGCTGTTATAATTATATTATTATTATTAATATTATTGGGCTGATAAAATAAAAAAAATTAGATATATTAAACCCAAATAAAAATTACAGTCCAAGTCCAAATACAATTACAAGGCCCGGTTGGCCCAAACCCAAATATTATCTAATTACAATTATGGTGTGCAGGTAAATGTGGGCCGTTGGATCAAGATCTGATCCAACGGCCACGATACGACCAAGAAGTCAATAATATCTGCCAGGCGCGTGTTCCACACGTATGGACCGTTCGAGTGCCACGCGCGCGTGTGGTCCATGCGCGGACGCTTTAATATCCCACACGCGCGTAAGATCCACGCGTTCTGACTCCTCGACTGCGGAGCTCCACGTGGCGAGATCTGAAGCCGTCTCATCAAATCGAGGCTTCATCCAGGCCGATCGTTCTTCAAGCCATCTCGACCGTTAGATCAGATCTGATCTAACGGCCGAGAACGCGTCTGGCCGCTGGCAGAACATCCATACCGCCACCACGCCGATATTCAGCCCCCGTGTTCAGAACATGCCCAAGACAACAAGCAAAAATTGTCAGTTCAGATATGAAAAAGCAAGATGCAACTTGCACCAAAACAAAGACAATGATATATATGAAACGAGGACTTTTGTAACGGGAGTTGTAACAGAGAGGTAAAAAAAAAGAGTGATAACAGAGATCTTGTAATAGAAAAAAAAACTGAAACTTGTAAACATTCAAGGAAATCGAAAGAAAAGTCCAGTGGTAAATCCTCTTTTCTTTTTTCTATTTTGGCATGCATATATGAAAGAAGAAAACAGAAATAAAAAAAAGAGAGTCGTCTTACCATAGATGTTTGTGGGTCTTCCCTTCCTTAGTGATAAGCCTTTCGGCTTCTCCAAGTCTGATATGGTGAACTAAAGGGAGGGGAAGACCCCTTGTAGTTTCGTTTTGGTCTAAAAAATATTTTTTTTCGCTTCGTATTTTCTAGATCTAGGGCAAATAAGGGTGTATCCTCTGAATCCAACCACGGATTCATGTTGAGGATGAAAATGGGGTTATTTTGGTGTGTTTTGGAGGCTTGCCGGCGTCGGTTAGCGGCGGCCGGCGGCGGAGAACACGGCGGCCGGCCGCCGGATTCTGGGTTTCATGGGATAGTTGAGAGAGAATGAAGAACAGATGATTCTTGCAAAATCAGAAAATGAAACAAATGACCAAAAATTTGATTTCGGCCTAAAAAGAGGGTTTATATAATTGTTATTATTTCGTTAAATGGGAAAATCACACACTTAACCATCCCGCGTTTTCAATATTTTCGTTTTTGTCTTGTCGCATGGTATAATTACAATCCCAGTCCCCCTGATATTTCAAAATCTTGTAATCCAGTCCCTAAATTACACCGATTCATATTTTAAATGGTAAAATTACTCCCTTAACCATCCCGCGTTTTGAACTTTTCATTTTGGGTGCATCCCTTGGTCTAATTACGATTTTGATCCTTTTAGGTTTTGTTTGTTTCGCAATTTCGTCCCTAAATTACATATTATTGTTCTTTAATTTTCGCCACTGACTTTTATTTTTCTTTCATTTCAGTCCTGTATTCTTTGTAAATATCCATGTTCGTATTATAATCGTATATGTGGATATTCTATTATTTTATTTTATGTCCTCGTATATATGCCTCGTATTTTATGTTTATATGTATAGCTTATAATAGTCATGTATTTTTTATCCATTATTCGTATTAAAACATGTTATGTTCTATTTGACTCAGTAAAACAAAGATGTTCTTGTATTTTTGTAACGTATTGTATGTTTTATTGGCTTTTAGGTTACGTGTTAGTGTGTCTTCTTTTATGTATAATATATTGTTCTATATATGTTGAAATATGTTTTATTACTAGCATGTATGTCTTTTTGAAATATTTGTTCGTCTATATACGACATAATTATTCCTGCATTGTTATTCTAATTTGTTAAAGTTGTTTTTATCTATTATTTAGAATAATATGTATATATGCATGTTTTAGTCTAGAATATCATTTATGTTAGATTAGTATTCATTATGTCAATATTTATTACATTTAAATATTTTGCCATGTTTTATATTTTGGCCACTAAGATTGCATATGATTTATAACTTGTTAATGCAGTGTCCTTTTATCCGAGCGTAAACGGGGCCAGTATCAAGCGTAGTGATAGTGGTTGGACGTTTATTCTCGGATAACGGGGCCCTTAAAATTTATTCGCAATTATGACCGAATTTTAAAATAATCGTCACTCTAATCCAGAAAATCCAATATTAATAAAGCGGTAATTATTAAAGTACCGGTTTTGGCGGCGGTGTGGGGTGCTAATCCTTCCCCATCCCAGAACCAAACTCGAACCCAATCTTTTTGAATCTCTGGTTTTATGGTGTCCGGCCTACCTAAGTGGCCGGTGGCGACTCCATTTTTTAAAATGCGGTTTTTTAAAAAAAACCCCACGGAATAAATATTTTTAAGAATCACAAACACCTTTCAAAAACACCTTCGAAAACAGCCACGTTTTTTAGCGATAAAAAAAAGACATCGCTACAAGTGTCAAATATGCAGGCTTGTGTAAAATTAATTTTACACAACTTGTGTATCAAAATTTTACCCTTATTATTGCTTTTGAAATTTTACTTTTGTTAAAGTTGGATTCATCAGAATTCAAAGAATGGTATCGGTCGAATAGAAAATATTATTTTTAATAGATTTGAATTCAAGTAGCTTTTTCTGTAATGTGTGCGTGAATTTTATTAAGAATTAAAGACTAAAAAAATACTACCATAAAACTACATTAAAGATGGTAAATAAATTTATGTTTATGGAAATTATTTCAAACTTCTTAAGACTTTCCCTAGGTAGGACAGTGAATCTTCCCTCAAATAAATTGTTTCCTAGTGGGAGTTGAAGTCTGTATCATTAAGTGTGTGTGGTCCTAAAGGACAAAAAACGAATTAGGTAGATGTTACATAATGAGAATAACATTTTTGAACTTGGTCGGTTGGCCCTTCTTTCTCAAGTCTTCTCAAACCCTCTCTTATGGATAAAATTAAAATTAAAATTAAAATTAAAATTAAAATTTATCATAAAGGATTGAGAGTTGAAAAGATTGACAGTTATCAAATGGAAATTGAGTTATTGTAATGTTAATGATTTATGTAGATAGTGATAAAAATATATAGAAAAACAATTATATGAAATAATTATATATGTCACTTTCATTCATATCAGGTTATTTATATAAAATCATTTGTATTATACATTATCTATGATGATTTTATGTTAAAAATAATTCAGTAAAAATATGAAAGAATAAAGATAAGCAGTTTAACTAATTGACCAAATATGTCTGTTTAGTAATTTATTATCAATTTAATTTATCAATAATTTATTCATAAATTTGATTAGATGATATAACTTGAATAAAAATGACATATATTGACGTAACATAATTGTTTCATATAATCTTTTTTTGAATTGAATAATATATCAATTAAAATAAAATAGGTTACAAGTTAGGAATTGAATTAAAAATAAAACATGGTTTCAAAGTTGATAAATGTTTTGATATATTTCTCAAAATTATTTTAATATTTCTATTCATTGAGGTATGGATGTTAAATTTTCTTTTGTTGGTATTTTATTTTAATTTTAAAACAAGATCTATGAGTCCTCTCTTTCCCTTATATTTATTTATTATAATATTTTGTTTTACGATTTATAACGTTTATCGGGCACACCCTTCCAATTTTCAATACGTTGTTTCAAGTTGCACATCGAAGTTAAATAAATTGATCAAATTCCTCTTTGGACTCATTAGTTTAATTTTTTCCTTTTTAGTCCCAAAAATATAAATGTTCTGGTAATAGAACGGTAAAATTAATGCTTTGACCTCAACTCGATCTCAATAAAAATTTTCTGACTTCGCTCCTACACCGAACAAATTAATTACAATTTACAAGTCTACGTGCCTAACTGAAATTTGACAATTTGGGAATCCATATATTTCTTCCTTTCTTTTACACCACAAGTTATAAGATCATATCGAATTGGATGTGTTAGTCAAACATGTCATACAAATGTTGTGTTTATTTCAATTTTGTGAGATGAAATGTTTATTTCATTTTGAATGTTTAATCAAACATGTCCATGTCAGTATTTCCAAGTTTGTTGACAAATCATATGGTGTTCATTTGTATTCCAGTCTAGGTATATAATTATATTTGAAGTCGAATATAAAAAACAAATTAATTGTTGTACTGAATTGAAAGCGAAGTTTAAGTTTTGAAAATAAAAGCAAAACCTTCTATTTTTTTAATCATTGGTTTCCAATCTATTTGGTTGATGCAGATATTCATTATAGAGGATGACCCTTCCAACTCAATTACTATATTCATAACATCAAGATTCGAATCATAACCTAAAGCAAAACCTATTATTAGTTCGATAGACTTGTGAATTTAATTGTTTTTAATATTATACTTTTAAAATTAAAAAATTTCAATCCTTACCTAAACGATACATAAATTATATTATTAAATTATAATGATTTAAAATAATCAAATTGAAAAACAAGATTGAATTTACAACTTTGATAGAATCAATAGCATAATGATTTAATAGATTTGACGACTAATGTTTGAATCGGGACCAAAATTTTAACATTTGAAAAGCCTAATGAAAAAAATGACCAAATTAAAGATTAAATCCATAACTTGAGCACATTACAAGAATTAATAAAAAGAATTTTCACGAGTCAAACTCGACTACACTCCCGGATTACTCCATAAAAAAATGATAATATCTCTAAAAGAAATCAGTTGGTGTCACGGGATGAAACTTTAGATCTCATAAATAAAATTAGGGATTCAAATCTTGACTTATAAACAGAATGAATTGGATTAGAAAGATTATCTTACAATAAATCTTTACAGCACTCTATCCAAATTAATCAACTAATATATCGGATATCAGTAATTATAAAAAAAATTGAGCAGCATTGAAAGTTTTCCATATATTGGTAATAAAAGCCTCTCCCCATGATTCAAAAGTATCGAAGTTTAAACCACCAAATATTCATCACATTCATAAACAGCAAACCACTATGACACTAAACTACATCTCACCAATGGCTTAGACAAGGCAACAAGATGAGCAACCATCATATTGCAAAAACTTTAAAAAAATCATCCATTTTTTTTAATTCGATACGGTAGCCGCAGACTCCAAAGCAGGGTGATCCTGCTTAAGTGCTTCCCAGTCAAGTTGTCTCAACATTTCGAACCTTTCTTTCAAGGTCACGAACCCAGCTTGAGGACCAACAACGCCGTGGTTTCCGGCTTTATAGATTAGGATTACACTAGAGCCCATGTCAGGGCCATGGAGTTTTCCTGTTAATAACACCCTCAGGGGCATGAACAGTGACTTTCCCTGCCATACGAGTTATAGGTTAGTACCATGCATGGATTATCAGTTCAAGTATGGATGTAATGAGACATCTGTGATCACAAACTATTTCAGTTCAGCTTGAAAAAGAAAACTCAAATCCCGCCAATCATTGTCAAGAGCAGCTCAAGCGGTTTGAGCCATTGAGCAAACCGGATTCAAGTATCCTGATACTTGACTTTAAGAGTAAATGAGTCGAGCTTTTCTATTTCTAACAAGTATTGAAAAATTTCAATCTGAACTTGAGGTCAAGCACAAATAATTGAGCTTGGCGTTGGGAATCAGGCTCATTTTACAAGGTATTCAACCGAGCTTGAACAGTTCGATCTTTATTTCGAATGAGTTCAAGCTTTAAAGGTGAAACTTTGAGTCGAGCTTGAGCTTTTCAGCTAAGCCAAGAAAAGGAAAATACAATGTATAAGATTAGAAGCTCACCTTGCGCTTCAGAGTTTTGCCGAAGCCCTTTACCCACTTCTGCCAGTCAGCATGGCCTTCTTCCAATGCACCAAAGAGTTCGCCGCTATCATAGGCAGCTAAGATGGAGGCAGAAACCTCAGAAAGTTTGTCTTCAACAGTAGGTTTACCTTCAGGGCCGCAGAGAATACAAACATAAACGGCATAATGATAGGATTTGTCGACATAACCCGACCTCCAGATGTCTTGTAGGTTATCGTAACAGGAAATCTGAGGATATTATCTACGTCGGTAAGATTCAAGTGTGACTATTGTACACAGGCATGTGTCTAATATGGTGCGTCTTCTGAAGTTTTTCCATTTATCGGAAAGGTCATATTTCCATACATATGGTCACATATGTGTACCAAATATTGGTATTTCGAGTAAAATGAAGAGTCGAGCAATATATTACCAAAGTTAGAAAATGAACAAAGACCAAACATAAGGGCAAGAATTCAATAATCACCTTGTCAAGGTATCATGCAATGGGTAAGACGGCAGGTTTGAGAGTGCTGTATCCGAATCTGTTACCAAGTCAATCCCATCCTTAAGCAGCTGAACTGCCTCCTGTTTGGACATATTTATGTACCATTATTTATCATAATCTGTGCAAAAGTAGAATACTTTCAACATGCATCTTAGAAAAAATCTTACATCTACAAATGGCTCTTCGGATTCTGTGAGAAGACCAGTACTCTTCCAGCGCTCACCAATAAGCTTGGACAACTCCTTAGAGGGAAGTGCTCTTAAGTGCTGACCATTCATCCACCTTTATTTCACAGGGAAGAAATAAATTAGAAAACTACATAAACGTAGCAACTTTTAGCTGACAAGAAAAAGATAATTTCAGTTTTAGGTCTTCTATAGTGTTGTAAATTAATGTAAAGGAAAATTTCAATGTTCATTATCGTTAACAACAATAATTCCATTTGAATCACTTTATCAAGCTTGGAACTTGCATATACTGAGCTATTTTCTTTAAAGTACACAAGCAGATCATGATAATAATAACTTACATAGGAACACATAGGGCAGCCATTCAACTATGAGCTCTTTTGTCTGTATCCCAATTCCCACAGGAAGCTACATAAATAAGCAAGTAACCCCCTAAATATTAGGGGTGAGATAGGTTCGGTCGGGTTTTTGAATTTTTTGAATCGTCCATGATAATTCGGTTTGGTTCTCGGTATTTCCATATTAATTTGAAGTTTCGACTTGTTAGAATTTATTTCGAAAATATGACTTTGTTTTATGGTTTTTGGATGTTATTTGATAAAGTTTATAAGTTAATTTCATAAATATTTCTAAAAAATACTTTTTAAGTAAATAAAAACAATCAATTAGTATTGTAAAGTTATTTTCACTATTCTAAATATAAAATACTGCTTTTACATTATAAAAAAAACTAAAATTAATTATAAATAAATAAAAAATAGATTTCGGTTCGGTTTGGGTAACCGCCGTTTTTAAACTTGTATTCCATAGTAAGTCCAAACACTACGGTTTGGGACGGTTTTCAGTTTATTTGGTTTCTTTGCTCACCCCTCTCAAAAACCAACTAACCTAATAATAGGTGCCAATGTCCCTTCCTCAAATAAAAAGACCAAGGCATATCACAGTGGTACATGACAAATATAACCATAATGCCTATGGTATCAAAGCATAGAGAAGTCACCTTAATTTGGTAGTCAAAAACAGCACCACTTTTGTTTACACGACCAATTGAGAATTTTTCAACTGTGAATCGCAAGAAAACAAGATTGAATTAACAATTAATCAAATTAAAATCATCCAAATATTCTGTCAAAAATCATAATTTCACTTTCCTCCTATTTCTTACACTCTTTTTCACAGAGAGGGGAGGAGGAATGGAAGGCTGGTTAGGACTTAGAAATAGAGAGGCACATGGATCAAATCAAGTCAAATGGAAAACTTACCAAGTTGATCAATGGTGAAAAATTCATTTTCAGTTCCATCACCCCAACCTAGAAGTGCCAAGTAATTCACCATTGCCTGAGGCAGATACCCCATATCTCTGAACTGGAACAGCATACTTGTTAACATGGAAACTTTTTTAATCCTCAATTGAAAAAGATACAGTAGAATTCATGGAAAACAGAGGAGATAATACAATTATTTCGCAACATTTGCCATGAAACAAAGTAGAATGAAGATAAATACCTGACCAACTGAAGTTGCACCGTGGCGTTTTGACAATTTGCTTCTATCAGGTGCAAGAATCAAAGAAACATGGGCAAAGGAAGGCATAGGGAATCCTAAAGCCTGTCGCATTTTTTTTTTCAATTTAAAGATTAACTTTCTTATATTGTTGAAAAGAAACCAGAAACTCCAAAAGCCACCAAATATTAACAGAAGTAAATGAATAATTGAAGCCTTCAAAAATTACCTTGTATATTAAGGCTTGTCTTAGAGTATTAGGTAAATGCTCTTCTGCTCTGAAATGCCAGTATATAGAGAGTGTAAGAACAAAGGACCAAAAATGTACAAACAAAACATACATCAGATGTAGCAAAAAGACAAACAATTATACTTTCTCAATTACCTTATAACATGTGAAATAGCCATGGTAGCATCATCAACAGTAACACAAAAGTTGTAAACAGGTTGACCATTGCTCCTCATTATAACAAAATCCCCAAGTGTGTCCAATTTCCAGCTAACCTTCATGACACTATCAAACAAATTAATGCCTATAAAAGTAAATTACAGTTATATCTACATTCTGTTGAGGGACCACTGAAACTTAAAAATAATGATGCTTTATGCCGAAAATCCTCAAATCAACAGACACAAAATTGCATTTTGCTGGTCACAAGGCTATTAGAGGAGAAATAGTTCAATCAATTGAACTTACTTCGCCTCGAATAAGGTCATTAATTTTCAAGCTTCCTTCTTGTGGAACACGAAATCTATATGTATATGGGGTTCCCTTTGCTAGCTCTTCTTGTACTTCTTGTGGAACACAAAATTTTGAGGTTGTTGTTCTTTTATTTGTGAAGCTTGGTCAGAGTTTGCTAGGAATGTGTCTGGTGAATGGGATGGATTTGGAGCTGATTTCTCCATTGAAGGGAATCCAATTGAACTTCCCGAATCTGTCGTACCCGAAGCTTATAGGGAATGGGAAGTTAAGGTTTATGATTGGCAAACTCAGTGTCCTACCCTTGCTGAACCTAGGGAGAACATCTTGACTTACAAGAACATAAAATTACTTCCAACTGTCGGATGCGAAGCTGATGCAGCAACATGATATAGCATCGACGAAAGGAACATCAGGGGCATAGATAATGAAGTTTTAGCCTTTGCTTATCATTCTAGTGGATGTTACACTGCTGTCCGGCCAGTTGCAGATAATGTTCTGTTGGAGTTGGAGCACTGCTTGATCAATCCTGTGGATAGGGAGTCTTGTGTGAGGATAATTCAGGTTGTTCGGGTCGACGGTACGAAATTCGTGCTACGGAGTGTTAGAGTCTTTTGCGAACAATGGTATGGTCCATTTAGGAATGGTGATCAGCTCGGTGCATGTGCTATTCGTGATTCCGCATTTGCTTCAATAGCTGCTACGGAAGCCTCTGATGCTGCTGGTTTATGGCAGGGGCCAAATGTTGTTGCCAATATTGGTAGTTCTGGGGATGTGAGTGTAAACTTTTCCTTTACTTGCCAAGCATGTTTTTTCTTTTTTTTTTGTAGCTTTAAAATCTTCTTTTAACATCCTTAGTTTTTATCATTATGTTTGTTTGACGTAAGCGCCGATGCAGATATGTTGTAACGACCTGGGTTTCAAAACTCGAGGGTCGGGTTAACCCGAGGCATGGGCTTCGCGTTTGGACCGAGATATTGGGCCTTGAGAGCCTTGTTGGGCTTGAAGAAAAGCTTTTGGTCTTGTGTTGTTGGGTTGTTGATGGGCTAAGGTGAAAATAAGAAGGGCAAATGGGTAAAAGCATAATTGAAGGTAAGAGAGCTGATGTGGGACCTTATTTTTGAAGAAAATAGAGGGAGTGAGATCATCTTGGTCCCCTTGTTCCCTCTCTCTCCCATTCCTATCTATCACTCAAACTTCTTCATGTTAAAGGTCAAATAATTGAGAGTTTAAGTAAGAATCTCGTTTGGGGCAAGAAGGGAAGTTTATTCAGCTTTGAGAGATCTACCAATCAAGGTAATGATGGCTAATTATGGTGGAGATTGAGGTTTTGGTAGGGTTAGTGCGGATGAAAGGGAATGGTCTTTGAAGGCTTCTTCCTCAGCTCTAATTTGAGGTTAGTACACTACAAACTCCTATTGTTTCCTGCAACTCATAAAAAAAAGCTTTGTGCATGTTTTGGTGTTTGTGGTTTAATAAGCATTGGGTTGACCCCTTTAATGGTAAAATGGGGATTTGATGTTGCTAAGGCTTAAAATTGGTAGAAACCCACTTAATACCTTTACAATAACTTGTAGGATCGATTTGGGGTTTAACTGTGGGGGTTAAACAGGGTTTTTAGGTGAAACCTACACCCAGAGTTCAGAAATCGGGTTCGCGTACCGATACTGGGGCTAGGGTATCAGTACGCCTTAGTGTAAATGGGGAAAGATTGTGAGGGGAGTACCGGTACGCTTTCCCGTGTATCGGTACCCCTTGCAAGGTAAGGATTCCAGAGACGCCTTCGTGTACCGGTACGCAAGGGGGTGTACCAGTACGCACCGTTACATTGCCTGGAAAGGCTTTGAGTACCGGTACAGTATGTAGCGTATCGGTACGCCCTTGGGTTAAATTCCTCTAAATCTAGTGGGGGTATCGGTACTCATTGGGAGTATCGGTACGCGCTATTGCTTGCCTAAGAGAGGCTTAACGTACCGGTACCCATTTGTGAGAGTACCGGTACGGGGTGGATCGGTACGGGGCGATCCTAGTATCGATGATGAGTACCAGTACGGTATATAGCATATCAGTACGGCTTGGGGTCTAGTTCTTTCGAACCTAATTAGAGTATCGGTACTCATGTGAGAGTATCGATACTTAGAGGGGAGTACCGATACTCACCTTGGAGTATCGCTACTCGTTGGGAAATCTGCCCAATAATTTCGAGGTGGTGTTCGGGGGTGTTATAATTCGAGGCAAAGGGCCTTGGGGGCCCGTTTAGGTGTAAAATGAATATTAAAATTGAGAAATGAAGATTTTAACCCCGTACGAGTAATGAATGGCTAATGAATTGGTAAATGTTGGGTAAATTATGTGAGGTGGTAAACCATAAGGATACTAGGTGGATCGTGGATGCTGTGTGGTAATCTAGGTCCATGTTGTGTGCGGAAAGAACACCTATAAGGTTGAGTCTTATTGGATAATAAGATAAAATAATGAGAACGACTAATGTGTACCTTTATAAGTATGCTAATGAATAGATAATTCAGCGGGATGATATAATTAATAAAAAGAAAACCATAGGGCTATGGTAAGAGTGTTAGAGCTATGTGCGGTAAGACCCTTGTGTCGAGGTTTATGGCTATGTGGTTATTAGGGTCCTTGCTGTGTGCTGATGGGACACCTAGACAGTCGAGTCATCCCTTGTTGGGATTTGGATACCCTAAAGTGTGTTGCAACACCTTGAAGACTTCCCGAATGTTGGATCTCGATGCTTAGTGGATGCGATCCTCATTCGAAGATGCTTGATGAGAGATTCCAGACATGGATGTAGGATCCCGATGCTTAGTGGACACGAGCCTCATCCCTTGAGTATAGGATCTCGATGCTTAGTGGACGCGGGCCTTGTTCAGAGTATATGATCCTGATGCTTAGTGGACGCGTGCCTTGCTCAGAATGTAGGATCCCGATGCTTAGTGGACACGAGCCTCATTCTATATATAATTATGGTTATCTGTGTGATGCTAGGTAAACGTATTAGATACTTGTATGAGCTGTGTGCGTGATCATACATTCATAATGCTATGTGTTTAGGCGGATATGGTAGCGCCATTGTTATCTTGCCATGATGTCATTTATGTTGCATTGCTTTATTTATGATTTGCATGAAGCATGGTTGAGCGGTGGTGTATCCATTGAGCTTTGTTAGCTCAGCGTTCGGAATCGTTATTTTCGTTCACATGTTAGTAGGTTTGGTTTGTTCTTGGAGGAGCACCATCAAGGAAGGATTCCAGCGCCTCGTCTCATCAGAGTACAATAATTAGGTCTTTGGGCTATGTAATCGTAGGAGCCTATTGTATTTTGTAATTCGTATTTGGATTTTCAAACGATCGAGTCAAAGGTCTATAATGTAATTTTAAAAGGAGCTCCATTGTATATGTTTTTAAATATTTATTATGTTTTATTGGGTTGTAAGTAAATGGATTTTCATAATGGATTTGCGGATTGGGCTAAACTAAGTCAAAATTTTATGGTAATGGTTTGGGCTTGGGCCCCAAATGTGACATCTGGTCGAGGGTGTTACATATGTGTTTAACACGAGTATGTTTAAAAGATTTTCATGCGTTTATAGAGTCATTGGGGGAACATAACCCTTAACCAAATGTGTGGTGGATGTGGGTGTTAAACACGGTTTAAGAAAAATGAAGAGCCGGAGCAACATAGCTCAGTATTCTCCCTCTCTAATCTTCAAAGCCTACCTTGCTTGGACTCTTCTTTTCTCTTGGAATATCCATGTTCAATACTTTGTGAAACATGGATATAGAGATACGACCTCCAAATATTTTACAAACACGGGTATGTTAATGTGCCCGACACCATTGTGTTCATCTTTTTTCTCTCTCTTGTATTTAGTGTCTCTAAAGAGTCATATCATATATCTACATTCGTGTTCGGAACTGCATCCGATATGAATATTTTTTCAGAAAAATGAAGAGTCGGAATAACATAACTTATGCATAAGTTTGATGAGCAGGTTTTTGTTATATAGCTTGATCATTGTTTTATTGTGAATTGTTTGTAAAAACTTCAGAACTTTCTTCAAGAGCTCAAAGATAATGGAATTATGAAGTCAACAAGAGACGAAAACAATCTCATGTTGCTTCCCAAACAACTATGGTGTTCTTTAAAAGAAAGTGGAGGTGAAACGTGCAATGAGGTTGGGTGGCTTTATGATCAAGTAAAAGCTAATACTTCAAGATGCTGCTTCTCAAGTGAAGGAAAGTTGAAGTAAATTTTATTTACAACTTGATACATATATAGATATGGATGTATAGATATTTATAGGATTCAACTTTATGATTTAACTACTTGTAAAAAAAAGCTATGTTACTCAGACTCGAGTGTAACTATTAGACATGAGCATGTATCTGACATGGTGTGACTAGATCTTTTCAAGTTTTTCTATATATTTAGAGGATCCTTAGAGGTCATATCTCTATATCTATGTTTTGGACCCGAGTGTTAGAGTTTGAGCAACATAGGTTAAAAGTGGTGTCATCTCGTATCAGTTGAATTCTAAGTTGTTTGTAGTTTTATATTCGAGTGGAGCATACACGATTGCCTGTGAACTTATTTTTAAGCCAAGCCACATCACTTGTTACTGATTGTTTTGACTTTGAATGTTTAACACGGTATCAGAGCTTAGGGCTTTTTTTGTTGTTCTCGTTACTCATTACTCGTGCTTGTTATGCTTTTCAAGTCTATCACATCTTATCTTCTTGTCTTTGTCAATGTAATAGGTGCACGCAATAAATATTGATATGCCGTATAAAGATGTAAAAGTTTATATAACATAAAGTATTAATATGTCGAATAAATATAAATATATTAAACTCGATTATGACACGAAATGGACATTATCATTTCATGTTTGTTACAACAATATGTTTACTTTGCAGGAAGTTTCAGTTGCTCGCGAAACTGCAGTTTTGGAGGGTGTATAGCAAAGAAGATTCAAATCAGCACCAGTTGAAGTCAAATTAAACCTAAAATAAATTTGGAAATGTCTATAAATTGTAAAATCTTACTCTCTTTTTTCCCTCCCTATGATCCTATATTTTGTACCAGAATATGTTGGTTATATTTGTGCTCGATATTCTACACATATTCGGATATGGATATCATGGGTATTGAAATATCAAATTTTCTTATGTGTTTTTTTTGGTACAAAAGAGACAATAGAATTTAAACTCAAGTACTAAAGAAATTAAGTGGTGAATTTTTAATATTAAGTTCAGTAACTACAAAATTTAAATAATAAAAAATTGTTTGGTGTTTACTACAAAATTAAGTGTTAGAATATGAAATATATTATTTGGTAAATGTAAATTTTAAATAAAATATTAAAAATAATTTTAATAATATCTAAAATAGCAATAAAGGTAATTAATATAAATGATTATAAATTTGATTTCTTATTTAGAGACTAATGATGTTGTTTATTGAATCTTTAGCTTAACAGATGGCTTTATACAGCTTTAGATGTATCCGTAAACTGCAGGTGCATCGTGCAATGCTAAAATACAGTGCATGTTCATGGGAAAGTGCTTCATTCTCCCTTTCCTAATTCTTCTCCTCTATTAATCCAGCATCCGCCATCGACGCCGAGGGTCGAACGAAACCGGTTTCGACAAATTCTTCTTCTTGTATCGGGGAAATTTCAACATCAAAAGGCTGGCTGCTTAGACTGCCGATTTGGAAGGCTTCTTTGATCTGTTCTTCCATCTTTTTAATCTCATCGATATCAACATCGGTCACGACCGATGGAGAAGAAGCTGCCCCCTCGAGACTCACGGAAGCCTCTCCTGCAAAGTTTTTATACTCTTGACTGAATTTAGCTAGCCATGACTTAATCTCAGGGGACGATGCTATTTCCTTCACGACTTCGGGCTTTATCGAGCCGGCATTCACCATCGACATCACAGGGAGAAAGAAACTGAATTCGATAGCCTTCTCTTCTTCCTCCGGAGAAAGTGATACATCGAAAGTGTCCGCCTTCAGACTGACACTTCCGAAGGCTTCTTTGACATGTTCACACATCTTCTTAATCGCATCAGCGTCTAAATCGGCTATAGAAGCTATCCCTTTCACATTCACGGCTGCATCGCCTACAATGTTTCTATACACTTGAATGACTTTAACGAGCCACGACTTAACCTCAGGACGATGCTATAATCTTCACCACATCGGGTTTTATCAATAAAGTCTCGAGGAAACCCGATTCAATAGATTTTTCTTCTTGTTCTTCGACCGAGGAAAGTGCTACACCGAAAGCCTTGTCGTCGTTCCGACCAGCACTTTCAACGACTATTTGGATCTCTCCGGCTATGTTTTTTATGTCATCAATAGAACCTGTCTCCTTGGCTGTCTCGATAGCATCTCCTATTAAGCCTAAACCACTTGCAGTGCTGTCTTTGATTTGCCGGTCGTGTCCTGCCACGGACTGGATTAACAGCACCAGAGCCAATGGGAATGCAACTAAACCTAAATTTGCCATCCTTTTATTTTATTTTTAAAATAAAAGGTTAAGCTAAAGAACAATAAATTTTAGCTGGTGAGGTTTAAGGTTGGAAATGAGATGTAATTTAAAGGGTTTTACATGAGAAATTTGCGGCTAATTCAAGGCTTTGTTGAATGGTTTTGTGTCTAATGGCCATACACCAGTAAGATAAAGAGTATTTTTCTAGTCATTTTCCATTAAGACCTTAACAAAGGTGAGGAGAGGTTTTGGTCGAAGTTTGAGTGTGACCGGAGCAGGGATGGACGCATAGCTTTATGTTAGGGTAAGCCTATAAAATTCTAAGGGTGTATTTACAAAATTTTAGGGGACAAATTTATATTTTTAATAAAAAATATATAAAAAGTTTTTAAAATTTTTCTAAATCATATATAGATTTTAAAGTTTTAAAACGCCCCGACTAGGTCCATCCAGGAGAAAAAATTTCAATCAATTGGTGCTTGAGTTAAAGATAATTTTATGAGAAATTAATGAAGAATTCAACACAAAATTACATATCAATTTTTTTAAAAAAAAGTTTATTCGTATTACCTTATGTGTTGGTGTGTAAAAGTGCTATTAGTAAATAAACCTCGAATATACAGTAGAATCCAACGATTGTCTACGTTATTTTATTACAGAAAAAATAGATATCTAGGACAATACAAATACGACATGTCAATACAATCATTATGAAGGATTGTTAAAATCATATTAAAAAGGGTTATTTACGTTTTTTATTGACAATAATAGAACATTGAGTACTGAGCAGAGTACAAAAATGAAGCCAAGATTAAACCAAGAGAGACAAATTGATTAATTTTTAAATATATAAACTTTATAAAATAACTAAACTATAAAAATCAAAGAATGTTAAGGTCTATAAATAATTTTAAAATTTGAATGTTTTAAAAAGAGATCAATGACTCTAGTTAAGTTAGAGAGATTTTTTAACGAGGCTACTAGTAATAATTTTATCTCTTATCACCGAAAAAAGCGATCAATGTTTAAATGGATAATCCATCTATTAATAATACTAACAAGTCTCCGATACTCCAAATATGTAAGTATTTATATAATAATAAACTTTGGATTATTATCTCATATATAGACGGTGAAAACTTTTTGTTTTTACAAGTGCCTTAATTTTAGGGTTTAAAGTTTAGGAGTTTTAGTATAGAGATTTAGAATTTAGGGTTCATTGTTAGCTTTTAGGTATCAGAGTAATATAGTTAGGGATTTAGATTTTACCACAAACTTTTACATACGTTAAGTGTAGTTAACGTAATTTTTGGTTAAAGTTGATGTTGGAATCGTTTAAATAATCTTTTAGTTAATAGTATTAAATTATTATTAATACCATTCTTTTGAATTTCCCATGAAAATATTGTTGAATTTTGCTCAAATGATATATATGTAAGAAAGATTTTAACGGGACATAAATTAAACTTTCGATTTACTTTTGTTGAATTTTTAGCTCAACAGATGGCTCTACATTAGCTTTAGATGTGTCGGTACATTGTAGATGACTCGTACAATACCATTATAGTACATGTCTATGGGAAAGTACTATTAATTCTCCTCATTTTTCATCTCTCTTGTCTTCAGATTCATGTCCGATCTAAACCTTAGAGGGTACAACATCGGGTTCTGACAATCCGGAATATATTATCGGCTTTCTAGGACGGAAGAAATGAGTTTCGTTAAATTCTTCTCCCTGTTCTGGACAACGCGCTATGATGAAAGGCCCCCGTATCGATCGGCACTTTATAAATTTTTTCGGATCTCATCACTTGTTTTCTTTAACTTATCGGTACTTATGGTTACGAATGAATACCCTGTCTCCTCTGCACTCTTAGTAGCATCTTTTATCGAGCTTAACTCGCGTACAACGAAGTCTTCGCTTTGCTCGTCCTGTCCGACAATAAACTGGATTGAGAAGACCAAGATCAATGGGAATACAACTAAACCCATGTTTGCCATCTTTTTATTTTTTTATATGGTTGAACTAAAAAAACAATAAGTTTTGGCCGGTGCAGCTTAAGGATGGAAATGGGGCGAAATTTAAAGAGTTTAAGATGAGATATTTGTGGCTAATTCAGGGGATCGTTGAATTTATGGATAAAGAACTTTTCAAAGGTCGGGTTTGTTTCCCCCAATAATTGGTATTTTTAATAATTTACTTTTCGTTCCACTCAATTAAATTTATGGATAAAATCAACTTCGAATAATAATAAAAAATAATTCATTATTGATTGAATTAATGATTTTATTTATACAATTTTAATAGATTTTATTTATAAATTTGATTAGGTGGTATGATTTGGGCAGAAATTAGGGATAAAGTTAGGATCAAGAATCAGAAAGGGCAAGAGTAGGGACGAACACAAAATTTTATATTAGGGGGTGAACCTATAAAATTCTAGAGGGGGCGAAATAGATTTTCAATAGGAAATACATAGAAAATTTTTATTTTTTAAATCATATAAGAATTTTAAATTTATAGGGGAGACGATCGTCCCCTCCAGCCCTCTCTAGGTCATCCCTAGGCAATAGTCTATTAAGCTTATAAACTCTAAAAATTAAGAGGACAAAGACCTTATTTTACTAATATTAAATTAAAAAACCTAAAATATAATTATATAAAAAAATCTATTAATGCTTCCGTCCCTAACGAAAACTATGTAAACTAACGTGACGTAACTGTTTCATACAATTTTTTTTCACTTACTTTACGATGGTGCAAGTGATCATAAATATGTTTTGAGTCTATGTATTTTAGACAATTACACCATATAATACAAGGTTTTGTTATTTTTAAGGTTGATTACGTGTTTAAATTTTCATATAAAATTTTAATGTAATGTAATTTTCATATTGAAATTGAATATTATAAGTTTTCAGAATAAAATTAATACTTTGATATAGGTATAGGAGGAATAAAACAGTTCTTGGACAATTCAGCGAAATGATTGTCAAGACTAAAACATACGAGGCCTTATTGTGAGAAAGCGGTCATAGTGGCCGAAGATGGTGATTGACGGTGGAGCATAAGAAAGGGTGTGAATAAGGTTAGGGATTTAGCAAAAACATAAAGAAAAAAGGAATTAAAAATTTTATTAAGGGTAAACTTCGTTGGATATCACCAAATTATAGGCGCTGGTTCGTTTTTGTCACAAACTTCTAATTGGTTTAAATCTAATACTAAATTTTATTCTTTGACTCGTTTATGCTACCGAGGCATTAATTACTTAACAGGACAATGACGTGGCGCACGACGTGATTACTTGGATGCTAGACCAAAATGACGTTATTTTGGTGTCACTATTTTGATACTAAATTGCTCAAAACGGCGTTGTTTTGATCTAACATCCAAATTATCACGCCATCCGCCATGTCATCATCCCGTTAAAGAGTTAACAGCGCAGTGACATAAACGAGTCAAAAAATAAATTTTTATTTTAAAATTGAACCAATTAAAATATTAATGGCAAAAATGAGCCAGTGCCTATAGTTTGGTGGTATCTAGCGTAGTTTATCCTTTTATCAATGATGGATCAAAGATTGGGTGTGAAACTCATTACAATATTTTTGTATTTATAACCCAAATATTAACAGCCTATGAACGGCCCAAACCATCTAACAACATCTTAACAAACTCTTAACAGATTACAAACTAATTGAAATTAATTACCAACTAATTATATTCTAACGCTTATGATATATATTCATATAAGATCGAAACATTTATAGGTCAACTTAACATTTTAAAAAACTTATATTTTTGTATATATTCCAATTTCCAACTTCATTATTTTGACAATAACTCATGTACATGTTATTTAAGATGAATATATGGAGTATAATTCAACATTTTATCGGATTTTATTTATTCAAAATTTTATTTCCCAAGGTATTTATTAAAACTGTGGATGATTTAATTATCAGATAAATTAAAGCTTAAGTATTCTTGATATGGAACCTGGAATATATGCAGGAAAGATTTTAATGGGACACAAACTCTTTCAGTCAATTGTTTTATTCTATCCTGACAATGTTAACCGTTGTTTTTGCTGTAGTATTTTCTAACACCCTCATTTAAGTTGTGTTCGAGTCTTTTCGAATAATAAATCATCTTGTCTAATCTCTCTTGAAGGCTAAAACTCGGCCCATCATCTCACAGGATCAGCATTGACAAGGTTGAGATAACATCTGTGGATGAATCTACAAAGCGTCTAATGGGCATAGTACTTGTTATTACAAAAGCCCTAGGAAACCCTAGGAAATATGTTAAACTAAAGAGGATATTGTAAGGTTTTCCCTTGTCTATATATAGGAAGAAGGAATCTATCTAGCCACACATATAGGAACACCTAAACTTTTGTTTTTGTTAGAAAGAATGAGTGATTTCGACTCCAAAGATATACGAAAGCCTAGTCTCGGCTCTGCAGAGCAGATTGGGTACAACGAGGATATTTTAACTCCAATCCTTGCCAATTTGCCGACAAAATATCTCGTCAGATTCAAAGTGGTCTCAAAACAATGGATGTCTATTATCTCCGCTAACAACTTCTGCCTTGCTCACACTCGCTCCATCCATGCTAAAGGTTCCGTCAAGCCCTCGGCTTTGTTCATCGTCCGCCATTACGGACCTTGTAAGGGCATGCTCCTTCCTTTGACTCGTGATTGCATCAAACTCCCATGTTTTGATTTCTTAGATGCCCCCAACGTCAACATACTGCAATCTTGCAATGGCTTGCTTCTTTGTGTTTCCGATGAGCATAGACCTGCCTCTGCCAGATCGAAATCGAGGTATTTCATCTATAACCCTACAACAAGAAAGTTCAAGATGCTCTCCATTCCAAGACGTCTAGTTAAGAATTATCTTTTACTTAGTATTAATCTAGCTTTTGATCCTCTTAAATCACCCCATCACAAGATTATATATGTTAGGATGCGAAGAGAAGCGCTGTTGTCGGGGGAAGATGTGTGTTTTATTGACATATATTCATCAGAAACCAACTCCTGGGGTTTATGGACAAGCAAATTCGCTTGTGATCGTGGCATTGAATTTAGCAAACCGGTTTTCTTTAAGGGTGCAATCCATTGGTTCGGTGACATTGAGATTCACAGAACATCGTATTTCGACATTGAAAATGAATGCTTGAAAACAATCCCCATTCCTAGACTTGATGATGGTCATGATATTTGGCATTGGTATTTTGGGGAGTCCGGAGGCTATTTGAATTTTACAATTTCACACAGTCCTTATACTTATCAAGCATTTGAGATTGCTGTGGATTGTTCAAGTTGGTACCTAAAGTACAGGTTAAACCTGACAGCTGAAACGAATGCTGGGTTTGTCCCACCAGCATTCAAGTATTTTTGTTCCACTCAATCCGAGGAGGAAGGAGATGCCATAGTTTTAGTATTTGAAGATGGTAGCACATTGTCTTGTAATCTCAAGGATCACACAATAAAGAAAGGTCTGCATTGTGCCGCTCTCATTCCCAACTATCTTTCTTTATATCAGCGGCTTCGGGGTTCTCCATACTTTGAGAACCTTGCTTGTATTCTCTGAGATTATGGGTTACTTAGAATTTTATGTTTAAGTTGGATTTCAAATTGATCTTTAGTTTTAATAAAAAAAATTGATCTTTAGTTCGGACTTGTCTAGTTATTTTTGCTTGTATGAACTTTGAAACATGAAACATGAATTTGATCCTCTTCTTGTTGATTGAATTTCTCTTAGTTTGTCCAATGATTGAACACTTTCTTCCTATAATTCCCTGGAAACATTTTCCTTGAGGATTTTGCTTTCAATGTGTTGTTGGTTTGAACACAGGCCTCAACATCCTTCAAAAAACGACTTGTAGCATCACGAACCGACAAGAACATAGTTGAGACCGAAACCATGCATCTTCTAGCAGCAAACAAAAAAAACGCCACAAAAATTCTCATAATTTAGGAGGAAAAAAGCTAATCTAGACCAATAAAACTGATAAACACATTGAACTCAAGAAACTCTCTAGACTGATTCGTCTTGATGCCTTGCTGATTTGTTTTCGACGCATACTTTTGAATGCACATCTATGAGACCTTAAAATCCAACTCAGCTCGACCATCTCCTCTAACAAGCCTCCTTAATAAAAAATCTCGAGAATCAACAGCATCAAAAACCACTGAGATTATTGCTTGAATTTCAGAGGAGAATCGAATAGAACCGGGACACTGTGTCACCAATAAAGAGTTTGGACGTTTATGTATAAATAAAGGAGAATTCAAGAGGCGGATGTATAGAAGGAGAAAAGATAGTCCTTAATCGAAACTACCAAGGAATATCGATAATCAAGTTCTAAAACGAAACTAAATAAATAATAATGTTCAAAGAGGGCAAATAGCTTATTTATGAAAATGGTTTATATGTGATAAGCTTATGCATGAAAGTGATATGTGTGTGTGTGAGAGAGAAATAAGCTATGCATATTATAAAGAGTAATACATAATGTCATTGCATATGGAATGAGTTATACAAGTATACATGATTAGATGAATGATTATGTTATTTGTATGTTTAGTGTAATGTCATTCATATGTTATAAAGTTGAGAATACCTCACTAAGCTATATAAGCTTACTTGCATGTTTAACTACTATTACAGGAAATTGATTTAGCGGAAGTGTTCGGGACTGCATTTGGACATTGTAAGTCAATTCTAATCTTATCAGTATTCAGGTTTTATGTTCTAAACTTCTAGAAGGCGGATATGTAAAATATTTTATTGATAATGAGTATGGTATGGTATAAGCATGTCTTCGGTTGCTTAGTGATTATGGCTTGAACAAAAAGCGTACTTAATTATTGACAATAAGGAAAGATATTTTAAATGTGATGTAGTATAAATTTGGATGATAGATAAGTAATAAATAGGTGGATGCATGTGCCTTGTGTTGTGGCTATCTCATGTCCAAGCCCACAACCGAGTAGCTAGGGAGATGTCCCAATTTTAGTCATTTCAATGTTTTGGGGGAAAGTGTTTTTCTTTGATGTATTTTCTAAGTTAAAGAAAAAGTGTCTTAGTTTCAAGCATTTCAATGTCTACTCGGGTCATTTCTATAAAGTTATTTTCGCATATATGTAGGGGGTGGACAGTCGGTAGAGTTTGGGCTGATCCACTGGTAAAGGTACATATCCTACACACCATTGAGGCAGCTCCTACGCCCGAGTAGATGGTGTGGGTGAGTTTTTTAATGTAACCCAATACTTTTTTTCTTTTTAATAAAATAAAATCGTTTTTCTTTCCTACAAGGAAGCTGGGGGTCGACCGTATGCATCCGCTATGCCCCACAGCTTCGCCCATGGATTGAAGAATGGTGTTGTGGCGCGAGACTGACGTATTGTTCTTGGATCTTGAATAGATATCTCGAGAGAAAAGGCTGACTTGATCGGGAAGCGTTCCTTTCAAGTACCGCACTGCTTAGCGACCGAACAAACTAAAGGCTAAGTACATGACACTTGGTATCAGAGCCAGTTTGTGCATTCGATTAAGGCTACGTTGCGGCGTAATCGTTACCCTAAGCACAGAGGTGCGTGTTAATTAGCACAAAGGTTCTTGTTAGATAACTATAATGGAATCAGCGCACCGAGGTGCCTATTGTTAACCACTATAACGATCGAAGCATACGCGGTGCTCGATCTTATTTTTAGCACAGTGGTGCTTATTGGGAAATCATCGTGGAATTAGTGCATACGCGGTGCCTGTCGTTAACCATGGTGATTATCCTAGCACAGTGGTGAATGGGGCACAGTGGTGCTCGCTAGATAATTGGAGTGGAATCAGTGCACACACGGTGCCTGTCGTTAACCACGACAATTATCTTAGCATTGTGGGCTAAACTAATTAAAGCGTTGTGATGTTGCTTGTTTTGTGCAGGCAAAATAATTCTATGTGTGTCAACAGAAATAGTAACAACGCAGAAGTGTGGAGCGAGTACTGCTCCCAGGGAGGAAACACACCCAGTTGTTGGGACGTCGACACAGGGTGGTGGTTCGATAGACCCGAGTCGGTTTGAGGAACTTGAGGCCGTAGTGGCTGCCTTGAGAGTTGTGGCATAAAATGATCGGCTTCGAGCAATCGAGGAAACACAACAAGAGTTGACCCAAGCTATCAAAGATTTTGGTAGTGAAGCCAAAGACGTGTTAAGTCATATGAAGTTTGAACTAGATGAGATCAAGGCTCAGGTTAACTTGATACAGATAGCTATGGGCAATTCAATGACAGCAGATAAGGGTCCGAGGACTAAGGTTCTCGAACCTCAGCGGTATGAGGGGAACAGAGATACGAAGGAGCTTGAAAATTTCTTGTTTGACATCGAGCAGTATTTTCAGGCTACTCATACTGAAACTGATGAAGACAAGGTCTTGGTGGCCTCGATGTATCTAACAGGGGATGCCAAGTTGTGGTGGCGGCCTAAGTTCATCAATGGTGTTTGTCTTGTAAGGACATGAGAAGAGCTGAAGAAAGAGTTAATGAGCTTATTCTTTCCTGAAAATATAGAGTATAATGCTCGGAAAAAGCTAAGGGATTTGGCGCATACCGCTTCTATTCGAGATTATGTGAGGGAATTTGCTACCTTGATGCTGGATATCAGGGATATGTTAGAAAAAAGACAAGATGTTCTTTTTTCTTAAGGATTGAAGCCGTGGGCTAGAACAAAGGTACATAGATAGAGGGCTGAAGATCTAGTAGCTGCTATGGCTACGGCTGAACGCCTCACCGATTATACTGATAATTCAACTAAGCGTAAGGTTGTGGTACCTAGTAGGAATAACAACTCCGGGAACAACGAGAATAAAGTGGTTAGGAGATTCTTCCTTGGCCTAGCTAACTATTATAGGAGATTCTGAAAAATGTTAGCGAGCTCAGATCCTTCCTTGGCCTAGCTAACTATTATAGGAGATTCATTGAGGGATACTCGCGGAGGACTGTGGTGCTCACCGATTTATTAAGGAAATGGGAAAAGTGGGTTTGGTCTAAGGAGTGCCAAGAAGCTTTTGAAGAACTGAAAGCTATTATGGTGAATGACCCCGTGTTAGCTTTACCGGATATTGAGGGACCTCTAGAAGTAGAGACTAATGCATCTGACTATGCTATAGGAGGGGTACTAACGCAGTATGGTCACTCGATGGCTTTCGAGAGTCGTAAATTAAATGGGGTAGAAAAGAGGTATACAACACAAGAGAATGAACTTTTAGCTGTAATTCACTGTTTGAGGGCTTGGAGGCATTATTTGTTAGGCTCAAGGTTCATTGTGAAGACGGATAACATAGTTGTTAGTCATTTTCTTACTCAACCAAAACTAACGGCAAGGCAAGCTAGGTGGCAAGAGTTTTTAGCTGAGTTTGATTTTGGGTTTGAGCACAAAGCCGAGAAAAAGAATCAAGTTGCAGATGCACTAAGTCGAAGGGCAGATTTGGTTGCTCTCAGAAGAATAGCTCCAATGTCAGCTAGTAGGGTGACCAACAACATCCAAGAGCTGATAGTAGGAAACATACAGAAAGACTCGCAGGCTGTGGCGATTATGACAATGGTAAAGAATGGTCAGTCTAAGGCGTTCTGGATAGAGAATAGGATATTGATGACTAAAGGACCGCGAATGTTTGTTCTACGAACAGGAAACCTTAGGCAAAAGTTAATGTAGGAGTGTCATGATACGCCTTGGGCGGGGTACCAAGGTTGGCGTCGTACCTTTGCTTTGCTGGAACATGGGTACTATTGGCCACATATGCGGTAGGATATTATGGACTACACCAAGACTTGTGTCATTTGTCAACAAGATAAGGTGGATCGACAAAAGACTGCAGGACTTTTGGAACCCTTACAAGTGTCGGAGAGACCCTGAGAGAGTATTTCCCTTGACTTTATAGTGAGTCTACCCTGAGTAGGGGATCTTAGGGCCATTATCGTGGTGGTGGATCGATTCTCTAAATATGCTACATTTATTCCAGCACCCAAGTATTGTTCTGCGGAAGAGACAGCTCGGTTGTTTTACAATCATGTGGTGAAATATTGGGGTGTTCCGCATAGTATAGTCAGTGATAGAGATGGACGGTTCACGAGTAAATTTTGGGGAGAATTGTTCAGGCTGTTGGGTTCAAAACTAAATTTATCTTCAAGTTACCATCCTCAGACAAAACAATTCAATGGGTTGTTGGAGGAGTATTTGTGACATTTTATCCAGGCAAATCAGAAGAATTGGCCATCATTGTTGGATGTTGCACAACTTTGTTTTATTGCTCAAAAGAGTTCGACTACTAATAAAAGTCCCTTTGAAATTGTTACAGGTCAACAATTGCGCATTCCCCATACTGCACTAGAGTCCTATCGAGAGAAGTGTCTGATAGTCTTTGATTTTACACGGGAAATGAAACCGAAATACAGATATTGCAAGGGCTTACCTAGAGAAGGCGGCAAAACGTATGAAGAAATGGACAGACCGTGGTCGGAGAGATCAACAATTCAAGGTGGGTGACTTGGTACTAGTCAAGCTAATGGCAGAGCAACTCAGGTTCCTACAGGATAGAGATCGCAGGTTGGTACGAAAATACGAGGGTCTATTGCCGATTGTAGCAAAGGTGGGGAACAGCTCCTATAAGATCAAGCTTCACGTATGGATGAAAGTTCACCTGGTGTTCTATGTAAGTAATTTTAAGCCTTTCCATGCAGACCCTTTTGATGCAAGTCGGGGACAGACCAACAGATAGCCTATTTGTACCAAACCCACGTCTCAAAGGAAAGTGGAAGAGATCTTTGCTGATCGATTTGTTACCGTATCCAAGAAGAGGCCGGTTCGGGAGTACTTAGTCAGGTGGGAAGGCTTAGAACCTGAAGAGACAAGCTGGGAGAGAGAGCATGATCTAAAGGCTTACCGAAGGAAAATCGAAGAGTTTCAGGCGATACAGTCGACGAGGACGTCAACAAATGAGGCGGGGGGATATTGTGTCTATCTCATGTCCAAGCCCATAACCGAGTAGCTTGGGAGATGTCCTCATTTCAGTTATTCAAATGTTTTAAGGAAAAATGTTTTTCTTTGATGTATTTTCTAAGTTAGGGAAAAATGTCCTAGTTTCAAGCATTTCAATGTCTACCCGGGTCATTTCTATAAAGTTATTTTCACATATATGTAGGGGGTGGACAGCCGGCAGAGTTTGGGTTGATCCACTGGTAAAGGTACGTATCTTACACACCATCAAGGCGACCCCTACCGCCCGAGTCGATGGTGTGGGTGAGTTTTCTATTGTAACCCGATACTTTTTTTCTTTTTTGATAAAATAAAATTGTTTTTCATTCCTACGGGGAAGCTGGGAGTTGACCGTGTGCATCCGCTATGCCCCACAGCTTCGCTCATGGTTTGAAGAATGGTGTTGTGGCGCGAGACTGATGTATTGTTCTTGGATCTTGAATATATATCTCGAGAGAAAAGGCTGAATTGATCGGGAAGCGTTCCTTTCAAGTGCCGCACGGCTTAGCGACCGAACAAACTAAAGGCTAAGTACGTGACACCTTGCTTGTTGGATATATGAATGCATGTGTAAGTGCTTCGTATGTTAGAATAAAGCTATATGTTTGATGGAGTTAATTGCACGACTCTAAACTATGACCTTTATTTTAAATTGGTCTTTAAACTTTTAAATGTTCCAATTTTATCCCAAACCTAGCTCTCATTTTAGATTGATTCCCAAACTTTTAATTGTTTAATTTCCATCCCCAAACTATGACCCTCGTTCTAAATTGGTCCCCAAACTTTTTGAATGTTCCAATTTCATCCATAAATTATCATTTATACCATATCATACTATTATATAATACACATCAGTGTTTCATGACAATTAACAATTTTTGTAACGATTTTATTAACATAAGATGTTGTTAGTATATACTAAGAATTTGGGGATGAAATTAGAATCTTTAAGAAGTTTGAGGACCAATTTATAATAAAAGTCATAATTTGAGGATAAAGTTGCAACACTTAAAAAGTTTGGGGACCAATTTAAAATAAAATCATAGTTTGAGGATAAATTTGAAAAGTTTAAAAGTTTGGGGACTAATTTAGAACAAGAATCACAGTTTGAGGATGTATGTTGCAATTAACTCTGTTTGATGTGTTTATATTGAAACATGTCTATATAGTTGAATTGAGGTTCCTAAGAGCAAATTATATGAAAGAGCAAATTATATGAAGTTTACTATGATTGAAAGGTGCAAAACATAGTTGGGATTCGAAACCAGACTTTGGGTACTTTGGGTTTCGACGCCCACTTTGCAGTTTCGATACTTCAGGACAATTGCTAATAATTACGATCTAATACTTTTTAAGTCTTAATAATTACAATTAGGTCCTCTAAATGAATAATTTGGTTGATTGGAATCTGAAAAATTGAGCACTTGTGTATTTAGTAAGTATTTACACTAATGAAGAAATAAAATTGTTGAGTCCTAAACATTATTGGACATTGCAATTTGGTCCCTAACGGTTGAATGTTTACAAAGTGACCCATAATTATGTCATTTATGATAAATGATTAATGGATTTAGGAACTAATTCCTAATGTGTTTCTTATGATTAAGGGTATGTGATGGAACGAGTTAATCCTTAAGTTTTAGTAAATTATAATTTAGCCCTTGAATTATTGAAAGTTTACAAATTGGTAGTTGATTACATATTTGATATGAAATGGAGTTGCTAATACTATATTAAAAATCTAATTGTGTGATTGATTAACAAGAACCCTAAGAATGTTTTAACAACTTAGCCTTGTTACAGGTTAGACCCCATATTTTGTTAAATTTGCAATATGGTCTTAAACCTGAATAAAAGGCAATTCATGTATTCATAAATAGGATTAAGCTTAAAAAGAGTCTATTCATATGGTCTTAAACCCTAAGAATGGTCTCATTCGTTTGAATAGAAAGAAAATTATGAAATGATTTTAATGGGACACAAATTAAACTTCCAATAAGCTTTTGTTTATTGATTTTTTTTAGCTTAACAGATGGCTCTACATTAGCTTTAGATGTATCCGTACATTGTAGGAGTTTCGTGCAATGCCATTAGGAAATTGCTTCAACTTTCAGGCTCCTAGAGGATTTTAGCAAGCTCCGGCAAAACCTCTGGGGACAATGCTATTTCGTGCGCAACATCGGGCTTGATTAATCCGGCACCTACCATTGTCTCCGAGGTGAGGAACACACTAGCTTCGATGAGTTTTTCTTCCTGTTCCGATGAAAGTTCTCCATATGAAGCCTCGTCATTTACGTCGCCGCTTTCGATGGCTTTTTCGACCTCGTCTCCCATGATTTTTATGTCATCGGCATTTACATCGGTCAATGTAGAATCCGTGCCCTTGGCACTCTTAATAGAGTCTTTTACAATGCTTAATTCAGTCGTAGCGAAGTCTTTGATTTGCTCGTCGTGTCCTACCACGAACTGGATTGAGAGAACCAGAGCGAATGAGAATACAACTAAACCCATATTTGCCATCTTTTTGTTTATTTTCAAATGATTAAGCTAAAAAACAATGAATTTTGGCTGATGCAGTTTAAGGATGGAAATGAGACGAAATTTAAAGAGTTTAGAATGAGATATTTGTGGCTAATTAGGGTTTGTTTATTAGTTTAGTGCTTAATGGCCATACATGTGTAAGATGGAGAACTTTCTTAGGTATTTTTAAATGTGATATTTGAATAGAAATGATATACACAAACAAAATTAAAAATAATTTTAAAATATATAAAATCAATAAATTATAAAATATAAAAAATTATAAATAAAAAATTCTTATAAATTATAAAATTTCCAATGTTAAAAAATCATAATAATAAATATAAAATAAAATTATAATAATCATTATTTAAACACAATAGAGTTCAGTTATAAACACAACTATTTTCTGATGAATCTAGAGGGAATATGTTGTTCTTATAATTTTAACATTATGATTTTTATAATTTTTATAATTTTATTTAACGGTCAACAATCAACATAATGAAAGGGTTAATTGATTTTTTTTTTAGGTTTAAAAAGGCTCAGTTAGCCGGCTTGAATTCAGGACTGAACTCCCCTTGTCACCGTATATCTTCAATTTGACAATGGAGAGATTAAGCCATAATATCTCTCACGCAAGTACACTTAATCAGTTGATCAAAATATTTATCTTTGTTCCCTTCTATTTTCTTAAGTTATGGATTCTAGACCTACTAAAAATGCTCGATTTTCCTCCTCTCTAAGTAGGACTATAACTAAAAGTACGATTTTTCAACAAACAAACAAAAAAAACCCATAGCATCTCTCAAGCTGTTGCGTTCGAGAGGTGGTCACCATTCAGACTTGCTTGGCACGGAACATGCAGACGACATGATACTATATGCGAAGATAGACAATTCTTGATATTTTTGGTCTTCCTTCCCTGTGTGTAAGAACATGATTCCGGTCTCATTTTATATTCTAAAAAAAGATCAGTTAGATTTACTATGTCGGAGTCTTTTTTTTTTGTATTTTATAAGAGCCTTTTTAAACCGATAAACCTATAATATTCATATATTAATATGAATATTATAAATTCCGAGAGTGAATTTAGAACAATAATACTTGCATTTTTAGAATGTACAAAACATATAAAGACTTAATTAAAAAAATAGAATCCAACAATTCACAAGATTTTAGTTACTTGAGGAACTTCCTCTCTAATAGGGATGTTAAAGAACTTGTGCAAAGATCCAGCATGTTGGACATGATCATTATGTGTCCCCCTTGGTAAGTCATATTCGTGAATTGTTGAGTCGCCCTTGAAAAGTTCAAGTTGTTCACGTGATGCGTGAGGGTAACAAGCTTACCGGTGACTTGGCTAAAATTACACGGAAAAATGACTTTTTTGTGTCATCGTTTCTTTGAACCTCCGGCGGAGGTACCCTATCTGATTTTATGGGGATGGTGGTAGCGTTTCACATGTTAGCATCTCCTCTTCGGGAGGTGTTTCGGGGTATTTTGACCTTTCTTAGGATCTCTATTCTTGTTAGTAGTATTGTTTGCCGGGTTGTTCTTGGCTAAGTTAGTAGGGAGTGATTTATCTCTGATGTAATGTTTTATTATTATCAAATGTGTTCTTTTCTGACTAGGTTTAACAGAGTTTTTTAACGAGGCACCTGGTAATATTATTTTTTTATCAGGAAAAAAAACTTGTGCAAAGAGATTAGTTTTTTTTTTACAAACACTAATTCTAAGCCTAATCCTAACTAAAGAGGAGGAAAAGAGATTATAGGAAAAGAAAAAATGTGCTCCTAGTGGGTCAAGAACCTATGACCTAAAAGAATACGATAGAACAAAGATGAGCAGTTAGGCCAACCAACCTTACTAGCAAAGAGAATTGTTTGAAAGTAACAAATAAAGGACATCACATTCATATTTTTGATGGAGGAGGGGAAGGGGATTGTACTAATAATCTAAAATCAATCAATTTTTTTTTTAAATTAAGTTTTCTTTTATCATTATATCACGAGCTCAATTGACAAATGGATATCACATTCGTTTTGTATCTAATGACCCGTGAAAGGAATAATTACATTCAAATTTAAATTTGTGTCATGAATTTAGTGACAAAACTTGACATTAATTTTTTGAGGGGGTTATTTTAAAATTTCCAAATTTAAGGGACAACAATAAACTACATATTTTTTTTTTTGAAGGAGTCATTATATCAATTTTTTTAATTTTTTTGTGAGAGTCCTGAATTAATTATTTATTATTTTGCTCAAATATAAGAAAGATTTTAATAGGACACCAATTAAAATTCCAATAAGCTTTTGTTTATTGAGTTTTTAGCTTAACAGATGGCTCTACATCAGCTTTAAATGTATCCGCATTGTAGGCAACTAGTGCAATGCCATTATAGGGAATTGCTTTCAGACTCTTGTAGGACTCTAGTAAGCTCCGGCAAGACCTCCGGGGACGATGCTATTTCATGCGCAACATCTGGCCGTATTAATCCAGCACCCACCATCGCCTCCGAGGTGAGGAACACACTGGCTTCGATGAGTTTTTCTTCCTGTTCCGGGGAGAGTTCTACATACGAAACCTCGTGGTTCATATCGCCGCTTTCGATGGCTTTTTCGACCTCTTCGCCCATGTTTTTTATGTCATCGGCATTTACATCGGTCAATGTACAATCTGTCCCCTTCTCTTTCTTGATAGAATCTTTTACAACGCGTAATTCTGTCATAACGAAGTCATTGATTTGCTGGTCGTGTCCTACCACGAACTGGACTGAAAGCACCAAGGACAGTGAGAACACAATTAAACCCATATTTGCCATTTTTTTAATTTTTTTAAAGGTTAAGCTAAAAACAATAAACTTTGGCTGATGTAGCTTAAGGATGGAAATGAGACGATATTTAAAGAGTTTAAAATGAGAAATTTGTGGCTAATTTCAGGTTTTGCTGATTGATTATGTGCCTAATGACCATACACGTGTATGATAAAGAGAATTTTTCGAGGTATTTTCAATGGCCATGTTTTTTTTTTGTCAATTATCTGTTATTTTTCTTTAATTTATCTCACTCTATTTTATATTATGATGGTACAATTATCGAGCGAGTCGATCGCGAGTTGAGTAAAGCTCGACTCATGTTCGTTAAAAATATCGTTACTCAATTTGACATTTTACTCGCTAAACTTGATAAAATTTTGATCGACTCGTGCTCGTTAAGATCGCCAAAGTTTTTATCTTGTTTTTTTTTAAATATAGATAAAATCTAGTGATACTATTAGAGCTTAATATAAACATTCAAATTTAGAAGAAAAAATGTGAGGACTGACATGTCATGACTGAGTTAGAGATGAAGTTGATATTAGAGTATGATATTTTTTTTAAATTTCTCAACAATCTTCGATGAACAACAAAAGAGAGAAGACCTTAGGGGTTTTTAACTTTCAACTGTATTATTTTATATGGGAACAGAATATTCTTTCATTTTCTACTTTTATACATAAAGTATTAATAAAAACTTATACTGTTTTGTTCAGGCTCTTGAATTTGGCTAGCCAGCATGGTGTGTTTGCTTTTCATCTTAAGTGTAAGAGAATTAGGATCACCCATATATACTTTGCGGGTGATCTTATTGTTTTTACTAAGGGGACTATTGAGGATATGATGGGTGTAAAGAATGTTATGGCTCTGTTTTATAGAATTTCGAGTTTGCAGATGAACTCTTCTAAGAGTGAACTTGATTGTGCTAGTGTGGAAATTGAGGGCATGAGGCAAATATCTGAGTCTACTGGTTTCAGGTTGGGTTCTCTCTCAGTGCAGAAAATTAAATTATGGCCTTCAAAATGCATTTCATTTGCCGGTAGGTTACAGCTTATACAAGCTGTTTTGTTTAGCATCCACAATTTTTGGTGTCGAGTGTTTTTTTTGCCTTCGAAAGTGGTGAAATAGATTGAGAGTTTGTGTAATTCCTTCCTTTGGAAGGGCTCGAAGGGTTCAACTAAGGGGGCCGTGTTAGTTGAGAGAGAATATGTCATCTTAAGAGTGAGGGTGGACTCGGGGTGAAGAGTATATTTATCTGGAATCGTACTTGTATGATGCGATGTTAATGGCTCTTATTTGCTCAAACAGGATTTCTATTGGTTATTTGGATTGAGAACAATGTTCTAAAAGGGAGATTGGTTTGGCAAGAAACTGTCAAGAGTATTTATAGTTGGGCTTGGAGGAAGATATTGAAGTTGTGTGCTGATTTTGCCGATGTGGCTGATTTGGGTGGAATGTTTAAAGCAAGGAAGGTTTGGAAAGCCCTTTGACATAAGAATGAACGTATTCCCTAATTTAGACTTATTTGTGTGTGTGGGGGGGGGTATCCATTCCTCGCCACTCTTTCATGGCTTGGCTTGTGCTTCAGGATAGGTTGCCAACGAGGTCAAGGATGTTGCGTTGGGGGGATGCAAGTGAACTTACAATAATTATTGTGTAGTGATGGCCTTGAATATCGGGATCACCTATTTACAGGGTGTATTTTCTCTCGACAAGTTTGACCGGGGATACTCTTGACTTGTTACTTGGGGATGCAGTTAGGAACTTGATCGTGTATGGTCCAGTGGATGCTAATACATGAAAAAGAAAGGTCTCTTGTGGCTCTTATAATTCGTCTGGTTTGGTGTGATTTCTTTTACTACATATGGTAAGAAAGGAACTGCAGAGCGCATGGAAGATAGCCTCGGCAAGTTGATGAAATTATTTTATTGATAAAGAAGGATGTCAGAAAGAAGCTTGTTGGTTACACTAAATTTACTCAATCTTCCTCTGCTTTTGCCATGGGATGGAGGAGAGGTGGGGAGTTGCTAACTCATGTTTGTGTCTTAATGGCACATTTGGGTTTAAGTGAACAATACCAAATCCAGAAAGAATACTGCCGAATCCATGAAGATAAACCGGCGGGGAAGCTTCAAGTTGCATGCCAACCTTTCTTGAAGCGTTTAGCTGCTTGGGTCTTCGCCCTGCGAAAGAAGTGTGAATGAACCGGGTTTGAATGAATAAATTTTTATTTTGTATTTGTTTTGTTTAGAATATGTTTGTGATACTTGGGGTGCCTTAGTTGCAAAAAATTTGTCTGATGGGGATTGTGAGGGTCTCATTAGAAAAATTGCACAAAGAATTCGATCTTGGCCATCCAAATGCTTGTCTTTTCGGGGCGGTTGTAGCTTATTACGCCTGTCTTGTTTAGTATACAGAATTTTTGGTGTCAGGTATTTGTACTACCAGGCAAACTCTTGAGACAGATTGAGGGTATGTATAACTCCTTTCTTTGGAAGAGCTCAGAAGGATCCGCAAAAGGGGCTCGAGTCAGTTGGGATCGAGTGTGCCATCCTAAGTGTGAAGGGGGTCTCGGGATAAAAAATATTGTAGTTTGGAACAAAGCCTGTATGATGTGGTGTCTATGGTCTTTGTTTGCTCGTACAGGATCGTTGTGGGTAGCTTGGGTTGAAAGGTATATTCTAAAGGGTAACTCGATATGGCAAACCCTTGTTAGAGCCTCGTCTAGTTGGGCTTGGAGGAAGTTAATAAAGTTGAGGACTGATTATGCACAGATGGGGAGCATAGATGGTGTATATAAAGCTAAGAAAGTCTGAGAGAGCATTAGACATAAGAATGAGAAGGTTCACTGGTTTCATGTTGTCTGGGGGGCTCCATATCCCTCGCCACTCATTCATTGCATGGCTTGCGGTCCAGAATAGGCTTCCTACGAGGGACATGATGCTTCGCTGGGGGAGACAGATTGATACCCAATGTTTGCTTTGTAATGCTGATGTTAAGAATATAGATCATTTGTTTGCTGCGTGTGCTTTCTCGCGACAAGTTTGACAGGTAATTCTTCACACCTGTGGTTTGGATGTGAAAATTGACTGCTGGCTGAATATAGTGCGATGGGTATCTGTACATGGAAAAGGGAGGGTGGCCTTAGCTGTCATTATTAGAGTGGCATGGTGCAGTTTCATCTATTGCATATGGCAGGAAAAAAATCATCGAGTGCATGCTGGAGCGCCCAAGCATATAGAGGATATTGTGTTGTTCATCAAGAGAGATGTTCAAATGAAGATCTCGGGTTGTCGGAAATTAATTCTTTCTGTTCCTGATCTTGTCACTAAGTGGGATATAGCTTAATTTTTTTGTTTTCTTTTGTGTGTGTTTTGTTCTTTGGGATTTTATGTAATTAGATGGTATATGTATTTGGATGGTATGCTTTGATTGGTTCTTTGGATAATAAGAAAGTTTATTTATCCAAAAATATATATATATATATATATGTTTGTGTTCATTAAGCTTTTAAAGTTGTATTCTAGTGTTTATTTTGTTATGTTTAAACTATGTTTGTGATCATTAAGCTTTTAAAGTGGTATTCGAGTTTTTTTTTGTTATGTTTAAACTATGTTTGTGTTCATTAAGCTTTTAAAGTTGTATTCGAACTCTGTTTGTTCAAATTTATGTGTCGTTAAGTTTGTTTTATTAAAAAAATTAATTATCACTATTATTGAGAGTGGATATCTTAATCAAACAAAAAAACTAATTATGATCCCTTTATCTTTTTTCGACAATTTATTTTTGTCATTTTAAAAATAGTCTCAAACTCAAAACAAGACTCGTCAATCCGACTAATTTGAATTTTTTTAACATCCCGAATAAAACAATATTAAATATATTAAATTTGTAGGTATAGTCGATAAGTTAGATAATTATTTCTTTTTGAGATAAGTTAGATAATTATTTCTAATCAATAACTATATAATGATCATTATATGTTAGTTTAAATTACAAAACGAATGCTGGTTATAAACAGAGGAGGGAAAGCGTTCCCAGAAAATACATATATAGATCCCGTTCGTCACTCTTCCGCTGAATTTTAAGCAAAATCCAAGACCAAAATCTCTCTCGTCTCCATGGAAGCAGCTTCCAGGACTTTGGGGAGCTCCGATTCCCTACTACTCACTTGTTTTGTACTCGTACGTATTCTGATATGTTTCGCTCTCTCGAATCCTTTGTTTATTTTGGTTCGATTTGATTAATTTGGATTTAAGTTAGCCAGATATTCTGTTTCAACGATCGATTAAAAGTTTTAGATCTTTATGCATTGGTTTCAATATATTAGGATCCAAATTAACCGTGAGATTATAGTAAAATGAAAAATGATCTGAAAACTAACACCAGTGATGGTTACTTTTTTCAGGTTATTTCCAGTATTATCATTGTTGAGGCTGAAATATCAGATAACAAAACAATGTGAGATCATTTCTAGGATTTTTTGAGTGATTTTTATCCTAATTTTAATCGACCTTAACTATCTGTTCAATGTTATTTCTCAGTGGAAGAGGACTCAAATCATATCGAATGCCGTATGACAGAAAGGTTTCCTTTATATTCTTTTTATTGATTTTAAGTCATTGTAGTTTGATTTAACGAATTTCAGAAGCGTTTCTTAGCTTATCATTGTGTTTTAAACCGCTGCCTGGATATCAACCACTGTTTCGCAGAAAGGTTTCCTTTATATTCCATAGATTTTGAATCACATTATTGTTTGATTTACTGAAATTCAAAAGTATTTCATAGCTTATAATAGTGTTTGATGCTTCTGCCAGCAGCATGTCGTCTGCTGTACGACAGAAAGGTTTCCTTTATATTCTTTTAGATTTTGATTCATTTCGTAGTTAGATATACCAAAATTCTGAAGTGTTTTATAGTTAATCATAGTGTTTTATACCGCTGCCTGCAGGTCGGCCGCTGCATCACAGAAAGATTTACTTTATCTTTTATAGATTTGTAATCACATTGTAGTTTGATTTATCGAAATTCAGATGTGTCTCATAGCTAAACATAGCGTTTGATACCACTGCCTGCATATCGGGTGCTGTATGACAGAGATTTCCTTTACATTTTACAGATTTCGAATTACATTGTAGTTTGGTTTATTGAAATTCAGAATTGCTTCATGATTAATCATAGCGTGCAATACCACTGCCTGCATTCATGATTTCTTAATATTGCACGAACTAACCATCGGTCCGAATGTTGATGAGCAGGAAAGGGACACTTCCTCTGCAGCTCGAATGTTCAGTGGCGATGAGAAGGTGATAAGCAGAGTTTATCGTTGTCATTGACTACACTACTAACATGGATGATGCTCATATATATCTTGTTTCATACAGGACATTGACATAATTGCAACATACAGTGATGCTTCGGGCACTATTCAAACAAGCAGGGTGAAAATGAAGGACCTTTCTGCTTCGTGGGTTCTCGAAAACCCAACCAATGTCAAGGGTTCACAATCACAGGTATTTCTATTTGATTGTGTTAAACTGGTTTCTGGCAATACATGCCCTGATATTGGAACTTTAGATTCCAATGGCTATTCACTGTTGTCAAATTCATAACAGCAAGTATAACCAAATTAAGTACATATATCCATATCCCACACTTACATCTGAGTCCAAGTAAAATAGTTTGGCATATTGAATATTTTTTCCTAGGTAATTAAGCTGAAAGAATCATATAAAACTACCACACCATTAGAAGAAAACGTTGGACATTCTACTGATGATGACCAATTGCAAGAAGTTGAAGTCGAAAATCATCGACGGCCATCATGGAGCCCTGTGAAGTCCAAGCGCCAGGTAACCATCCACCCCCTACTGTGTATTTACCAATTTCTTTCATGGTTCAGATTTGTGATAGTACGTGGGGTATTCAGATGCTGCGGCAAAAGAGGAGGGAGCTCCGTACCGCAGAACTTGTTCGCCAAGATAAAGAGGCCGACAAACAGATGCAAGCAACAGCAGCAATTGAGAACTTGAAAAACATGAACATTGGTGTCCAGGGAAAATACAGTATATGGAGAAGAGATTACGAGAATCCTAATTCTGATTCTACCTTGAAGCTTATGCGTGACCAGATTATCATGGCAAAAGTATATGCAAACATTGCCAAGTCCAAGAACAAAACGGTTCTTTACAATTCTCTTTTGGAACATCTCAGAGAAAGTTTATATGTTATCGGAGATGCTGACTCTGATGCCGAGCTTCATCCTGGGTATTGCTACTTTATGCCCCCTGTTTTGGTTATCAGTTAAATTATTTTACAAGTCCCTATACTATAGGTTGAAGAGCAAATTAGTCCCTCAATTATAGAAGTGAGCATTTAGTTTCTTGCATTTAATTTTGAAACAGAAAGGACAGTTAATCTCTGGTTCAGGCATGTGTATTATTGTTTCCTGAAAAAGTTGTATTTGCAGTTCACTTGATCGTGCGAAAGCAATGGGACATGCATTGTCTATGGCAAAGGATGAACTCTACGATTGCAACGTAGTTGCAAGAAAACTTCGAGCCATGCTTCAACCAGCGGAAGATAATCTCAATTCATTGAAGAAAAAGAGTTCCTTCTTGATTCAGTTAGCCGCAAAAACTGTCCCGAAACCATTGCATTGCCTAACTCTGCAGCTAGCAGCAGACTACTACATTCATGGATATCAGAACAAGAAGGATCAGATCGACAAAAAGCTTGAAGATCCTTCTTTATACCATTATGCCATCTTTTCCGATAATGTACTGGCGACATCGGTGGTTGTCAATTCAACAGTGCTGCACGCAAACGAGCCAGAGAAACACGTTTTCCATGTAGTGACCGATAAACTGAATTTTGCCGCGATGAGAATGTGGTTCCTCATGAATACTCCCGAAAACGCAACGGTTGAGGTCAAGAACGTTGATGATTTCAAGTGGTTGAATTCGTCTTACTGCTCCGTTCTTCGACAACTCGAATCTGTTAGAATCAAAGACTATTACTTCAAGGCAAATCACGCTTCGTCTCTCTCTGCTGGGGCTGACCATCTCAAATATAGGAACCCAAAATACTTATCGATGCTGAATCATCTCAGATTCTATCTTCCTGAAGTCTACCCGAAGCTCGACAAAATCCTGTTTTTGGATGATGACATTGTAGTTCAAAAGGACTTGACGCCTCTTTGGGATGTTGATCTGCAAGGGATGGTAAATGGTGCAGTGGAGACATGTAAAGAGAGCTTCCATAGATTCGATAAGTATCTCAACTTCTCCAATCCGATAATCATAGAGAATTTCGACCCGAATGCTTGTGGTTGGGCATTTGGGATGAATATTTTTGATCTGAAGGAGTGGAGAAAGCGAAACATCACAGCCATATATCATCATTGGCAAGATTTGGTAATGCTTCACTATTGCTCCTCCTGTTTCATTTCAGTTTCATGTAGATGTGTTCCTCAATGGCTCGGGTTTAATCCGAAATATGAGCCTTAGATTTTATAGAATTCATATCAGCATAATCTAGAAACCATTTGGATTGTCACTGATGAAGAAACTGTTTTGCAGAATGAGGATAGAACTCTTTGGAAGCTTGGCACATTGCCACCGGGACTGATCACTTTCCATAACTTGACTCATCCCCTGGATCGAAAATGGCACGTTTTAGGACTCGGATACGATCCGGCCCTCAACAAAACCGCGATAGAAGATGCAGCCGTCATCCATTACAATGGAAACTATAAACCATGGTTGGATCTGGCGGTCGCCAAGTACAAGTCATACTGGTCTAAATATGTAAGTTCTGGTAACCATTACCTTCAGCTCTGCAACATGAGTGAATGACAGTTTTTCCAACCCTTTTCCTCTTGCTTCCACTTTTTTTTTCCACACTTTTGACTCTTCTATGATTCTTTGTTCATTTTGATAGGAATATCAACATTTTATTCATTCTTTTTCTATGCAATAAGATCTCCTTATACTGTATATATATATATATATATATATATATATATTGTTTTCATTTTTCACTAATGCCTAAGGTTTCATTGAACCTAAAATTAGAGGTGACAAGATGAAGATTAAAGTTGGTTAAATTACTAGTTATTCATTCTCTTTTTACTATACAATGCGACATTATATATATATATATATATATATATATATATATATATATATATATATATATATATATATATATATATATTTCTTAACATTTTGATAAGATACTTTGTATAGACAAATTATTCGAACTCGAATATCTTAAAAACAATAATATTATCTTTTTTATTGATATCACTCGAAATTGATGAATATAAAAATTGTAAAGCGAAATGTTTCAATAAAATTTAAAGGAAGAACGTAACGAGGAGAACATACTTGTTCCACGTTTGTTACACAATTTTTCTCCCGACTAAAACTTTGAACAAACGCCGGTTTGAATATCTCGACACATCAATTTCGACCCACACTAAACAATTTTGAAGCTTCAATAACCATGAGCATACCACCCTCCTTGATTGTACGGATACGTTTGTACTTTCGACATTCCTACATTTCCTTGCATTCCGTTCCTTCTATATTGCTCCCACATCACCTGTTCTTCCATAAGAAGATTCTGCTTCTTATCCATGTCCGACATCTGCACGTATGACGGTGGCGCCACAGTGAGTGATGCGGCGAATGGATCGACCTGCATCGATCCGTTATTGTTCACAACACCGTTTGATGACGGCGGTGCTGGCAGTGCTAGCATTGCAGGTCTTCCGGCTGATCTGAATGCGACGCTGCTTGCACTTCCGGTCGCCGCACAACTTTGCATCGCCGCCATTGTTTGGCCCTGTTGGTACATTCCGTCGAGCAACAACTTGTCGAACCCGCCGCCGAGTTCCGGTTTTTTAATATTTAAGCTACTCACGGATTGGATGAGTGCGGTTTCTCAATCGGTCTCGTCTTTCAAATCTTCCCACCTCGGTCCCGGCAATGGACAGGACGATGCAAGGTCGTCGAACAATGCCAATGCAAAACTATCGGCGTGGTTTTCGCACGAAATCGTGTCCTCCCCTAAGTTCAATAAGTCAGCCTCTAGTTCCACAATTATAGCTTTCGAGTTATCTTCATCTTTTTCTCCGATTCTTCTTCGAAGAGATTTTCTGGTGGTGGCAATGCTTTAACGGCGTTAATATCTTCTTCGGGTTCGGGTTTTTTGATTTCCTCGGGTTCATTCCTTGGTTCCTCCTTGCTTACATTTCCTTGCTCCAAAGCCGATTTGTCGCGGATCAACTCGTCGAGGAGATCGAGTTTCTTTTGGGTGATCTTCTCGATCTCGGGGAACTCCGACGGGCGTGCGATGCCGAATGTCCGACACCACGAATAGAAAGCGTCGAGCTCATCGAATTGCTGGCTTTGTCGGCAAAAAATGTCGTAGATTTTCACGGTGTTCATCATGTCGACGTCCATGAAACGGTCGATCAAGGCTCCCATTGTCTCGGTCATGTCGTAATATACCTGGAAACTCTCTTTCAGGATTGGATAAAGCGCCACCGTGACCACCCTGCTGCATTTGGCTTCACCTGTTTTTTTTTTTCAATCATGCAAAACCAAAGATTTCACCATTAATTCATGCCATTTAGATATAGGTGTACGTGATTATATAAATTTGATTCGACTCGAAAACATAAGTTTTAGATACAATTAAAACTTTAGCAGTATAATTTTCACGAGTCGAATTAAATTGGATTGAAATTTAGAGTTCAAACCTAGTTCATATCTTAAACGAACCTAGGCCCTAGTGTATATATATACCTGTTGGTCGACAAGCTAAGAAACGTTCAACAATCTGCTGCAGTTGCTGCATTCTGTGAAATAATTGCTCGGTTTTCATCTCATGGACCGGTGTGGCTCTAACGACTACCGCCTTATCGTTGTTTTCTTCCTCAAATTCTTCATCGTATTTATACATATCCCGCTTTGAAGTCTTCCCCTGCATCTTGAATTCCAGGGTTTCGTCGAGGTACAATGCGTAAGTTCGCACGAACGCGGAGAAATCCCATGAGTTCGACTTCGACCTGTCACGGAAGTCTGACATGTTGAGAATCCGAGTCCCGCGCCTCGTCGAGAAGAAGATCTCATGCTCGTACGCCGGATCGCCCTCGGTGAGTAGACAGTGTATCAACACGAGTGTCTTCAATGCCACGGTCCAGTTCTTGGTCTTGTTGAGACGTCTCGAGATGATGTTGACGCATGCGCTAACGTAGGCTCGCGAGCACGAGGTCAAGGAAAGTATTTCTCGAACATGTCGCTCGTCGGCGGGGTACTCTTCGTGTCTCGTCGCCTTGACGATGGCTACCTCGAGGTCGGAGAGCGACGTGCTGCCGCCGACTTTGGCGAGACTGATGCTAGTCTGGTCTTTAACACGGCCGATGGCTCTTTTGAGCTTGCTCGCCATGGATTCTAAGGTTTTAAATGTTAAGTACAATTCCAATTAAAAAAAACAGAATAATTCCCAACAACAATCAATGGAGAAGATTGTTGATGGGAAAATGAAAGAAAATTCCCCCCTCTTTCCCTTTGTTAAACGTTCCCTCCTCAACTATGTTTTGTCTTTGTTTTCTTTTTCTTTGAAACCAAACAGAAATCGATCTTTGAAGCAAACATGCATGCATGCCAATGCCATTTATTACCCTATATTTTAGCATGAACAAAGAAAACAAGAAATTTTTTCGACGGCAGACATTTACCCAAATGGCAGATTCTTGTTGGCTATTGCTAAAGAAAAACATGAAATCTGTTTAAGAATTAAGATAGAAAACTTGGGTTTGATTAGTCTCTGTCGTGTCGAAGGAAATTCTTGCCTTCGGTCTTGTTTGTTTTCAGACCCTTTCAACATTGTCAGATTTACAATTGAAAATGATTTCATGTGGATTATTTTTTTTGAACAACATGTGGATTATTTATTGTAAATATATTTTAAAATAAAAATAAAATATTATTATAAATTAATTAATTTGGTCCGTTCAATTATAATTATATTTAAATTATTAGTCTCGATCGATTAACTAGGTTTTAACCTTCATAAAAAACTCAGTTTTAACCAACTTTGTATGCTTATATATATCTCCCACACACATATATAGCGTAAAACTAAATAAATTTTACACAATATAAAATAAATCATAATCATATATATATATATATAGCAATCGGGCGTCTTTGAAAAATCACATGATAATTAAAACGAGTGTAATTATAATAATTACATAACTGTGACATATTTAATTAATCATTGTAATTTATTTGTTAAATAATATTTTAAAATTTAAACTTGTATAATTGTACAACTACAATACGTACTATCAAATGTGACATATGAATAAAGATGTAATTACACTTTACGAGTTAAATATGTGCGAAAAATTAAAATTCCTTACAATTACAGGAATACTAACTACATTTTCATACGATTATACTCTGATGTTTTGTAAGATAAATTACAAAATTTTTATTTGGTTTGATAAATTACAAAATTGTTATTTTGTAATAGTTTTATAAATTAATGACACTTTATAATTGGCTTAACTATAAAATAAGTACTTAAATTATGTCTTTTTTGTAATAGATGTCTAAAATATTTTTTAACTGAAATAGGTGTCTAAACTTTTATTTTTGACTTAAATATGTGCCTAAAGTATTTTTTGGCTGAAATATGTTCCTAAATTTTAATTTTTGGTTGAAATAATTGCCTCAATTGACTTTAAAAGAAGCAAAAAAAAATACTTTAGGCACCTATTACAAAAAAATATATAATTTAAACAATTATTTTATAATTTAACCTTTATACTTTTTAAAAGTTTAGTGACCAAAAAAATTATTTTAATAAAGTTCAATAACCTTTAATGTACTTTATCCTAAATAATATTTTAATAATGAGATAAATTTTAGACAAATCAGCCTCTAATTAAACAGAAATCTTAAATTTGAAGAATAAATAGAGAAAAATAGATGAAATTCATTAAACATTATAGTCTATAGGCTCTAGTAAGCCGAGACGAGACCCGCCTTTATCGGGTTCCGGATCACCCAATCCCGAAATCTATCTCCGAATCCCTGCTCAAGTCAAACTACCGTCAACTCAGCCATGGACTTCCACCGCAACCCTTTCACAAACTCCCCCTCTTCCTCCTCCCTCGCCCATCACCAACCTCCTCCCTCCACCGCCTACATCAACAACGATCCGATGCACTCTTGGTGGGAATCCGTCTCCAAACAACGTTCCCGCATACTTTCCCTCGCCGCTCTCCTGCCTTCCGGTGGATCCACCGTTTCTTCCTTGGCTGATTCCGACCGTCCCGCCGTTTCTCTCCTCTCGTCTACATACCTTGTTCTCTGATATCCTCCGCCCTTTCTTCTCCTACATCCGGTTCCGGCTCCGACCTTCTCTGCCAATGGCTCTACGAAACTTTCCAATCCCCTGATCCTCATCTCCGCCTTCTCGTCCTCTCGTTTCTACCTCTTCTCTCCGGCATCTACCTTTCCCGTATCCACTCATCGAATTCTTCTTCTCTGCCGTCGCTCGCCGGATTCGAAGCTGTACTCGTCGCGGTTTACTCTTCCGAAGCCAATTCTCGTGCCGGAAAACCTCTTCTCGTCCAAATTCCAGACCTCTCTCAACCTTCTCTTTACCACACTCCTCGTACCGAATCCATTGAGGCGTTTTATCACCTCCACTCGAGCCACATTTAGCCGTTAAGTCAACTAAGCGATCTATCATCGGTGGAACGGCGTTCGATTGCTAGTACAAGCATGTTTCTCAAATTCCGGCTTGGTCTAAACTGGATTTCTGCAAAATCGCCGCCGCTTGGGCCGGGCAAGATTGTCCTTGCAGAACAAAATTCGATTCAGATGACGATGATCGCCGTGAAAAACGGTAACGGTTACTATCACGTTTCTGGAGAGGATTCTGGGTCTAGCAACAGAACGAGAAGCCTCGACGACGACGAAGAGGACTACGAGCATGATGTGATCAAGGAAGTGGTGGTGGAGGAGATGAACAATTTGAGAATTAATGGCAATGTTGAGAATTTGGAGATAAAGGGTGTGAGGATCCCGTTACCTTGGAAACTTCTAAGGCCGGTGGTGACGATTTTAGGGCATTATTTGTTCGGTCCTTTGAATTCCCAAGACGTAAAGGACGCCACCTCCGCCACGGTTAGGTGTTTTATACGCAAGGGCGTCTCATGATTTGGCGCCACAAGCGATCTTGGCTTTGCAGAGTCTGATAAGGCTTGATAGGAGTGCAAGAGCAGCTACAACGGCGGCAACCGATGCGACTTCCAATGCTAACACACCTAGCAAGGCTAAGAAGCCAGAAATCCTATTGGCGTGCAAGTGATTTCATGGTTTTGCTTGTGCAGGTAATGGATATGTGCATAGTTGAGCTCAGGCATATCTTTGTGTAGGATAATTTACACATTATTGGTTTAGTATCATTATCATCCTCGAAACCGTATGTGTTTATTGATTTTCATCGTTTGTAAGGTCTCGAATTCGATGCTTTTGGATTTCGGATTGCAAAAGATGTGTGTGGTTCTTTTTAATCAGTTTGGATTGAGGATTCAATGCTTTTGTTTTTCTTGGTACATTGTTTATAGCTTCATCGAACTCGAGCATACACTTTTTGGTCTATGACTGATGCTTTGAACACTGCATATTTTATACTAGTTGTTAAGACACCCTGTATATTTGCATTGTTGCCAACACTCTTGCAGTTTAGGACACAAAATTGTGCTTTGGGACAACTCGGTTTGTTTATAGTAATGTTACATTATAGAGATCTAAAGCATGGTATTTGGATATGAATCTTTTTTTTATAACCACCTGTATCTAATTCATTGACTGACTAATCCTTTGATAAACAAGAAGAATTGAGAATAGGAATTTATGCACTATGAATGGGTTATGGACCGATGGATTAAAGTTGAGAGGCTGTTCGGCCAGAGGAAGGGGAAGGTGAGTCTCAGAACACTAAGTCACTACTAGAGGTTCAATACATGATTTAGCCTTTAAACTATGTGTCATGACACTTGCAGGGGGAATTTACGATTGAGAAATTCTTTTTGGTACATTTTGGTTTCATGCTACTAATTAGGGATGCTTATGGGTCGGATTGGGTTTCCGGTCAACCCACACCTGACCTGAAAATTTAACACCTTCACCGGACTCGACATTTGATGATGATCCACTCGACCCAAATCTGCCCCGAATTTTAAAGTGAAAACCTGAACTCGATCCGACTTGTCATAAATAATTTTTATTCTATAAAATATGGAATTAATTAAAAAAAATACATATAGAGAAGGCATTATAACAATTATTCTATTTTTATTAGATAAAATAAGGAGATAATTGAAAAATATATATATAAAGAGATGAGTATTATAGCAATTATCCTTAAATATTTAGGATAAAATTAAACTATTATTCTGGGTATGATATTTTTTAGTCTAAATACGACCTGAACCATTTTTTCTTAAAAAAAACCTCAACTCTATAAGGTAATGTCAGGTCGAAACTCGTCAGGTACATATCAAAAGACCATACCAACTACTAAAGGGTTTATTTTGGTCTAAATCGGTTCTTAAACTAGTTTATAAGATTTGATTTGGTACTTTTACATTCTATACACAAATTAATATTTGGATTTGGTTTTTTGTCATTTATTTTGATACATGAGCTTGAATTTACCGAAATCCAACAATCAATTTGAATAGAAAAGTAAAAGTACTAATTTGAACCTATACTTGTTGAATTAGACAAAAGAAGACACACTTAACTCTTTGAATCAAACCAAGTTCAAACATCTAAAAATAAATTAACCAATTGAGTACCTGTAATTTGATGTCGTCCAACAATTTACCTTACATCGTTTCTAAAATGGTTGAGTGATTTTGATTAAATAATTAATTTGTTTTGTTAATTTGTAATTTGTTGTAGTTATTACAAAGGTACATGAGATTGAAGCAGCAGAATCCGTAGAATTGGGACTCGTAATAACGTGTTTACACAAGCAGAATGACAGCCTGACAGATTGTGTTGTGAGTGCAAGAACACCTCTGAAACTTCTTACCTACACGTGTCGTTCTTAGTTTACTTATTGTGGTTAGTTCTATTTTTAATATAAAAAAACGACACATGTTTGAGTCTACTTTGGTAAAAAAAAAATATTTATTAATTAACTTTTGGATTTTTCTTAAAAAGTATATATATTTTTAATTTAAGTAAATATACATTTTAATATTTTTCAAAACAATATAATATGTCTTATTCTTCCTACAACATGCGAAATGCTAAAGACAAATATAAAATAAAGCGATCAGGCAAGAGCCAGCAATTGTTTGTCACTTTGCAGTATGGTTAGCACTTCATAATTTGAAACTATTTTAAAAATAACTCAAATCTTAAACCATATCCATTTCTCTTAATATTTTACGAGCCTATTTATATTATCTTTATAGATAATTTTTTTGACTGATAGAGGCGGAACTTTAGGGTATTTATGAGGGGCTATTGTCTGCTTGGTCCGTGAATATTTCTCATTTGATGGTTGAGTCAGATTATATAGAGGCCATCCGGCTCATCATGAAGTATAAGCCATGTGCTCCTTCTTTTGGAGTGGTACCTCATATTGTGAAGGTGATGTCTCGTTCTTTGGAGGTTAGACTGGAGCATGTGTCTCGTACTTGAATACAGTTGCCGATGGCATGGCTCGACGAGCAAATTTTGATGATTCAGTTTGTAGACGCTATTTTGATCCACCGGCGGATATTGTTTCGTTGCTCTGTTTCAGTGTTTATTGGTTGTGTGTTTTTTACTTTGTCAGGGTCATCCTTGGTTATAAACATTTATTATTAATAGGTGTACTATTTTCCTCTATTTAGGACACTTATTAATATTTTTTTATTAATAAAAAAAAGATCTATGAAGATTAATACTCTCGAAATTCATGACTATATAATTTATTTATTTTCAATATTTCAAATAGGACTCTCACCTATCTATGGATGGTCAAATTATCCAAACTTTGACAAATTCTGACCTAACTTGGTCTTATAAGATAGATTTTTTTAAAAAATTCGGGCTCAGACAAATTTTGTGGAGGGAGATTCCGAATTGATTTAGTGTCAAGTTTAGAATAAAAAATCATCTATCTGACCTATATAATTACTATAATATCTACTATAATATATCTATGTATTTGATTTCAATTCTCTCTTTTTGGTCGAATAAAAATAAAATATTTATAATAGATAAATGAAAACTTTTAATCTCGGACGGCTAAAAATTCGCCCCCGTTGATACCCATCCCACTCACCCTGGAATAAAATATAGCTTCATCTGATCTAACTTTATCATGCTTCTCCTTCGTTCATGGATACTCCCATAGAATAATATGAAAAAGTATATCTCAATGGCCAAGGAACATCCATGCACGTGAAACTCAGAACACCAGCTCGCCATTGCAGAATTCCAAGTAGTTTCCTGGAGCTTCTTCACTCTCAACTCATCATTTACTCCATTTCTTTGGGAAAACAAATATTTTTATTAAACAGCAGGTGAAGTCTAAAAACAAATCCGAAGATAACAACGAAAGAATGAAACACAAAATTATTGATTATTTTAAAACCCTGCATTTTCTTTGTTAATGGGGTTCCCTTCCAATCCATAGCCCACTTTCTTTTACTTTTACTATAATTCTTGCCCTATAAATAAACCCTAAACCAAAGTTTAAGCATCCATTTGTGAGTCCCAAATCCACATTCTTCAACAAGCTCACATCACCATGAAGGGCTCTTGCGCAAAGCCAGCATTGTTTGCAATGGTTCTTGTGGTGACAATGGCGACGACGGCTTCGGGGCAGGGAACTCGAGTCAGGTTCTATTCGAAAACGTGCCGTCAAGCCGAGTCCATCGTTAAGTCGTTGGTGGAATCTCATTTCCGTACCAATCCCGCCGTCGAGCCGGGCTTGTTGAGGATGCATTTCCACGACTGCTTCGTCAACGGCTGTGACGGGTCGGTACTCATCGACGGTCCCAATACGGAGAGAAAAGCCGTTCAGAACAGCTTACTTAGAGGCTTCGAAATCATCGACGACCCAAAGGAAAGCTCGATACCGCTTGCCCCGGCGTCGTGTCGTGCGCCGATATTCTAGCTCTTGCTGCTCGTGACTCCGTCGTCTTGGTAAGATCACTCGGATTCTATATTATTATATTTAGTGACGTAAAATACCTTTTATCGCCGCTAAAAAGTCATTTTCTTTGTATGTAAAAATGAAAATGCAGGCAAAAGGAATAAACTGGAAGGTGCCTACGGGACGTAGAGATGGGAGGGTTTCTTGACACTAAAGATCTTGTCGCCCTTGTTGGTAAGAAATTTCGCACGCAACGACAAAGTCAGTATTAGATAATAAAAAAGATTAAATCGAATAACTTCCAACTTAATATTTAAGCTAGTAGGGACTAAAATGGCATTGTCATTGTACACAAATTTTAAACATGCTACTTCTCTCGTATCCTTAATTCTTTTCCATAACGGAGTCGGAAATTAAGATGAATTTCGTCCCTACTTTTACTTACGAGTTTATTTCTAAATTTCCAGGAGGGCACACCATAGGGACAGCAGCTTGTTTAGTATTTAAATACAGACTAAATAACTTCACCAACGGTGGTCCTGACCCGACTATCAGCCCATCATTCCTCCCTCAGCTGCGAGCACTTTGCCCTCAAAACGGAAACAACTTCTGGCGTGTCGATTTGGACACCGGTAGTGCCAACACGTTTGACACATCTTTCTTCACCAACTTGAAGAACGGTCGGGGCGTACTCGAGTCAGACCGGAAGTTGTGGACGGACCCGTTGACGAGGACTATCATCCAGAGGTTCTTGGGCAAGAAAAGCCTCAAACAATTGAACTTTAACAAGGAATTCGCTAGGTCGATGGTGAAGATGAGTAATATAGGTGTGAAGACAGGTAATAATGGTGAAATTCAAAGGGTTTGCTCTGCAATTAACTGATTCTATAAAATATTTAAATGGTCGGTAATAATATATATTACATTGTCCAAGAAAGCCCTAGTATTGTCCAAGTTTAATTATTAACAAGCATATTTACGTTTTGATTTTCGTATTTGTTTTTATATCGATTGTGGAAATATAAATATAATTTATAGTACATGTTTTTATATCTATTAGAATAATTATTTGATTCATAACTGTGAAGGTTGGGTTAAAAATTGTCATTGGATTCATTTATTTACTTTTTTATATTTTAAATAGTGATTTTCTTAACCATGCTGGTGGAGTTAAAAAAAATGTGATGATTTTTTAACTCTACAAGCGGACTTAAGAAACCATGTGATGGTCGACTATCTCTAATGTAGGAGTGTTTATTGAGTTGAGTAGCTTATAAACAGTTTGAGTTCGATTCAGTAAAAATTTGGTTAATGTTCGAAACTTGTTAACTCGACTTGAATTTGAGCTCGACTCGAAATCTTAGTAAGTCGAGTTAAGTAAAGTCCAACTCGACTCAATAAGTTTGCGAGCATCTCGTTATTTTTTTATGATATTTTGGCGTCTAAAAATATGGTTGAAAGTTAAAACCCCGAAATCCCTAAGGCCTTCTCTCCTTTTGTTGTTTATCGAAGATTGTCGATAAACTAAAAAAAGTCTCACACTCAAATATCGACTTCATCTCTAATTCGATCATGACAAGTTCATTCATTTATCTCCTCAGTCCTCACGTTTTTTTTTTCTTCTGAATTTGTATGTTTATATTAAGCTCTAATAGTATCACTATACTTTACATATATTTTTAAAAAATAAGGTAAAAATTATGGCAAGCTTAATGAGCAACGAGTCAAGTTGAGCAACAAGATTTTTTAACGAGCACAAGTCGAGCACAATTTTATTGAGCTTAGCGAGCGAGTTGAGTTTAGCAACGAGATTTTTTAACGAACATGAGTCGAGCACTACTCAACTTGCAATCGACTCACTTGATAAGCATCCTACTCTAGAGCATGTGGTTAAATATCTCAATTGACATCATTCTCTTCTATTAAGTTGTGGGTTCAATACCCATTAGGAGCAAAATTTTCTTTCCCCTCTTTCAGAGTAAAAATTATTAAAAAAAAGCATGTGATGATTTTAACCTATTTATCTCGATGATGTATCATATAGTAATAATTTTTATTTAAATATTAATTAAAAACACATGATGGTAGATTAAAACCGCTTATAAATTAAATAAATTTTATGGTTAATTAGACTCAAGTGGTCCACCCAATCTGATTTGAGCCGAGCTTGGGCAATGATTTTTCATCCTTTGGTCGACCCGACCTAAATTTCAATTAAATTTAGAATTTAATTATAAAAATATATTATATTTAGGGAAAAAAAAACTTTATTAAATATTTGAACATTAAAAATGAGCATTTATGAGTGGGTTTGGATGGGCTGGACTCTAACAAGGGCCTAGAATATTTTATTTTAAATTTAACCTTATCCCAATCCATGAACAGATCTATGATGTATCAAATAATTAATATAAAATATTAAATTTTATATTAAAGTAAATTGCACCACACATTCAAATTATGACTCATTTTAAATTGAGCATTGAAATTTTAAATATTTCAATTTCATCCTCAAACTATGGATCTCATTCAAAATTGATCCCAAACTTTTAATTGTTTCAGTTTCATCCCAAACTATGACCCTTATTCTAAATTGGTCCTCAAACTCTTGAAGGTTCTAATTTCATCCTCAAATTATCGTTTATGTCATATCATATTATTACATAATACACATCAATGTTTACATGACAAGTAACAATTTTATTAACACGGAATATAACTAGCATATATTAATAATTTGAAGATAAAATTATAACGTTCAAAAGTTTGGAACCAATTTATAACGAGGGTCAAATTTTGAAGATAAAATACGTTCAAAAATTTGAAAACTAATATTGAATGAGGGTAATAGTTTAAGAACGTGTGGTACATTTAACTCTTTATATTATCCTATTCTACACTAATTTGCACACATTGTCATTAAAATGATTGAAGTCAATCTATTCATAACAAATACAATGTTTAAAAATCATCGGAATCAAATCATTGAATCTTTCGACATGAAAAAGGAAAATAGTAAGGAACACTGGATTCTGCAGTGAATAAAGAGGAATAATAATACTATAAAAGCACATGGAATTTAGTTGTAGGAAGAACACAATTAAAACACAAACCAGTTTTGTTTTTGTTTTCCTTTCATATGTTGGTAGAATTTCTAATTAAAACACAAATTAAAATAGTCACTAATTTGGTTCACACCTTTAGGAACAAATGCACTAAAATGAATTTCAGATGAGTTAAAGAATATTTTAATCAACGACTAGTTAGTCTTGTGAGATGAAACAATTAAATCTTTTAAAGAACGACAAAAATTCGAATAATGTTATTATGAACAAAACAAATTAAATAATAAAATTAATTCAAATTAATCAACCAATTAATCAAATGTCGATTATTAAAATAAAAAAATATTTTAATCCTATCGTATCTACTTAAAAAGAACAGGTTAAAACGTGAAGAAAAGTGACTCTAATAATGACACGTGGCTATATATAAGAACTCGTGGAAGAAAAGTGCGGCGAGGAGATCCGATCAGTTCGCGCGACGTGATTGGTCAATGTCAGTTAGGCTTCGGCTATGCAGACACGTGTCCCAAAACACTTGGCGATGAATTATTGAAATAACGGCCTACTTCCCGTAGGTTACACTAATAAATTGGTCTTGTCAGGTCCATAATTTCCAAACTAATTAATTAATAAATAGGATATTTTTTAAAATTGAGGCTACTTTGATTATAGCAACTACTTTTGTTTGCCTACCCTTCAGTTTTTAAATAAAATATTTAAAGCATTCATCAATAGAAATTAATTGAGGTTAAATAATTCAGAAGTATCATGTTTTTCACCTATGTGATCTAAATTAGTCTGCATATGTATATGAGTTTATTCGGATTCGACACGGATTTTTTTGTACTTCTAAAAGACAAGAAACATCCAATACATGGGAAAAAAATTTCAAAACAAACATCCAATGGCATAGATAGAGACCAACAAGACAACATAAATAATACAATGTCCAAAATTTAAGCAACTTAGTTCAAAAATTGCTTCTTTTTCTTATCTTTTGCAATCTTCTGAGCACATGGAAGGGATTTCAATGCCATTTCGAGAAGACAAAAACTCTTCCCCGGGCTGAAGGTGCGAGACCCTTTTACAGTTTAGTTCTGTTCCGTTTTATATATATATGACAATTTTAGAGGACAGCAGAGACACAAAACAACAAAAGACGACTTCTTTCGGAGATGGGAAGAATGTACATCACTTTTTGAGAAGCTTCTGAGAGAGAATCCTCTTCGAATACGGGCTGTTGCGCGATAGTGCTTTATGGGACTCAATTGCTTCAACGAGGGAATTGTGTAGAGCTCCCTAACACAAGTGAAAAAAATGAGAAATCAGATACATTTTCTGATATTAGTAAGGAGGTTTAGAGTAACATGCAATAGAAGAGGATCTCGAACCAAGCAATTTGATTCGATAACAAGTTCTTCTAAGTTCGTCTTCAAGTAGGAGCATTCAATTTGATTCGAGAACAAGTTCTTCTAAGTTCGTCTTCAAGTAGGAGCATAAAATTTCAACCGAATCCATCATGGTATTCATTTAATCCCCACTTCCTAATGTAACCGATGATTCCAATACCGATGCATATAAAGGTTATGACAGAGCATACAAGCCAAACAAAATGGGTTTTAATTAGCAGGTTGGAGTTTTATGTAAATAATATAAAAGTTATTGATTCTCGAACCTCGGACACACGGAGAGCAGTTTGCACAACATAATTTGCATGTGGATCTTGAAGCAATCGTTCAAAGTGAGTTGTAGAGAGCAATTCATGAATGATTTTCGATCGGCTGTCGTCATTTAACACCACTAGACATTTTTCAACGACATGACTGCTGAACTTCTGTGATGAGAGGTGCACATAATGCCCTTCGAATTGAGAAATCAAATTCGAAGTGGCGGACGGAATTTTTAACTCCAAGATAAACTGAACAACATAATTTCTGCAAAATCAAAAACAAAAATCCATTGTTAAAAGAAATGCAAAGAAGGGAAAGTATATATCACAAACTTGAATTCAAGGGCGCACGAATATCGAATTTAGAATCAACTAACAAGTATCATAACAGCAAACTAAACTTCAAACATTACAGGGCCAACTAAGGACAAACAGTTGGTTTCCAACAACAATAAGAGCGGTACACCAATATGATAACTAATTCAGCATGACACAAACGAGTCCATGACACAAAACAAGCCATTCCGAAACAAAACTTTGCCATCACCACATATTAGTATAAAAAGGACCAAATAGAGAAGCTCTAACAAAATCAAATATGCAAAGAGTTTTGGCTTATCACACCTTTTCTGCATCATCAGTCAAACCAGAAAGTTTGGCTATTCAATAAACCAGAAACTCTTAATTGCATAGACAACTATATATCCGATCATGTAAGTTGAGTTTCCTCTAACTGCTGATTGATGCTTACCCATATGCGTCCTGTGCAAGTAGAAGCCCATTGGTGGATATTTGTTCAACCAGTTTTTCCCAATATTCCCCAGAGGAATGACTAATGCATCGTTGCAAAACACAACAGCCATGTTGATGAGTTGCAATATCAACACAATACTTCACCGCAGCAACAAAAATAAACTGTCAAAATGATCAAAAAAAGGTCATTTTCTTAGCTGAATTTTAAATGAAATCACCAAGTTACACAAAATACCGCCTAAATAAATAACATAGACTGCTGCTAGCAACTGCAATATCTCCATAAGATTGCTCAGGAACAGTGCAATATTATAGTGGGGGCAAAAAAACTTGATAAAAAAGTCCATTGTGGAGTGTTTTGCATCGAGTTACAATCATCGACTCTTGTTCCAATTTAAAAAAACTTATAAGAAATATAAGTTGATCGAGATATATGCAAAGTGATGCATTGCCTTTGAGAATAAGCAAAAGGGAGGTTCATGCTAAGGCTCACTTTGATTGTGGTTAACACTTCATTATGAGTTAATGAACAAAAGCAGAATGGCACAAAAAAGATCCGACATTAACACCTAGAAAGGTGGAAGGCTTACCCTGTTATCTTCACTGCTAAGGCATTGCAAGCAGCGCTGCACGACATGATTTCCATTCAGGTCCTTAATGAGAGATAAGAACCCAGGCTCAAGAGCTGATACGACCATTGAAATTTGCTGCCTGGTCTTGAGAGTCTCGATCAACTTTTGCACTACACGGGTGCTGAAACAAGGAAAACGATGTTAGAAATACAAACACATGAAAAACATTCATTTGCAATGTTTCAACATACCCATGTGTGTTTAGAGATATCCTAACTAGCTGTCCTGGTTCTTTGGTAGCCATTAACAAAATCTGCATTCTCTGTTCTTCATTACACACATCCAATAACTTCTGCATAAGATAATTCCCGAAAGGGTTCATCACAAGTTCAACAACATGATCAATGATCTCCTTAAATATTATTTCAACATCCTCTCGGGTACCCTCATCGAATAGCTGCTGTAAGAACCTACAACCATGTTGATCTTTTGCTATCAAGTATATAAATCCACGAGCTTTGGCCAAAGAGTTACACTTATCCAGCAAAGATAATGAGTTATATAACTTAGCATTCTTAGCATTTCCACAAGCTGCTGCAAAGTGAGACCAATTATCAAGTTGCGACCTTCCATCTCGACGCTTATTCGCACCAATCTCCTGCAGTGAACCCTTGTTCAGCCCCTTGCTGGTTACAAAATTTAAACCATTTCCTTGAATAATGAAACTATCCTCGTGTGGGATTCCGACATTTAAATGGCCTTGAGACAAACCATTGTATAATGGCAGCTGCCGATTTAACAGGCTTGCAATGCTTGCATTACGATTTGCTTGAACAAAGCGGGGAGAATCATGAAAATTCAGCTCACCTCTTCCTTCATTCCAATTCAAACCGTTTCTTTGTTCATAGATTAAACCATTGTTCATCGAAAAGTTACTCAGAGAATTGCCTCTCTGGTGATAATTACAAGCTAGCTCCTTTTTCTGCCATGGAGATCTCATAGCAACATTTGCATTATTCATTCTACGAGGCGAAACCAAAGCATCCGGGCAACCAAGGTACATTTGAGGATATTCCTGCTGGGGAAATCCAGAGAAAGCCGTATTCCTCCCACCATTGACACTTGGTGGAACACTCATCGAAACAGAGGACTGAATACCCACAAAATCAGAAAACCCTTTCCTAAGTTCATCACAAGCCCCGTGTTTTCGAATCCCTTTGGATTCGAGTGAAAAATCTCTAAAACTAGAACCGAAATTCTCTTGATCATTGCTAATATACATTTTACAAAGATTCCTACAAAGATCCATTTCATCAAACAAGCATCCATTACTGGCCTTTTGTCTAATAGTTGAATCCATAAATAGTCCATTAGACAAGTGTGGCGGAAAGCCCTCTAATGGCGGTGGTGGTGATGGTGATCCATCAGACAAGTGCGGCTCAAAGCCCTCTAATGGCGGTGGAGGTGGTAGTGATCCATTAGACAAACTCGAAGAAGAACCATCGGAAAGTAAAGAGAAACCGCTTCCAGGGGAAACACATGTATGGCCATGGAAATAGCTTGATGGATCATAATACATAAGACCATACATGCCATTAAATGACTCATTTTGATGATGATGCGATGTTGCATGAGGGATCTCTTCTAATATCGTTTCAAACTCATCATCATCATTCATGTTTCCACTCTTCTTCTTCCCAGCGGTGGATTCCAACATCACAATGACAGACAAAAAGAAACAAACAAACAGAACAAGAAACCAAAAAAAAAAAATAGACAAAACAACAGCAGCAGCAGAAACAACAACAAAAACAATCAAAAGAAGCACATCAGATGTGAAACAACAAATACCCAGAACAGATTACCGCTTTTATCGTCTGGGTTTCGCTCAGATTTTGAAACCAAAACAGAAAAAAGGAACAATCTTTTCACCCTCTTTTTCTTTTTCCAAATAGCATTTCACTGAAAACAAAACAAAATCATATTTTGGGTTTTGGGTTTTCTTTTGTGAAGAGTTTGGTGAAGCATGCAAAGATTGAAGGGAATCCACTTAAGAACGTTAGGTCGCTTTGTGTACGCTCTCACGCCATTAAAGCTGGGTTTGTGAAGAAGAAACGCTATTTATATTTTGCTCCCATACCCCTTAAAAAATTAAAATAAAATTAATAAAATAAAATTAATATATATTTTTTACAAATTTATAGAGAAACAGAGACAAATTGCAGATTGTCTCTCTTTGGCTTTCTTCTTCAAGCATTTTCTTCTCACTTGGAAACCTTTTTCCCTTCACTACAACTTGAATAAGCAACACACTCTCACTCCCATGCGTGAACTACACGCTTTTTGAGCTCTTCATTTTTCGCTTCGCTATTCGCGATTGAGTATTTGTCTCCTGAACCTTCTGGACCTTTGGATCCACTCACTTCTGATGGCGCGTGGTAGAGATCAATTATCATTATTATTGTTAATTAATACTAATTGAATATTATGCGTTCATGTAATTTATCACCATTTATTAACTAATTGAATTTCGAATTCTAATTGTGATAAGGTCAATTATTTTATTAGTCCTTACATTATACGTAAATTGTCAATTTAGTTTCTTAATATTAGTTTAGTTATTTTTAATTTCTGTACTTTCAAATTTAAAATTTTAGTTTTGACGTGACAATATCGTTAAATCTATTAAATTATAGTATTCATTTCAATAATTTACTTAAGTTGTGGATTTAGTTCATCGGCGATATATAACCTACGTATAACATAATAACTAATGACAGAACATAGGTATAATATAGAGAATAATAACAAGTCATACTCTGATTAAAATTATTCATATTGATCTTTTATATCAGTTAATTATGTTTGGTGTAGTTTTTATGGTATTAGTAAGTAATAGTATGATTATATTGTATCCTTCGAAAATAATTTTTATTCGATAAATAGCACTAATTCAACCAATAGCATTGCATAAAAATTAAATTAAAATTGCAGCAATAAAATTATTAATATGACTAAATTACCCTTATTTTTTTTCTTTGTCAAATTATCTTATTTTTAGTGTAACCACATATATTTAATTTATTATTGATTAATTTGAATTCGATATTAAAAAATCACATTATTTAAATTAATTATTGTATTTTTAATATAGAAACAAAAATCAGATGTGGTATACAGCCCCTCACGTCTCCTAATTTTGAGGTTTTAGATTAGATTTCAGTTTCATATCTCTCTCTTTTTGAACAAATCTCTCTTTAAATTTTTAGATTATGTAAAATTTAATCAATCAATAACTACCAAATGAATATAATTAATTAATTAATTATGCCCTTTTGTTTAGAATTAAAGATAACGTGCAAAATATCAACAACTAGTTAGTTTAGTTTGATGTGCTGCTAGATCCTCCAAGCACGGTCAGTAGTTTGAATTTTAACATTGTGAATTAAGAAAATTAGGTTATGAGAATTTCTACATATTATATATCTGCAAAACTCGACTCATATTATTCAGCTAAATACATGTTTTTAAACAAAAAAAATAACGTGCGAAATGGTATTAGATTACCATTTAGAAGAAACATACTTATTGTATTGAGCATTAAGTTAATTGGTATTGGTATTGTTTGGTCATAAAAATTTTGAGTGTGCCTTGAGTATATATTACTTTCTTGGTTTAGGGTTTGGAAAGTTACGGGTGCTTTAAGCTAGGGACGGCGCTAAGGGGATTGGCAGGACCTTGATGCCCTTAAGTGGTAATTTTAGGTAAGAGTGTATATTGTTCGATTCGATCTAATTCGGTAAGGTATTTTAGTTATGGGTGAATAAAATTCGACCCGATTTAAATTAAACCGTAATTTTATAAACTCGACTTGACTAAAAAAAATTTAAATAAATTTTAAGATAAAATGGAATTTTGAATAACTCAATTTTTTTTAATAATTAGTAGATCAATTTTTAAATTTGAGTTGAATCCATCCTCATTTGTTTGTATCTCATTCTATAGTGTCTAGGATTACCAAATCTATACATTATATATAGTTACTTGCACCATACATTCTCAAATTATAACTTTCACTCTAGATTAGTTCTTGAACTTCTAAACATTTAAATTTCATCATGAAACTATGTCTTTTATTTTAAAATAGTCCCCAAGTTATGACATTCATTCTAATTTGGTCCCCAAACTTTAAATATTCTAATTCACAAAATTACCAGTATACGCTAATCATGTCTCGTATTAATAAAATAATTATAAAATGTGTTAACTGTTATGTAAACACTGATGTGTATTATGTAATAATATGATGTAGTATAAATGGATGAAATTGTAATGTTTAAAAGTTTGAGGACAATTTTTTTTTAAAAAAGTCACAGTTTAAAGATAAAATTAAAACATTCAAAAGTTTAGGAACCAATTTAAAACGACAATAATAGTTTGAGAATATGTAGTACAATTAACTCGTTGTTATAACATGTTTTTCTATCTATTGTTTTTAATAGGAAGAGGATCCATTCCATTGCAATTTTCAAATTTTAGTTGTGTTTAAGAGGACTTTCCTCTCTTCCTTTTTCAACTTTATAAATACTTTTTCACTTACCTAATAAATAAGTAAAGAAATGCAATTTAATTCTATTTTTGTTTTTTTAATGATGGATGATCGGTTTTTCAATTCCAACTTTGGTTTAACTTTTGGATTTTGCTTTCCATAGTTTACTTAAAATATATTTAAGTCCCATTAACATACATAAAAAATTCGAAATTCACGAATTTATTAGAAATTTTGAAATAAATATTTATAAATGTATAATTCAAAGTTTTATAATTTTATATAGGAAAAAACTTTGATTTAGGGGTTAGGGTTTAAGGTTTATGGGTTTAGGCTGTAGGGTTTAGTATTTAAGGTTAGTGTTTAGAATTTAGGGTTTCGGGTTTAGAGTGTGTGGTTTAGTTTTTTAGGATTGAGATTAAAAATTTAGGATTTGGGCTTTTATAGTGTAAATACACAACATGTGTATCAAAGTTTTACCCTTTTATATATGGTCATATTAAATCGTAATTAATTCACGCATTTCATTCATACAATACATATAAAAATAAAAATAAAATCAAATTCAATCTTTTAAATTAAAGTTTCCGAACATTCCATACATAATATAATTACTTAACCTTTGGGTAATCTTTAGAAGTAAATTGTATGCCAAATTGCCAATTAATAATTTAATTTTTTATAAAAGACGTGAACTATTCACAATTCTCCAAAACTCCTAAATCGAATACAATTACATTTAAGTACATTCAAATTTAAAACTCCAGTACCCCTTTCATTCAAAAAAAAAAAAACACCAGCCTTATTTGGATATACTTTTCCTTAACGAGGAATATTGATAAATATTAAATATTTAAACATCGGTCTTATTAAATATAATATTTAAAAAATAATTGTATAAATTAATTTGATTAAATATAGAGTTTATTTATAACTAATTATGCTCTTACTTAACCTATAAAAAATAAAAACTTAATAAGAATGAGGGATCGATTTGGTAAAGATAAAAATATTGCATTGTGTTAAGGCATCAATTATTTTTACATGTTTTTTAATTAAGGCGTTACAATTCTTTTTTATTAAAAATAAAATGATGGTGACTTTATTGTAATTTAAAATTAGATATAAATATATTTGGAATCACTGAAGAGCATAATTAGTGAAAGGACAAATGAGGTATTTTAAAAAATAAAATAAAAATTCAAAAATTTTAAAAGGGATAAAGCAACTTTTTTTTGCCTCTTAACTTGATAGTTTTTTTCTCAATTTAATCCCTAAAGTTTTTTATCTTAAAAATTTTTGAATTTGAATTTTTGATCATTATGATGATGTGACATTTTAAGAGTGGCATACGATATTATCTAAGATTTGTACGTTATCAAAAGGACTAAAAATAAATAAAATCTCCAAATTCAAAACTAATGTGGCTGAAAAATTATGGACCAAACTGAAAAATGTTATCGTATTCAAAGACTAAAAGTTACATTACTCCTTTTTTTTTAAAAAAAAAAGCTTTCAATTCCTTGATCGGAAAGCAAGTAGACTTTTGGGTCCGGCCCAACCATATCGGTCCATCCATATAATTCTACGGTCCATATGAAATTCTAATATTTTCACAATTAAATTGATGTCAAGGTTGATTCGTGATACCAAGTTCGATGACAACTAAATTAACTATTTTATAATAAATATAGATATATATCAAAAATATTTTCTAAAATTATACTTTTAATGATATTTTATTGACATAAATATAATTTTAAACACGATTATGAGATAGGAAAATACAAAACAAACACACATAATGGTAGGCAGTTCGAAATTACTACAGCACAAATGGCTTCTTGTAGATGTCAAATTTCTCTGATGAAGTCAACAGTGGATCCTGCAAATCAAAGATCATTGTTTCATCTTTTTTTTCTTTTCCAAACAAATATTTTAACTTGGCAATCATATTTCAATGTATTAGATTTTCTTTTTGCTATACGTATTCGATATGTATTGTATCATGTTAGAACCGTATCCGTGCTTCGTGCCGAGGTTTCGCGGAGTACCTGTATTGCTTCAGGCATAGATGCGCTAACATCACGAATCGCATAGCGCATCACGTTAAGCAAGCTGCCGTACGTCAGCCTTGGTTCGTTTTGAACAGCTTGGACGAAGCTGTACGTCATGGCACCGGTCCTCATTTTTGTTCCGGTGAAGGCCTACAACATAACAATTCAAGACAATGTGCCTTAAAAGGGAAGAGACGCGGATATTGGCATTCAAATGCTATCTCTTAAAATGGTTTCGAATTCGTGTTTCGAAAGGAGGATTCGAGTTCGATTTCGATAGATTAAACTGTACGAACTCGATCGATTACTCACAGTGGTATCAGCAGAGTTTTGATGATCATCACAAGCACTCAAACAAACAGCTAATCCTCCACTCGTACGCTTGTAAAACAAAGGATTTCTCTGATCTTCCCACATATAATGCCCTTCCCTACATCATTGAAAACAAAATGTAGAATAAAAGTTAAACCGAATTTGGCACGTGTATCCGTATCCAACACTTTTACCCAATTCGGAGCAACATAGCATGCAAATTGTATGGATTACTGACTCGTTCATCCGACAAACGAAAGGAACATCAAGAACGGTTCCGCTGTAGCAGGAGTCGATGATCGCATGCAGCGTGGTTCCTCGAGTCAGCGGTTTTACGATGGTGTCGTTGATTTCATCGTCGATTATGTTCCCTTCAGTTTCGTGATCAAGAGGGCACAACGCTTCATCAAATCCGTCAACTTCGTCATGGTTATAATCCTTTTGCCGGGTACCGTGACCGGAGAAATGAAACACTAGCGAGTCCCCCTGTTGGCATCCGTAGACCAACCATCTCAAAGCCTTTCGGATGTTCTGTTTCGTCGGGATCTTTAAAGGGTCTCTCTCTTCCTCTGCATAATAATTCAAATTGAATTATAGTGTTTTCGATAATAATAATTTATGATACGAGTATATGTCCGACATGAATTACCTGTGAGCATTAAAATAGACTCTCTAGGAAACCCTAGTTTCTCTACAAGAAGGTATTTCATACACTTGGCATCATTGATACTTCCTTTGAGCTTGTAGCTCCTCCCATGGTAATTCACTCCGCAAAGAAGTGCTCTTTTTCTTCCGTGAGCCGGAACCGGAGGTAGGGAAGGTCGTGGTTTCGGACCGTTCACACGCGGGTATCCATGCATCCCTGATGGCCTGTAATAGCTATCATAACTAAATTAAAAAAATGATGAATTAAAACGGCTACGACATATTTAAACAAGCACATTAGACTAATATTAAAAATGCAATGCTTGAAAATTACCCGGTTTGGCCCGGTCGAACATTGATCGCGACAAGATTGGTAACGGCATGGCACATGGAGCAGTGAACGGCTCGTGCCTCGGGTGAAACCAACATGTAAACCCCGCATCCGCCACATCTCTCTCTCCTAGCCATTGTGTTCGAGTAACTGTTGAGCCGTTAAATTGCGGTGATGACCGGTGGAATCGAACCGTGAGCAGGAGTAGAGGCGAGTAAGCTAGATTTATATCATCTCGTTCATCGTTTTAGAGGATTGATATTCAATTTCACAAGGAAAAAATTGGTGGAGAACCAGATTCAATTTCCTTTTTATAAGATTCGTCGTTGCAATTGAACTTGATTTCTATCCATAAAGTTCTCCAAAAGACAGCTGTGCCGGATATCGAATATCAAGATTTAAACCACGATCTAACATTGATTTAATCATAATTATTGTATTTATCATTTTTTTTTCTGTGGAGATGATGTTCGTGATATTCACAATCACAATAAATATAAGTACGAGATAACTATGACACCATAATCGATTCTATTTGTAACTTTTAACAGATAAGGAAGAATAAGAAACAAGACCGAAAGGGCAGACTTTATTTAGAATTAGATTCTGGGTTGACTATATGCCGGAGAGGTCCAATCATGAACCGCATTTTAATATAAAGCAATCATATGCTAATATAGACCGGAGGATTTAGAATATATATATATATATATATATATATATATATGGATTATTATTCTATATATTGGCGGTGGAAAATAAAATTTCTACAAGTGGAGTTTTAGGGGTTTATATTTTTAATTTAGGGTTTAGAGGTTAGAGATCTAGGTTATAGGGGTATAATTTAGGATTCATGATTAGAAGTTAGGGTTTAAGGATTTTTGTTAGATTTTTAGGGTTTTAAGGTTAGAAATTTAGACTTTATATTTAGGCTTAAAAATAGACATGCTTGTGTAAACTTTATATATATATATATATAGGAATATTATCCATACACAGGCGGTGAAAACTTTTTGTTTCCACAAGTGCCTTAATTTTAGGGTTTAAAGTTTATGTTTAAGATTTAAAATTTAGGGGTTTTAATGTAGGGGTTTAGAATTTAAGGTTTAGGGTTAGAATTTAGGGTTTAGTATCAGGTTTAGGGTTGTAAAAAATGATTATTTTGAACACCTGTAGTTAAATCATTAACATAATAGCTGACATATCTCAATTTTAGTTGGCATAAAAATAATTTTAACCTTCAATATTTACATATCTTATCAATTTAGTCATAACTTTAAATAATTTAACAAATTTAACTCTTCATATTTACAAATTCTATTAATTTAATTCTCAAACATATCACCATCATCCCCAAAACCCAAGCATGGCCAAAATGATCAATTTTAATTCAATGACTAAAATAGAAACATGCTAATAGTTGGAGGATCAATTATTGAATTTATCCATATATTATATCCGCTTAATTGACTACAAGACTAATATGTTGAGTTGTCCATGTATGAAGAGTAAAAACTAAGTAAATTTAATGAAAGGGAAAAAAAAAAAATTGCATTAAAAATGAAATAAATATTTTTTCAAAAAAAATAAAATAATGATATGAAAAAATTGAAAATGAGTTTAGGTTAAATAATGATGTTAAAAAATTGAAAATTAGTTTATGTTAATCATTTAAGATATAAATGATTTCTTCAAAAAAATATAAATGAGCTTAGACAAAAATTTGAAATTCATATTTCATTTTTTAATAGTTGAACTCGTATTTCAAATTAATTCATATAGCCTCGGGTTTAGAGTTTGCCTGGGCGATGGGGTTTAGATGTATTGTGGTTGAATCCGACAGTGCGAATGTGTTAACAGTGATTCAACAAAGTTGCGCAAGGATGCTCCGATCGCTCATATTAATTATGTTAGGGAGTTATGCAGTCGAGAATAGAACGTATCCTATGCTCATGTTACGCGTACAATAATGAAGTGGGGGATAGGTTAGCGAAGCTTGCATCGGAAGTAAGTTTTGAGGCAATTATCTTCGACGAACCTTTGGTAGAGGTGTTACTTATATTGCATTTTGATGAATTAGGTTGATGTTTTAATCTGTTGGATGTGTTAGGATATCCGAAGTTATTTTTTTGTTTTTTTTTCGTTTTCGTAATTAATATCATATGCACTCTTTTTTCTCTCTTAAAATTTATAAAAAATTTTAACAAGGCACGTGATAACATCATATTTTTCTAAAAAAAAATTACTTAAATAACAAGTGGAGTAGAATATAATAAAGCGCTAGAATCGGGGCATTTTCCATTGAAAAACAGTGGCCAAACAATAGATGGTCAGTTACTATTTTCTTATCTTTCTATTTAATCCTTGAACTTGTCTGATTCTTAGTCCTGTGATCTTAATAATTTATCCCAACTTATCCTTAAACTTGAATTTCATCACAGATTTTGAACGCCATTTTCTTCATGGTTTCGTAATTAATCAAATAATCATTATAAAATTAATCAAACTTCAATTTTATACTAAAATAATAACTTTCCATAATTTAAATAGGTATATAATGGTTTTAAATATTCATACATTAATCAAATATTCATACATTTAGCAATATAAAAGTTTTAAAATAGGTATATAATCGTTTTAAATATTCATACATTTAGCAATATAAAATTCACTTACACCATATAAAATTTATTTAATTTTATATATTTTTGGACTATTAGATGATCATAAATAAATGACTGGATAGTTCAATTTTTCCCCATAAAATATTCTCATCTCCGAATGTTAATCTCACCAAACGCGGTCCATAAAAACACAAAACAACTTAATATATATTAACCATATGAACGGCAAAAAGTAAATTAAAAATGTCATTTTTATAATAATCATGCCTAATATTCAAACTGAAATAGTCTATCAATAAATTAGAAAAATCTCCTTAAAATAAAACACTTTAGATAATGCTGGTATACCTTTTCTTTTCTAACTTGAAGATCGTCTATGAAGAATATTTTTAAGCGGACAAATGTTCAAAATCTTTAATCCAAACCGGAAAAAGGAATTATTTAATAAAAGATATACAATGTTCAAAATAAAACACATAATACAAATACTTCAAACAAGCGTCGACGAAAATTATTTCAATATTTATTAGTACTCTGATGAAATTAAAATTCGACTTTTATTAATAATTTTGCTTGACCTACAAAAAATCGAACAAACATTCTGAGAAGTATTATTTTCAAGGAAGAAATAGATTCAAGAATTTAATGGATGACATTGTTAATGGAATATCATTAAAATTAAAGTTTAATAGATAATATGTATCTAATTTTAATGAATGTCACGTAACAATACTACAATACCAAGAGTCCAAGACGTACAATGTATTTTGGATCTTTTATATATTTTATATTCTTCGTTGGTCTTACTGTGCCCTAGGTTGATTTTCTATTCTATTCTCGTATGATTGTTGTCGGCCATTGTTTGCAATGTAAGAGATATTAAAAATATATTTTTCTTTCTTTTATTAAGTATAGATATTTATATTTTTGACCACTTGATCAATTTGTGAATATCTTTCACATTTTCATTTTCCTTGAAACATTTTCGAAATTGATAAAACTCAATTAAAGCTTTCATCTAATGTTGATATGATCTGTAGTCTATATCGTATGATCAATATGAGATCATGATATATTACCTTTCCCCCTCTTTCTCGACTCCTAATTGTTCAGATTTGGAATATAATTCTCCAACATTGGTGAATCAAATGAGTCTAAATATATGGAGTCGAGGTTTTGAGAGAGGAAAAGAATTTTTGCATAAATTTATTAATAAGTTTCAAGGATTTTACATAAATTTCAAACATTGTTAAATAATTAACAGTGGAAAGACTTTCAAAAACAAATTTCAAAAGTCCAATGACCAAATTGAAATTCTTTATAATTAGGAGACTAAAACAGAAATATATTAAAAGTTGGATGCCTGAATGGTTAGTTTAACTAAAGAGAAATTCTTAAAAAGTGATAAAAAAAGTTGCTTTCCCTTCTCCAAAACACCTCTCAAATCTCTGAGAATTTATATTATAATAACGGTTCGTTACGTTTTTTTTATGATTTTAATTAATAAAAATATTTATTTTATTAAATTTTTTATTTTTATTTTTTATGAAGTAAATTTTTACTTAAATTTATTATAAATTAAATTAAAAATTACTTTTTATGTAAATTCATTATGCTCCCACTGAAAAATCCCTCTGAAAAATCCTGCCAAACATCCCCCAATCTCCATGGCTGCCACTTCCCCACGCGAGGAAAATGTCTACAAGGCGAAACTCGCCGAGCAAGCCGAGCGCTACGAGGAGATGGTCAAGTTCATGGAAGCCGTCGTCTCCTCCGTCGCCGCCCCTGACGAACTCACCGTCGAGGAGCGGAACCTCCTCTCCGTCGCCTACAAGAACGTGATCGGCGCCCGCCGTGCCTCCTGGAGGATCTTTTCCTCCATCGAGCAGAAAGAGGAAGGACGTGGGAATGCAGAACATGTCTCCATCATCCGCGAGTACAGGGCCAAGATCGAGACCGAGCTATCCGAGATATGTGCTGGAATATTAAAGCTTCTCGAAGAGAAGCTCGTTCCGGCAGCCGGGAGCGGTGATTCTAAGGTCTTCTACCTGAAGATGAAGGGAGATTACCATAGGTACTTGGCTGAGTTCAGGACTGGCGACGTCAGGAAAGCTGCTGCGGAGAATACGCTCTCTGCGTATAAATCTGCTCAGGTTTCTACTCATTTTTGTAATACTGTGCTATTCTTTGCCTTGATTTAATGTAATTTTAGGGTTTAGTTTAAATAGGAAGTGCGATGAATACGTTTCGAATTGCTAAGATCTGGATCTGCTTCGAATTGCTACGATTGCTTAGGAAACATGAGTTTTAGAAGACATGATTGAATCACAATAGAAAATTTATGAAAATTGTCAAGAAGAAATTGGTCTCAACACTATGGCTTTTGTATTAGTATTATATTTTTTTCACCATTTCTGTGATATAAGAGAGCAGCTGAATTTCCTGTTGGGGCAAAGTAAAATTGTGTTAGTAACTGAAATTCTGAACTCACAATCACTCCTAGCGACCTAGCCTCCTCTCCGCATTAAACATCGAAAATTCTTCGTGATTTGCATTAATCCAATTCGGACAAGGTAATATTCATTGGTTCAATTTATTGATCTCTTTCTATTCTTGTTATGCATTGCCTGGATTTGAATATATTGTTTTGTTCTTGCTTTCTTATGTTTAAATAGGAGCTTCCGGTCTGTTATTGTTCGTATCAACATCCTTTTCTTCCACTATTCTTTTCAGGACATTGCAACTTCTGAGCTTGCCCCAACTCATCCTACTCGTTTAGGATTGGCTCTGAACTTTTCCGTGTTCTACTACGAGATCTTGAATTCTCCTGATCGTGCCTGCAGTCTTGCGAAACAGGTAGGATGACAAAGCTTCTGAATTTTAGTTTAGTTGCAATATTCTTCCTGTTTATCTAAAACATTGGGGAGGTTTGTAGTTCTAAAGTTTATCATCTTTGTTAGCCGGATTCTTCATTTTTCCAAAAGTTTCTATGTCCGATATTCAGATGTATGAAAAACTTGGATATCCATGTTGGGAAGTCGCACATAAATGATGCTTGCCAGAGTCCGAGTAATCTAGAGCATCATAAACCCTATTTTTTCTCTTCATTTGGAGTTTTGTCTTTGAATTCTATTTATTCGACATGCTTTTTTCTCTTTGCCTCAGGCTTTTGATGAAGCCATCTCGGAGCTGGATACACTTGGAGAGGATTCATACAAGGACAGCACTTTGATAATGCAACTTCTTCGAGATAACCTCACTTTGTGGACCTCAGACTTGCAGGTTTGAACAACCCCCAATGCACACATTCGTTTTCTACTTCGACTTATATGTTGCTTTCAATTTATCTTTTCTATGTTTATGTTGTTTACTAAATATTTTTCGTTTTTTTTTATCAATTTAGGAGGATGGAACAGATGAAATCAAAGAAGCTTCCAAACCCGAGGACGAGAAACAAGAGTGAAATCTGTAATCTTGGAGTTAGAATTTTACTTCTCTGGTTGTTTTTGTATGGAGAAGTTGATTGGTCCACTCTCCCTTGGGCTTACTTGCCTTGTATAAAACCTTGAAAATACTGCTAAAATTTACTTGGTATTTCACTAGTAATTTATTTTTAGTTGAAGCTTTCTAATTATAGTGGGGCGTTGTGTAGGGGCAAGACGAGTTAAAAAAAATATTTGAATTGGTAGTCTTCAAAACACTAACCGGCGATCGACTTATCTGCCAATCGTCATTATTGCATGACGAAGGAACGCATTGGCCAAAGAATGCATTATCCTTGAAAATAAAAGGAAGCGCCATTCGAACGTGGAGCGCGATGGCAACAAGAGACAGAATGAAGGGCAGTGAATTTGATAAAACAAATGTTTTAAAGAGCAGTGTATTACACAATAGTAGCATCATAAATATATTTAGTTGATTTCTGGTAGAGCACAAGAGCAAAATGCCATTAGCTCCTTGTCCTGTTAAAGAAAGAAAAAAAATGTCATGTTAGAAGAATGCAAATGTGCAACAATAATTTCGGACTTTAGAATATTAATGTTTTGTTTTTGAAGGATAGAATAATAATGTAGAATGTGAGTTGACAAAGCATCATGTTCGACTAAGAAAACTTGTTCCAACTAGTTTACAAATGTACCTTCATTCAATGGAAGATTGGTATAAAGTATGGTTCATAGTTTCATTTTCTGAGAAAGCAACGTTTCAAACAGAGCTTTACAAAGTTACCTGACAATCAAAGATGATGTTGATTCTCAATACATTCTTGAGAATATGATAGATGGAACATGTTGGACTTTGTAGAAATCTTCTCCTCCTTCCACCATTTGTCTTTGAATTCCTTTGGCATCCCTTTAATCGTCAGTTGTTCGAGGGTCGTGATGAATTTCAATCCATCTGGAAGCATCTTCAGACTGCGACATTGTTCGATATTCAAACGGCGTAGAGCAGGCATGGCTCCTTCTTCCACCTTCCACTCCTCCAAATTTTCAAGATTATAAAGGATTAGAGACTCAAGTTGAGGAAAATGTGGCGCAGAGGTAACCATTTTCTTTCCCACGAAAACTCGGCTACGTAAGATGAGAGTCCTTAAGTTGGGCAGCTTCTCTAGTGTTGGCATAGGATCTTCCTTAAGCTTAAACTTCTCAAGGCGTATGTAAGCTATAGTTGAAGGGAAATGATGATACGCTGGTAACTTGTTCATCTCCCCTTCTAACTCCAGCTCAAACAAATCACCACAGCTTGAAAGGAGGTGACCTAATACTTGTGCATCTATTCCTCCATAAGAACTGCAAATAGATAGGGATTGAAGATATACCTCCAATCTCATCAACCAATCTCTTGGCTTTTCATCATCGTGTTTATAGGGACCGAATCGTTGATTCAATTTGTTGATTCTGGATGTGATTCTCTCGATCTCGCACTTGGTTTGGCAGAGCAACCATCCCTCGTTGAAGATGCACGCACATCTTTTGATGACATCGGAGATGCCTCCTTTCCTTCTGGGTGCGACTTTAAGAACGAAACTCTCGATCACATCTTCCGCATCTTACGCCAACTCTCTGATTTCAGCAACATGGTTGTGCACAATGTCATCATCGACTTTCCTCGCATCTGCTTTTTTCAGGAAGCTTTGCATCAATTTCAGCTCCCTCTGCAAATCCTCCACCAGGTCCTTCACGCCCCACAACGATGTAACTTCTTCAGCTACAAATCCTCCAATCGTCTTAACAGCGGAGGAAATAGGTGACAAGTCCATGATTTTTGAGAGGGGAAATTTTTTTTTGGGGGGAGAGCAAACACTATTTTTTAATGAGATTGGTGTGCTATGATAATATTAAACATGTAATATATAATGTGGATTGAGAGAAGCATCAATGTTGCTTGTGGAACCAGTTGAAGTGATTCCCACGGTACTAGAATTATTTCTCTTTAACAATTCCTTGCACCAAGTTTAATCGAAGAATAAAAAAAAGAGAGGGAAAAAAGTTTGTTCATCAAAGAAGATTGTTAACAATTCCTTTCCTTTATTTTGCTTTATAGGGGTAATATTTTTTTCCACACATACAGTAAGAGAAGCTGTGATTAAAAAACCATTTTGAAAATTAATACAATCTTGTTTGATGAACAAACTTTATACTCTCTTTTTTAGACTAAAAATTTGAATTATCTTCGAATTCGAAATAGAAATGAAATCCAGATCATTCGTAATGGGGAAAAGTTGAGCATGCTAAGAAACTCCTTGTATTAATATTTGTTGTTTGAATTATATCTTGTTGCCTAGTCAATCTGTTAAAAGACAAGCATTACTTTTTGTTAAACAATTGCTTGCACCAAGTTGAAGCAAAGAGATAATAACATTGGTAGGGTATTATTGTTGCTTGTGGAAGCAATTCAAGTGATTCCCATGGTGGAATATTGGGCATGCACAATTCTGTTGTAACCAATGACTAAAAAGTGTAATTATACGCGCAGTTATACTAATGGCTTGTTTTTTGTTGTGTTTGGCTTTCCAAACTAGTTTTTTCACTTAAAAATTTCTAAAAGCAATAAAAAAACACTCAACTTTTGGGTGTCAAAACCATAGTTTGCCCCCCAAACTAGCTTCTCAAACCTTGGTTTGCTAAAAGCTAGTTTTTCTAACTTTTTGCAAAACTTTGGTTTACCCCAAACCTTGGTTTTGCCACCACAAACAAAAACAAATCCTAATTCTCCCATTTTCCCCTAAAAATTGAAGAGTGTGATTGAAGGTTCTAATTACACTTAATTTAGCGAGACTCACAAATTACGAGGAAAAAACTTTGATACACAGGCCGTATAAACTTTAGTTTACATGTACCTTTTAGTTTTAGGGGTTAGGGTTTTAGTTTAGGGTATGGGTTGTAGGGTTTAGAATTTAAGGTTAGTGTTTAGAATTTAGGGTTTAGGGTTTAGAGTGTGGGGTTTAGTTTTTTAGGGTTAGGAATTTAGGATTTAAGTTTTTATAGTGTAAATACAAAGGCATGTGTAAAATTAATTTTATACAGTCTGTGTATCAAAGTTTTACCCCAAATTACAATAGTTGATCAATTATGACACATCTATGTAATTCTATGCAATTAAAAAATCCAATTATTGGATGAATGTACGCTAAAACATTTTCAAATAAATCTTTTTAATAGGATTAAAAAAGGAATAAAGCTGTAATTTTCAAGTGGCTTGATACTTGGAAATGACCCATCTGCTATAGTGAAATTTTCACTTTGATCATTCTACAATTTTTTCGGTCACTTTAACTCTTGAACTTTTATTCCGTTTACCATTTTAGTCCCTTGTCGTTACCATTAGAAAAAAAAAAGGCTGATGTAGCTCAGTCAAATCTGAACTTTGAGGACTGAATTAGAATGTTTGAAAGTCTCAAAATTTGGGTTATAAATTAATGACATATGCTATAATGAATCCATTTTCGATGGAGTGATGAAATTAAAGTTGATGATTGTCAAGAAGAAAATGGTTTCAACACCATGGCTTTTGTATTAGTATTATATTGTTTTCATCATTTCTGTGATATAAGAGAGCAGATGGATTTGATTATATTGTTTTGTTCTTGCTTTCTTATGTTTAAATTGGAGTTTACGGTTTGTTCAATTTAGGAGGATGGAACAGATGAAATCAAAGAAGCTTCCAAACCGAGGATGAGATGCAACAGTGAAATCTGTGATCTTGGAGTTAGTATTTTACTTGTATAGAGAAGACGATTGGTCCCACTACCCCTTAATCTTATTTGCCTTTAATAAAACCTTGAAAATACTGCTAAAATTTACTTGGTAACTTATTTTTAGTTGAAGCTTTCTAATTCTAATTATATTGGGGGTTATGTAAGAGTGAGTATTCGATTGAGACAAATGAAGAAATTATGAGTTAGTCCATTCGAATGTGGAGTGTGATGACAACGAGAGACAGAATGAAGGGCAGTGAATATGATAAAACAAACGTTTTAAAGTGCAGTGTATTACACCATAGTATTCTCGATAAATGTTTGAGAAAATGATAGAAGGAACATGTTGGACTTTGTAGAAATATTCTCCTCCTTGCACCATTTTGTCTTTGAATTCCTTTGGCATTTCTTCAATCTTCAATTCGTGGAGGGTTGTGATGAATCTCAATCCATCCGGAAGCATCTTCAGACTGCGACATCCAATAATCTTCAAACGGCGTAGAGCAGGCATGGCTCCTTCTTCCACCTCCCACTCCTCCAATTTTCCAAGCCTTCCAAGCACAGAAAGGCCTAGAGAGTCGAGTTGAGGAAAATGTGGCGCAGAGCAAACCATTTTGTTTCCCATGAATGCATGGTCATCTAAGATAAGAGTCCTTAAGTTGGGCAGCTTCTCTAGTGTTGGCATAGGATCTTCCTCAAGCTTGGATTCACTCAAGTATATATAAGCTATACCAGAAGGGAAATGGTGATACTCTGGTAACATCCTCAACTCCCCTTGTAACTCTAGCTCACACAAATCACCACAGCTTGAAAGGAGGTGACCTAATACTTCCGGATCTATCCCGTTACTCGAAATAGATAAGGATTGAAGATGTTTGCTTGTGATGATTGGCTGATTCTTATCCAAACCCTCCTTAAAATCTTCCAGATTGAAACGCCCAGATACCTCCAACTTTCTGAGATTTGTTAGCTTGGAAAGATGTGCAGCAACACAATTCTGTGTGTTTGAAGGTCTCTCAGTGTGTGCAACTTCAACTTGGTCTTGTCGTCCATATGCTTCGGAAGATAGAGATGTCTCAACTGTTCCAACTTCCATATCACATCCGGTACATACATGGAATCTCCATAATTTCTTAAATCCAGGGTTTGCAAACACCTTAAGTTGCCTAGAGATGATGGAATCCTTGGACACGAGAAATCAAATTCTCCCAACTTCAAGAATCTCAAGTGGATGAGATTACCAATAGCACTGGGTAACTTGCATCCTGCACCACCATAAGACTTCGAAGTGCAGGACTCTAAGCAATTGAAAATTGTTGAATAGGTATCTCCAACACCCCTGTAATTTCCATAACAGAAAAGCACAACACAACAGTGATTTACAACAGTTCTGATCATCATCCTTATGTTCCTCAAAGTATTTGAACATCTTTGGGCTTAGAAATGCTTCAAGCAAGGCATCATCATCTTCGAATGAGTTACGAAAGAACAACGTTGACCTGAGAGGGCAACTTTTGATGTTTCGAAAGAGAACGAATTGATGTGAAACAACTCTGCGAACTACACGACTGAATGGGGGAGGAAATGAGGGGTTGTCAATGATGCAGACAAATTCTTCTTTCTTTGCTATCGACACACAGAGCTCTCTCATCAGATCATGCATGCGGCAACTTCCAATCTTTAAGGTTGGGCTCCTTTCTACAACTTGAACCATGCACCTTTCGGCAAGTTCAGCCAGCCGACGTTCTGCAACATCCTCCATCATCTCCCCTTCGTCGTCCTCAGACGAAACTATGCCTTCTTCAACCCATAATTGAATCAGCCTATCTGCTTCAATCTCATAATCTTCTGGGAAAACACTTAAATAGAGGAAACATGGTCTTAAATAGGGTGGCAGATCATCATAGCTCAAGGATAACACATCATGAGTACTAAGGCGTTTGCCTCTCTTGAGATTGTCAAGCACCATTTGCCATTCGTAGACCGTGTTCTTGGTAGCCAAAACGCCTCCGAGTACAATGATGGCTAATGGCAGCCCTGCGCAGTGATGAATCATTTCCTTCGCCAACTCTTCCATTCTTGCATCAACGCTGTTTCCTGATAACAACACCAATTTACTATTCTCAGTAAACATCTTTATGGTTGCTAGGGGTAAATCTAATGGCATGGCTCACTTTAAAATGATATAAATAAAAGCTCACTTTAAAATGATATAAATAAAAGCTTACTGTATGCCGCATTTAGAATATTTTTTAACAGTCTAAAAGTGATTACAATATAGTATATGTTCATACATATTCCTAACTCTTTAACAATGCACACACACCTTGCAAACAGTGTAAAAATTGTTATTTTTAAGTGACTCAAATTTAAATAGCATGTTTGCACGGTGTATGCATTATTATTAAAGGGCTAAGATGAATAAACAGTTATTATCTTGCACACAAGACAATTCAAAAAATGGATACTAGACACAAATAAAAAGTGATTTAGAAACGAGGTCTAATGATATTTTTGGTCCTTTTGAACTTTCCATAAAAATATCTAACATTTAAAATTGTATTTTGTCTTTTTTTACTCTCAAACTTTTAATTTTTTGCCCCATTAAGCCCACTGATGGAAAAACAACAAACCAGGTTAATATAATGCCAACTATTTTAGTTTTTGTCAATATATTTTTTATAATTTTTTCAAATTTGTACAACTAAATATTTTTATACAATTTGTGGTTAAATCATGTATTTAATTTCCTAAAACCAATAGAGTAACAAAATTTATTTGAAAAATGGTAGAAAAAAAATAATCCAAAGTTTAACTGTAAAATTTTAAAATTAGGCTACAAGGCAAATGTATAGATAGATTTGATCATGTTACAGTTTGGGAATCTTTTAGTAGGGAATGATCACCCAAAAATGAATGCTTAATTTCATTGTAACAGTTTGCTGCTTTCTTTGGGTAATATACAACAATTTATCCAAAAAAAAAATACTAAAATTTAATAACAATAATTGTGACACTTTTTTTAGTATTCTTGATGTGGTTTTTAATTTTTGATAAATGTACACGTACAGACAAAACTGCTCATTCTACTCATCTTCTTAAAATTCAATAACAATTTATTTTTAGCTTAATTAGATTGACAATTTTAACCATAATGTTAAAGCAGAATGAGATATATCAACCAAAATAGAGTATTATATCAAATTTTAATAACCAATTATAGTATGGTGACAAATTATTTTTTATTAGTTTATTAAGCATTATTTTATCATTCAATACACATAATTGTAAACATTTTAATGGAACAAGATAAATATCTAATATGTATTAGAAATCATGATTGAAGGATGAATTACATGTTTGAGAAAATGCAATCTTTTGGAATAATTCCCAACTTTGTTCATCGTTCAAGCATTGCAACTCGTGCAGGTGACCTCTTCTGTCTGCATGTGAAACTACTTCTTTGTGTCGGGAAGTGAGCAAGAACTTGCTCTTCGTTCCCCTTTCGACTGGAAAAGCAGGTTTGAGAAGATCCCAAGCCTCTGTGCTCCAGATATCATCAAGAATCACCAAGCATTTGTTATCCTTCAGGAAGTTGTACAGCTTCACTGCTACTTCTTGATCACTTGTTTTCCTGTCATCTTTATCTAAAATTTTATGACCAGAAAGACTTTCTTCCCAGATTTTTCTTTTCTGACATTGTTGAGAGACGTATACCCAAGCCAAGCGATCGAAATGGCCGATGACTCGACTGTGGTGATATATTCTCTTTGCAAGAGTGGTCTTTCCTAGACCACCCATGCCACATATGGATACGACTCTGCAATCACTTCCCTCATCAACGAGCACCGGGACCAATTGCTTGATGTCATCAGCCAACCCGACAACATTGTCATCGGGAATATGAGGATAAGATCGCCTCAACTCTTGCCTTTGGTTTGAACAACTTGAACTTGCTTCGTCCCGTGATTGTTTCACATCAAGTTTATAGGTACCGAATCGTCGATTCAATTTGGTGATTCTGGCTGTGATTCTCTCGATCTCGCACTTGGTTTGGCAGAGCAACCATCCCTCGTTCAAGATGCATGCGGATCTTTTGATGGCATCTGAGATGCCTCCTCTCCTTCTGGGCGCGACTTTAAGAGCAAAAGAATCAATCTTATAGTGTTCAAAGTATTATATGCAGAATCAATCTTGCTTGTGGAACCAGTATTGCACATGGAGAATTATGTTCTTTAGTTGTTGCCTACGTAAAGTGTTGAAGGGTAAAAGCAATAGAATAAGCATACAAAGAAATTGTTTTCCTTTAACAATTCCTGGCATCAAGTTTAAGCCAAGAATAATAAAGAAAAAAATAGAGTATAAAGTTTGTTTTTCTTCGTATTCAGATTGATGTGTTCAAGCTGTTAAGATGATCACCAACCCGGGTCAAGTTATTATGTTTTTAACTCATGTCCAACGTAAGATGATCATAGGTCGGGTTTTTGGCCGAACCACATCGTCAAGAATCTCTTCTGCCTGAGAATTGTCACTAAGAAGCAAAACAGTTGAGTTCTTGCAGTGCTGCAGCATCATTATTAGAAAGGTTCAGAATTCTCTGTTGGTCTTAGCCTGCTATGGAATCACAGATTGTTCCATACAGGTGACACCGGTCTAAGTGCAGCTGTTTCAAATTATTCATTTTTAGTGTTTAAACTATTTTTTGATCATTGTAGACCCCTGGTTATTAAAAAAAATTATTAGCCAATTAAAATGCATGTGGCAAGTTTTAATTTTTAACTATTTTAATTAATATTTTTTAAAAAATAAAAACTCAAATTTTGAAAAGGCCTACTAAAATCCTGAAATTTCAAAAAAAAACATCAACCTCGAAATTTGTAAATACCCAAATTCCTTCAATCCGGTTACTTCTGTCATTATTGGCCACGTTGTCGGCGATGGAATGAAGCTCCTCCCTTTGTCGAAAGATTTACACACCTTTTGTCGTTCGTTTGGCCGTCATTCGTCGCGAATTGTTCGGAATAATCTTTCGAAGATTTTGACCTTCATTTTAATTTTTGCACGATGTCAGTTGATTTTCGACGACAGAGCAGTGAGGTAAATAGCTGTGGTGGTCCAGCGACGGATGTGGTGGGCGGCGGTGTGGCCATCAAAGGTTGAATCGGCTCAAATCAGGATTTGGGTGAGAGATTTTGAATTTTGAGTTATTTTATGAATTTTAAAAATTTTAAGTTTTTTTAAATTAAACTAAAAATAAAAAAAATTATAAAAGAATTAAAAAATAAAATAGAAATTTAGTTTCTTTTTAAAAAAAATTAATAGTAATTAACGGCTATGCACCTAAAATAACCGACATAAAAAATTAGGCACCTATTTAAAGCGAAAAATAATTTAGGCGACAAATATAGTTTGGAGACTTATTTTGCTATTAAGCCAATATGATAAAACAAATGTTTTAAAGAGCAGTGTATTTATTACAGAGTAGGAGCACAGATATATTTAGTTGATTTCAGGAAGAGCACAAGAGAAAGATGGCATTGCCCATTGGCTCCTTGCCCTGTAAAAGAAGAATATAAATGTTTTGTTTTTGAAGAATAGAATATAAATGTAGAATGAGGACTTGAGAAAGCATCGTGTTCAACTATGAAAGCTTGTCCCAAATAGTTTACAAGTGTACCTTAATTCAATGGAATTAATTGAAGTAAGGAATATTAGAATGGAATTAAAAAGAAAGAAAAGCATGCATTTCAGACATGTGACATTACAAATGGTATGAAGTATGGTCCATAGTTTCATTTTCTGATAAAGCAACGTTTCAAACAGAGCTTTACAAAGTTACCTGACAATCAAAGATGATGTTGATTCTCGATACTTTCTTGAGAATATGATAAGAAGGAACATGTTGGACTTTGTAGAAATCTTCTCCCCCTTCCACCATTTTGTCTTTGAATTCCTTTGGCATCCCTTCGATCGTCAGTTGTTGGAGGGTTGTGATGAATCTCAATCCATCCGGCAGCATCTCCAGACTTGGGCATCCTTTGATCTTCAAACGGCGTAGAGTAGGCATGGCTCCTTCTTCCACCTTCCACTCCTCCAATTGACAAAGACTACTAAAGGTTAGGTACTCGAGTTGAGGAAAATGTGGCGCAGAGCAAACCATTTCCTCTCCAAAGAAAGCGTGATGCCCTAATTCGAGAAGCCTTAAGTTGGGCAGCTTCTCTACCGTTGGCATAGGATCTTCCTCGAGCTTACAATGAACAAGGCGTATGTAAGCTATACTTGAAGGGAAATGATGATACGCTGGTAACTTGTTCATCTTCCCATTTAACTGCAGTTCACACAAATCACCACAGCTTGAAGGGAGGTGACCTAATACTTCTCCATCTATTCTTCCTTTATTACCACTCCGAATAGAAAAGGATTTAAGATATTTGCTTGTGATGATGGGCAGATTCTTGTCCAAATGTTCCTTAAAATCTTCCATATCCAAGGATCCATATACCTCCAACTTCCTAAGATTTGTTAGCTTGGAAAGATGTGCAGCAACACAATTCTGTGTGTTGAAGTTGACTAGTGTTTGAAGGTTTCTCAGTGCGTGCAACTTCAGCTTGGTCTTCTAGTCCATATTAAGTGGGAGATAGAGATGCTTTAACTGCTCCAACTTCCATATCACATCCGGCACATAAATACAATCTGTAACACCTCCAACATCTTCTAAATTCAAGGTCTGCAGCTGCCTTAAGTTGCCTAGAGATGATGGAATCCTTGGACAAAAGAAATCAAGTTCTCCTAAATTCAAGAATCTCAAGTGGATGAGATTACCAATAGCACTGGGTAACTTACATCCTGCAGTACCATCAGATTGTTCAAAGCCTAGGACTCTAAGATATTTATAATCGTTGAACAGGTGTCTCCAACATCCCTGCCATTTCCAAACAATAAAAACAACCAAGACCACTACCAGCAAATTGCATCCTTATGTTCTTCAAGGTATTTGAACATCTTTGGGCTTAGAAATGCTTCAGTCACGGCTTTTTCATCAAACGGGTTGGCAAAGAACAATGTTGATCTGAGAGTGCAACTTTCGATGCGTCGTAAGACATTAATGGGTTGATCTTGATGGGCAACAATTCTGCGAACTGCTCGGTTATTGGGTGGAAGAAATGAAGGATGGTCGATGAGACACACAAAGTTTTCCTTCTTTGCTATCGACAAACACAGCTCTCTCAGCAGATCATGCATGCGACAAGTTTCCATCTTTAAGGTTTGGCTCCTTCTCCCAACTTGAAGCATGCACCTTTCCACAAGTTCAACCAACATATGTTCTGCAACATCCTCCATCATCTCCCCTTGGTCGTCGTCCTCCGAAGAAACAATGCCTTCTGCAACCCATAATTGAATCAACCTCTCTGCATGTATCTCGTAACCCTCTGGGAAAACACTTAAATAGAGGAAACATGGCCTTAAATAGGGTGGCAGATCATCATAACTCAAGGCTAACACATCCATGGTACTCAGGCCTTCGCCCCTCTTCTTTAAGTATGAGTTGAAATTTTCAAGCACCATATTCCATTCATATACCGTAGTCTTGGTGGCCAAAACACCTCCCACTACAGCGATGGCTAATGGCAGCCCTGCACAGTGTCGAAGCATTTCCTTCCCTAATTCTTCCATTCTTCCTGATAACAACACCAAATTACTATTCCTCAGTAAACATCTTTTTGGTTGCTTTGAATAAATAAGTGAATTGTTTAAGCAACTGTAAATATGATTTGCTAGGAGTTTTGGCGTGCTTTATTACACATTTATACGCTACTTTATTAATTATTAGTGTCATTCTTTTATGGTTAGTGTGACTTGGGTAGTTATATTATATTATTTTTTAGGAACAAAATCCTCAATCCTTAATAATACCCACACTAAAAAACATTAAAAAAATAAATTCTAAACTCTAACTCTAAATTCTAAACCCTAAACCCTACACCCTAAAAATACACATTACCCTAATTCTCTAAACCCTAACCATAAACCCTAACTTTAAACTCTAAACCTAAACCCACTTTTTTAAGTGGGACACCAAAAGAGGCATAGTTAGGGGCAGACGATTTCCATCTATTTTTTAGAGTTTAAGGTTTATGATTTAAGACTTAGAATTTAATTTTTTTTAGTGTTGGAACATAGAAAGGGGCTTTGAAAAGGATCAGATGATTTTTGTCTTTTTAAGAGGTAGTGATATTGTTATTAATTAATATAATGCACGTTATAATATTTATGGTAAACTACATCAAAAATCACTAAATTACTAGTAAAGTTAAGATTTGGTCACTCAATTATTAAAAGTTACAATTGATCACTCAATTAATGTTTTAGTTACGATCAGGTCATTCTTCAAATATAAATCTAACAAGATTTGGAAAAATGTTAGTTTTAATCCTCCAAACTTATATATTCTATCAATTTAGTTCTAATTTAAAATAATTAAATAAATTGAGCCCTCTTATTTAAAATATATATATATATTAATTTAGTCTTTTTTCTTCTCACATATTGTTTTTTCTTCACTGTTCATAATCATTCCTACTTGGGTATCCTTAGTAACATGAGTTATATCAAACTTGATATTTTTAATTAATCATAAACATGCATATTTTTCTATTATTATTATTTCTAGCTTTATGTTTTCAATATTATGCTTGTTATCATTTCATTCAGATCTAGTAGTTCATATTATAAAATAAAAAAAGTTAATTACAAATAAATTAATAATAATTATGTATATGGATCATAAAATATATAATATATGCCAGATGATTGTAACTATAAAAGTAGATTTATATGTTATTCAGTTTTTATAATAAACCATTTTTCAATTATTTAAATGGATTAGAACCTCACGGAAAATAAAAATTCTAAAATATGTAATAACATCAATAATTAATAATATATAATTTAGAAAATCATACGTACACATGTAATATAATAATAAAAAACTTAAAATATGTGTTAATTAATTTAACTAAAGATTATAATTAATTATATAAATGAATCATATAACAAAAAGACTATTAGATATTAATGTAATATAAATATATTTGGCATCGCTTCATGCATGTTTATGTTTCATTATGTAAAAATAACATATATGTCATGTGTTAAATATGAATAGATTTTTTATATAGATTTTCATAATAAAAAAATATTTAAAATTATTAAATTTAAAATTATTGTAAAAATTATATAACTTTTTAATGAAAATATATATGCTTGTAGAGAATTTAAGAAATTTATTTAATAATAGAAAAATTAGTAACTTAAAAAGTTTAATTATTAGTTTATTTCAAAATAAAAGGAAATTAATGAAGTCATTAAAAAATATAAAATATTAAGAAGACTGTATAATAAAACAAAAACTTAACATTTTTGTAGAAAATTACGTAGTAGCAGTAACTATGAGTTTAATTTTAAATATATTTTAATGTGTTTAATTTTAATGTAGATACTAATTATATATTTAATATTAAAAAATAATTATAAATACCTTTACATTTATAAATTTGTATATTAGATTAATTAATGATTTTAAATGAAGTACTCTACGGTTAACGAGGGTATACAAATGATTTGAGAGAAGAAAAATGATTGAATTGATATATTTTTTGAAGGATTAAATTTATTAAATTGTTTTGAACTAAGACTAAATTGGTAGAATATAAAAGTTTTGAGCGTTAAAACTATCATTATACCAAACCTTGTTAGATGTTTGCTTCTATTCTAACGCGGAAGTGACCCGAATATAACTAAAACATTAATTGAGTGACCAGTTGTAACTTTAATAATAATTGAGTGACCTCTAATATAGTTTACCCTAATATTTAACTATTTCTCATTATAATTCTCATCCACAGCACCATTACTTGTGCATGCAAATGCATATTTCACTCCTAAATTAATCTTGATGCGTTTTAGATTAGTTTTAGAGAAATATTTTAATGTAACATCATAAATAAAAGATGTTGAAAAGATAAATCATGATAAAAGGATGAATTGCCTGTTTGAGGAAATGCAATCTTCTGGAATAATTCCCAACTTTCTTCTGCGTTCAAGCATTGCAACTGGTTCAGGTGACCTCGTCTGTCTGCATGCGAAACAACTTCTTTGTGTCGGGAGGTGAGCAAGAACTTGCTTTTAGTATCCCTTTCGACTGGAAAAGCAGGTTTGAGAAGATCCCAATCCTCTGTGCGCCAGATATCATCAAGAACCACCAAGCATTTATTGTTCTTCAAGAAGTCGTACAACTTCTCTGTAATTCTTGATCACTTGTTTTCCTGTCGACATGATCTGAAATTTCAAGACCAGAAAGGATGTCTTCCCACACTTTCGTTGGCTGACATTGTTGAGATACGTACACAAAAGTCCTGTGATCGAAATGGCCGATGACTCGACTGTGGCGATATATTCTCTTGGCAAGAGTGGTCCTTCCCAGACCACCCATGCCCCATATAGACACGACTCTACTACAATCGCTTTTCTCGTCAACGAGCATCGGGATCAATTGCTTGATATCATCATCCAACCCGACAACATTGTTATCGGGAATATGAGGATAATGCCGCCTCAACTGCTGCATTTGATTTGAACAACTTGTTTCCTCTCTTGGTTTTTTTACATTATAGGTCTGCAGTCGCCGGGTCTATTTTGTGATTTTGGTTGTGATTCTCTGGATCTCGAACTTGGTTTGACAGAGCAACCATCCCTCATTGAAGATGCAGGCAGATCTTTTGATGAGATTTGAGAGGCCTCCTCTCCTTCTGGGTGCGACTTTAAGAGCGAAAGACTCGATCACATCTTCAGCATCATAGGCCAACTCTCTGATTTCAGCGACACTGGTGCGCACCACCTCGTTATCAGCTTTCCTCGCATCTGCTTCTTTCAGGAAGCTTTGCATCCATTTCAGCTCCCTCTGCAAATCCTCGACCTGGTCCTTCACGCCCCATAACGATGTAACTTCTCTAGATCAAGTCCTCCAATTGTCTGGACGACGGAGGAAATAGCTGACAAGTCCATGACTTTTGAGAGGAAAAAAAAATTGTTTGGGAGAGCAAAGACAGTTTTTTAAATGAGATTGGTGCGTTATGATAACCCTGAAAATGTCATTTTATAATGCGGAGAGTTTTATATGAAGAATGAATGTTGCTTGTGGAACTAGTTGAAGTGATTCCCACGGTACTAGAATATTACTCCTATAAGAAAAATAAAGGAAAGGAAAAGAAAAGAAAAGAATATTAAGAGATGATATGATACACATATACATATTTGCCTAGATGAATAATTTAAATTAAAGATAATAGGGTAAATATAATGTTGGTCACTTGTCTTTTATAAGTGCCTATTTTTGCTCACCAAATTCAAAAAAGTAATGGTGCGTTCACTTACATTATCAATTTATGGAGTTTTGATCACTGGAAGTTAAAAGTCGTTAGTTTGATAACATGACACGATAGTAAAAGGAATTAAATTTTAGTTTGACCCCTGAACATTAGATGAAATACTAAATTAATCACTTAACATTAAATGAAATATCATTGTGATTCTTAAACTTTAAGTAAATCATCTTATAGGACAAGATGAACGGATATTGTCAGCCAAGAAGGGCTAGGGATATATCCTCGGATATATAGAGGGAATTTCTCTGAAAAGTTGAGCATGCTAAGAAACTCCTTGTATTAATATTTGTTGTTTGAATTATATCTTACTTGTTGCCTAGTCAATCTGTTAAAAGACAAATCCTTGCACCAAGTTTAAGCAAAGAACAAAAGGCAGAGAAGATAACATCGGTAGAGTATTAATGTTGCTTGTGGAAGAAGTTCAAGTGATTCCCATGGTGGAGTATTGGGCATGCACAATTCTGTTGTTTAGCTGTTGGCTAGGCAAAGTGTTAAAAGGGTAAAAGCATTAGAATAAGGACTCATAAATTGTTTTTCTTTAACAGTTCATTGCACCAAGTTTAAGCCAAGAATAAAACAAAAGAGAGTAGAACTATAACCCGTTGCAGCCAAGTAATCGAAGGATCAATCCCTTGAGTTCACAATAGGCAATGCTAAGTACCTTGAGGCTCCCAAATTGAAAACCCGCATCATCGGGAATCTCTTCTTCTTGAAAATTTTCACTAAGAACCAAAACAGTTGAGTTCTTTCAGTGCTTCAGAATAATTATGAGAAAGTTTGAGAATCCTCAATTGGTCTAAGCCTGCTATTGAATCACAGATTCTTTCCGCCGAGTTCTAAAGCGACCATTCTTTTGCTCGTGGAACTGTCACAGGTAACATCAGTCCAAGTGCTGCAGTCTGAAACAGAGCTGTTGTTCCATCGGAGAACACATTTCAGACAGCTTGAGAATCCATTCAGGGCTTTCAAATCATCAGGGTTGCATGTTGTTTCTTGAAATCTCGAGATCCATAAATGGAAACCGAACACTGATGATGAAGATCAACAGAGGTTTGTGGAAGACATGGTAATTGACTGTCCTAACAAAAACAATAACCCCACAATTTATAGACATAGTCAAGTTGATGATGAATCATTACTTGCTTTTTTTTTGGACTTACTGATAAATTTCTATCGAGAAAACAATTGTTCTTTTTACTTTTGGGGTGCAAGTTTCTTTTGAGCAGAACAGGAAATTCTTGGGCAATGAAGAAATACTTTTGTGCTATGATACTTGTCACCCATATTGCTCGAAATTTTCATTTTGCTTAAGATATTTATGTCCTATTCCGGTATTGGATACATATTCGGACATGAGTATGAGAATATTATCTTCCAATAATCCTCCAAATGTAAAAAAAAAAAAAAACAGATTTCATATTTGCAAATATCCATATCCGCAATCTCTATCGTCATCGGTAACGGAAATTTTTCCCCCTCCAATAACCAAGACAATAAATTCAAAAAAAAAAAAAAAAAAGAGAGAATTCTCATTTCTCATAGACCATGGAAATATACAACTTCAACCAGTTTATCTCATGCTACAATTAACCTGCAACTATCCCAATTTTGGTTTCTAGACTCTAAATGGAACAGAATACGTGGTCTGGTATTCCTTAGATCCATCAATCGAATAAATTGTTGATTTAAACATAACGAGAATCTCTACAATGATTCATATAAGTAAAGACTGCTCTAATTGTAAACTAAATGTTTCGATTCGATTCAAGATAAAAGCCCATCTCCAAGTTTTCGAACTTCACCTCAAAACCACCGCTGCTTTCCTTAGAGCCAGATATCTTTGCACATATTCATTGGGGAGAGATCTCACAAGCTTGAAAACATCGACATTTGCATAGCGGAGATTCATCCTTGGATCATGGTACAGCGACTGCGCAACAATTACAAGTTTATTGTTCTTTAACGTGTTCCAGAAATTGGAATGATATATTCGAGTTACAACTACCTAGAGTTCGACTCAGCAAAACAAGTAATCTGGGGATCATATTGCAATTTACATGTTACAATTAGCTAGAAATATATGTTCTGAAAGAATGATCAAAAGAGTCAACTTTCAAGCGATTAATTTAGTTAACCACAAACCTCAAATCCTGTAATATCACAAATTCTTTTACACGGCTGCATCGAAGGCGGTGATTCGATATTAACATCTGCAAAATACATATTCAACAAAGGAAATTATTTTATCACCGTGGATCATGGCATTGAATTCATTGAAATAAGACACTAAGACATAGCAAGGTTTTCGACTATGGAATTTCGAAGGAATTTCAACGAAACAACTAAAAAACCGAATATTCATCTAATTCTGAAGTATTCAAGATACTTATCAACATAAATTAAACAAAAAATGAAAGAGGGTTACAATTGGGTTCATCAGGGTCGTAAGTCTGGTAATTTTCAGCTTGAATGATTTGCTTGAGCTGTTTCCACCTGACTTTGGATTGGCCCTTTGGGTATTTCTCGTAAGTTTGTATCCTCTTGAAACTCATATGCGTTGGCAATACCAACTCTGCTCTTATCACCTCTGCCTCCATTGATTTCCCAATTATCTCAAATCCCTAAATAATCCCAGAGCTCTCAAATGAAATTGGGAAGAGACGGGTGAGATCTTAGCTTTTGAATCCGAAATTAAAACCCTTTAATTACTTTTTTTTTTTGGCTTAGTGGCAAATAAGTACCCAAATTTTTTTTTCTCCAGATATATGTTTAAAGTATTTTTCGGGTTAAACATATGCTTAACATTTCTAACATTATTTAAATAAGTGCTCGCCGTAATTATCTGTTAAAAAAAATTCGTTAGCTAATAAAAATACGACACGTAATAATTTAAAAAATATATGAATTTTATTTTTTTAAAATAAATCAAAAAATTTAAAATATCCTCAAAATTTCAAATAATCTCAAAATAGTCTCTAAATCCCTAAACTCCAAATCTGGCCACCACTACCAACGTTGGTTGCGCTTCCGACGACAGACTGAAGCGTCTTCCCCTCGCCGAACGACCTACACACCGTCCATCATCTGTTATGTCGTCGTTCGATGCGAATTATTCGAATGAATTATTTAACGATTTCGGCGTTTCGCACGGCGTCGGTTGATTTTCGGCAATGAGGTGGTGGGGCAAATGGTCGTGATGGTCTAACAACAAATGTGGTGGGTAGCGGCGTGGCAATCAATTGCGAAATCAGGTCAAATCGATATTTGGATGTTAGGGTGTTAGGGATTTTAAATTTGGGGCTATTTTGTAAAATAAAGAAAATATTTTGTCTTATTAATTTTATTTATTTTTAAATATAATTTTAAAATTTTAAGAAGCTGACATGTGTCAATTAACGGTAAAAATTAACGTACGTTGACGGCGAGCACTTATTTGAATAACGTTAGAAACGTTAGGCATTTGTTTAACCCGAAAAATACTTAGGCATCTATCTAAAAATATATAGTTTGGGCACTCATTTGCAACTTAAGCCATTACTTTTTTATAATAAAAAAAGTCAAACGACGTCGTATTCATCATGGTTCCACTTTATATTTTTGGACCAATTAAAACCAAGAAATAAAAAAATGATGATACAAATATATTAAGTAAGGGTTTAGAGTTTAGGTTAATATGGTTATGGATTTAGGTTTTAATATATAAATTTTAAATATGAACCCAAATCCTAAATTTTAAATGCAATCAATCAATTCTAAATCACTATACATAACCCTATGATATCTAAACCCAAAAATCTAACCTTAAACCTTAAAACTAATGTATTTGTAAACCTTAAAACTAATATTGTATTGCATTAAAAGTTTATTTTAATCTATCTATATTTAAAAGGGTATTTTATTTTTTTATTTGAAAGGCTTAACTATAAAATAGGTGCACAAACGTTGACACTCTTTTGCAGTAGGTGCCTAAAGTATTTTTTGCTTGAAATAGGTGCTTAACGTTTTATTTTTGCCCGTTTTAAAGTTAATATGTCAAAAAAATTCATCACCCATTTATAGCTTGACAGTGGTTTTTATTTTTATTTTTTTCAAAAACAAACTGCAAATAAAATAAATTAAAAATATCCCAAATTTTTAAAAATTACAAAACAATCATAAATCCCTAAAACTCCAAAACCCAAAATTACGTCATTGTCGCCGCCGATAGCCTCGCGGGACTCCACCATCGTCGTCACCGGAGTCTCGTGCCTATTTCTCCCAATCACCCATCTCCGGTAACTGGCAGGAGGCGCGTCAATCGGACGACGAAAGACGACCGCGAAAGGCTCCAACTATTCGACGTCCGATTGGCACGCCTCTTACCGATTACCAGCGATGGGTGGTTAGGAGAAACGGGCGCGGGACTCTGAAAAGGCGTGGTGGGGTCTGGCGAGTCTATCGACGGTGACAATGACGCCAAATTTAGAATTTGGGTGTTTGGATTTGGGACTATTTTGAAAATTTTGAGAAGTTTTAATTTTTTTAAAAAATATTTTCTTTTTTTCATTTTTTGAAAAAAATAATAAAATAAAAAAATACGTGTCAAATTCTAATTGGGTGTTAAAAAAATTTTAACGGCGCTACCTTAAAACAGTAAGGGAATAAAACTTTAGACACCTATTTCAGACAAAAAAGAAACGTTAGGCACCTATTTCAGCAAAAAATACTTTAGGCACATATTACAAAAAAAAATATATAATTTGAGCACCTATTTTATTCTTAAGCCTATTTAAAAAGTCAATATTTCGATCCAAGATATTAATTTATTGTTACTTGAACTAAAAAAGTTAGGTTTAAATATCCCTTAATTCCTATTAAATTATAAATCATGTAAATTAATCTTTTCAAGAAAAAAATTAATTTAGTCATGTATTTTGAAGTGAGCAAATAAAAAAAAATTGGTTGCCCTTCCAGTTTCTAGGGTTTTGCCTTAATTAACTCGAACTAACCTGTATTGCATATCTGGTTATTGTGGGTGAGTTTCTCAGCGAAATTTTTTACATACACGTCTCGAACTCGATGCCTGCTTAAGCGATACCGAACTGCTTACTACATAGACCATTCCATTGGTGAATAAGTTTTTAAATTCAAACATTTTACATTATACTCAAATAATTATTAAAATAATCCGAAACTAAAGATTTAAAATGATTAAGAAGTTGTAAAGGAGGAAACTAATAAAATTACAAAATAATAATTTAAATTTTCGAAAATAAAACTTTAGAATTTAAAAGTTTTGATAAAATTCAAAATATTCTTTAAAAAAAACATTGAACAATTTTCAAGATTTTTTTTAAAACAAGACTATGAAAGGTATAATATATCTTAGTTTATAAATTGATAGGTATATTTAAATCCAATATCTTAGTTTATCTAAATGTAGATTTAACATTTGGACTAAAATATTCATTTTCTTCGAGCGTACAATGACTAAAATGTTTATTTTAATAGTAGAGATCTACTAATTAGCCTAGTGACTAAAGATGCTTATCTTATCTCATCTTGTATGGGTTCGAATCTCGACATAAGAATATAATACCTCATTATTTAATAAAAAAAAGTCATTAAAACAAATTTTTGGTGTAGTATAGGATATTCTACTATTTTTTTATATGATCACTTAGAATTCAAATTAAATACTACAAAGGTCCAATATAAATTTGGCCCTTTAAATTTAATTTACTCTATACGTAATAATAAAATTTAAATTATTGACTTTACTTAAGGCCTAACTTTTTATTCCACTAAATTTACTAATAATTTATGAGTTTCGCTAAATTAAATAACAGTTTATGAGTTCTACTCGATTTTAACTTTCTATATCTACTATTCATACTAATTATTAAACTATATGATTAAATTAGCTAACATAATCAGAATAAAAATAAAATGAGTAAACTATATAAATGGTCCCTGACTATGACCCAATTTTTTGTTGAGTCCTTTAATTATGAGAAGTTATAAATAAGTTCTCCGACTAATCACGACTAACAAATCGATCCAATTCCTTTAAAAATAAACGGCTGATGATGTGGCAGATAATAAAATATGTATAATAACAAATTTAACCCTGAACCTTTATATTTTACTTTAATTTTGTCCTAAATTTAAAATTTTAGCTCTCAACATTTAAATATTACAACATTTTAGTCCTTTAAATCTTAAACTTCATCGTCTTCCCTTCTAAAAACAAAAGGTATGCATCTTCTGTTGTGGGTAGCACATTGTAGATGGCTACCGTAAACATCAATGGAGGTTTTGATTTTCCACTGCTCTTACAAATAGGGTTGTAGATGACTACCGTCAACATCAATGGAGGATTTTTTTTAGAAGGGAAGAAGATGAAGTTTAGGATTTAAAGGACTAAAATGTTGTAATATTTAAATATTGAAAGATAAAATTTTAAATTTATGACCAAATTAAAATAAAAAATAAAATTTGAGGGTTAAATATGTTATTCTATAGATTTTATTAATTGTAACATTATCAGCCATTTATTTTTTAACAAAATTAGACTGATTTGTTAGTTGCGATTAGTTAGAGGATATGTTTGTAATTTCTCATAGTCAAAGGACTCAACGAAGAATTAGGTCATAGTCGAGGACTATTTATGTACTTTACCCAAATAAAATTAATACTCGAACAAATTTATAGTATATTGATAAAATATAGTATTAAAATAAATAAAACTAATTAAGGTTAATTGAAAATTAACTTCGTTAACATTGTTGTTAAATACTTATGAATTTGTAGATTCAAACGGATATTACGGAACCGATAATCATACTATTTTTTTTCGTTTATAAAGAAACACGACATTGTTTGAAGCAGTCAAGAAAAGAGAAATCATCAAATCATAATTCATCACTTCACTCGTACAAGTTTAAAATACTCGGTTTTTCTATTTTTCCCGTTCCATTATTTTCTTGTTTAAAGCAATAATCTCCCTCAAGTCCTCTCTGGTTTTCCCTCGGTTCTCTATTTCTCCATGTGAAAGATTCTATATTTTCCCAGATTTTTTTTTTGAAGAACATCTGACGACCTTGTTAACAGGTAATCAAATTATGATTTTGATTACTAAAACAAATACCCTTTCAATTATTTCACATGATTGTTGCTTAGAAACAAAAATTGACTGAAAAGATCGAAACTTTTTTCAGTTTGATTGTTCTATTATGTTTGAAGTCGAGTCTTTTAAGTTGATCTTTGGATTGTGGTTGAGAATTATTTCTGGGTTTTTCCAGAATATAGTATTTTAGTTTCCTGACTTTAATTTATATCTTAATCCCTGAATTCTGTTGAATTTTGTATGATATTATGATTTATTACTTGTGATTAGTAAGTTACAGGCATGTGGAACTTCATTGTTGACTTTGAGTACTTAGCAGAAGATCTGTGTTGGTATTTTCTCGAGGCTTTCGACATTGTTGCTGAGGACTTGATTGTGTTCTTCCAGATGGTAATTTCCATCCTTGAGGACTTGGTTCATCTCTTGTTTTGCCTCATCTTTATTGCCTAGATTGTTGCCAACTTTGGATTCGAAATCGAAAGCTTTATTCGAGTTAGAAATCAAGAACTTTGTCCATCTCTTGTTTTGCCTTATATTGCTTACCTTGAATGTTGATAACCTTTGGGTTTCAAATGAAATCTTATTCGAGTTGGAAGTTGAAGGTTTGAGCTACGATGGGATCGATTCAGAATACGGTTCATTATTGTTGTGTTTCGAAGGGTAACAGGACACTATATGAATATAGTGGGGGAGATCATCAGATTGAAAATATGGCTGCCTTGTGTTTGGAAAGGACTCCGTCATTCCACAAGTGGTATTTTGAGACGATAGGTAAAAAGACTTTGGGGTTTTTGTTCGAAGATAGGTGTGTTTATTTCGCGATTGCGGATGAAGCTGTTGAAAACCATGGTCTGCTTCGGTTTCTAGAGCACATGAGAGATGAATTTAGAAATGTCACTAGGAAGGGTTTGAGAAGTAGTTTCTCGAGTATGAGTTCGATAGGCGTCGACGAGCAACTAATGCCGGTTATCCGGCGCTTGATAACTTCACTAGAACAAGTTCCGAGTGGTGGAAATGTTTGGAAAGCTGAGGTTCCGTTATCAGATCATGCAGCTTTCTCCCCATCTCCAAGCAATGCAAATGCCCAACCCGAAGAAGAATAAAGATCATGTGATTGCAGTAAGAGATATCGAGTTGGAGGAGCATTGGAAATCGACAGATAGAGGAGTGAATATTGATTCAACTGCATTAGATTCTAATAACCAAAACGGAGCAAGTTCGTCAAACACATTACAAAAGGACTTGGGTTCGACGAGAATCAGATCCGGATCTCCAAACATCCATAAAAAGTGGTGTCGCCAAGTCCGGATCGTTCTCACTGTAAATGCAGCTATTTGTTTAGTATTGCTAGTGGTTTGGTTATCAATCTGTAAGGGCATATCCTGCACCCGTTAATGATTCCAATTCAACACCAACATTCAAAGTTTCGAATTACAGACCGGAGATTGAAAGCCAAATTGTATTTTGAGGTTGTGGCATCAGCTGTTGAGAATCCTCTGTATAGTTTCATAGTTTTAGTGCTCATGTACATCATGTTCTGCACTACATCCATGTAATGTTCTTGCTGCGGATTCAAATGATGCCATAATGTTATCCGGTGTGAATGCTATCGTTGTATGTGTCCGACATGGATATACTTAAGTTTTCTTACGTTTTTAGGATATATATATATCAAAGTTGGTTAGGTTAATTAACTCGATTATGAAAATTCATAATCAATGACCTTAATGGCATAATTTATTTTAACTGCTACTTAACAGATCTGAAGTATTTCAAGTTTGGGTTCCTTGCTCTTAACTAATTTTGTGCCAGATTATCAATTGTTTATCGTGCAAGTAATCACACGATTTCGTGGTCGGCAATTCATGTTATCATCGAACATAAAACAATTTATATTTATAAAAAATTTGATACGTCAATAATATGTATTATTCAATAACATCAATAATTTTGCACCCTCTAGTCTCCTAAATTGGGCTGGGAAATGGGGTGTGTTTGAGTACCATCCGAAGTGCAAGATTGTCCAGCACACGCATATTTGTTTTACATATGATTTATTGGTGTTTACCAAAAGGAATTTGGACTCGGTGTTGGGAGTGAAAAGAATTTTGGGAGAGTTTTATAGTATGTCAGGTTTACAGATTAATAAGTTAAAGTGTGAATTGTTCTCTGCGGGGTAGGAGATGACGGAATTAAGCTATTGATGGAGCAATCTAATTTTAAATTGGTATCCTTGCCTGTTAGATACTTGGGTGTGCCTTTAGTCACGAGAAATCTGTTCTTAGCTGACTGTGATGGTTTGGTAGGGAAGATTGTTGGTAGAATCAAAAGCTGGCCCTCAAAGTGCTTCCCGTTTGTTGGGAGATTGCAACTTATTCATGTAGTCTTGTTCAGTATACAAAATTTTTAATGCAGGATGTTCTTGCTGCCTTCAACTGTTTAAAAAAAGGTTTTTCAGATCTGTAATGCTTTTCTTTGGGAGGGCACGGCAAGTGATGCTCGTGGTGCTAGAGTAAGCTGGGATACAATTTGCCCCCCAAAGTGTGAGGGTGGGTTGAGAGTAAAGGATATAGTTGCTTAGAATAAGGCTTGTATGGTCAGATGCATATGGTTGTTGCTTACTCAGGCTGGCTCTCTTTGGTTTGTTTGGGTGAACCAATATCTGCTAAAGGGATGTTCTGTTTGGAACGTCCAAATTAAAACATCCCATAGTTGGACTTGGAAGAAATTGATGAAACTTAGGGATGACCTGTTCTCTGTTGGACAGTTACAAGGGGAGTATAAGGCTCGAGAGGTCTGGGATATTATACGGTGTAAGATGAGAAGGTGGCTTGAGCTCGTGTTGTTTGGGGTGGTCTTTGCATTCCAAGACAATCTTTTATTTCATGGCTTGTTGTATTGGATAGATTGCCAACCAAGAGCATGATGATTGGATGGGGAGATCAAATCGATCCTGTGTCTACTATGCAGTGATGCAATTAAGTCTAGGGATCATTTATCTGGGGAATGTGCTTATTCAAGAAAGGTTTGGCTGCTGGTTTTACAAGCCTGTAACCAGCGAATGCTTCATAATTGCTGGCAAGAGATTCTGGCTTGGATTCAACAATTTGGGAGAGGAAAGTCCATGAAAGCAACGATTGCTTGGCTAGCCTGGTGTAGATTCAATTACTATATTTGGAATGAAAGGAATGGAAGAACGTATGGGAAAAAGCAGAGGTTGGAATCTGATATTTTTAGTCAAATTGCGAGAGATATTAGAGCAAGATTGTTGGATTGTAATTGTATTGCCAATTTTGATAGCTACTTAGCTGCTCAATGGGGCATTAGTTAATTAATTTCTAGGTGTATAGGGGGCTGGATTAGCATGATTTGAAAGTTGTATAGCTGTACAATTTTTTTGAAGTACCTACATCCGATGCTCATATATAAAACATATTCGAATGCAAAAACCTAGAAATATCGGGTGTACTCGTGTCGGATACATCCGTACTCGACGAAAAATTATTAGATGGGTCTGGCTCACCACGTCATTCATGGTCCCATCTAATAATAATTTTCCATCTCATTTTTTTCCAAGGTGAATCTTTACCTCTTTCTTACATGTTATTAAATGAATGAATATCATTGGATGGGACCATGAATGACGTAGTAAGCCGAGACCATGTAATAATTTCTCGTACTCGACATTCACCCCCGAAAATCCGAGCAACATAATCAAACAAACTAAACTCCAAGACATGGGATTCCCTACTCACCAATGTGTGCCCTTCTGGTCGAAACATAATCGGACATACCAATCTGAAGATGCAAATGATAGATTAAGATGCTGAAAAAGATAAACAATAACAGAAGCTGTTTTTTTTTTCCTAACAAACCTTGAATCTACTTCATCTCGCATGCTCGTAAAGGCATGAACACTGACACCGTCACGGTAGAGCCATGGCCGATGATTAAAAATGTTTTCAACCTGCAAAAGGAATTGCACACATTACAATCACAAATTACAATAAAAAGCAAGGAATGGCTCAAGGAAAGGCAGCTTCGGAACTATTCCCGGGTTAGTAATATTATTACAGAGTATCCAGTCAGGGGAATAACTGATAGTCGGTTTAACGAGGAAGCGAGAGAACTCGAAGCTGCTGCTAAGCAAGACTAACAAAGCAGTTGAAGCTTGCAGACAGAGAAAGATGCACGAATTATAACTTAACAAGCAAATACAAATACAAAGCAAAGACACAACAAGGAATCTTATTCGGCAATTAATCCACCATTCAGTGAAATCTACCCAAGAGAATATGTAAAGGGGGAAGGGGACAATGCCATTATCCTTACTATAGTAGATGGAAAGACTAACGAGAACAGTCGGAAAACCTTACCATCCATTCGCGGGACTCTGCAAGTATCATAGCCGACAGAATACTCAATCTCTAACCTATCTTCCCAAGGAAAATTCAGTCAAAATAAACTGGCAGACAATAACAATAAAAATAATGACAAAAAATGATGCAGCAAAATGTACAGTCAAATTCAACTCGGACAGTGCCTGTACATAATTAAATACAACAAGCATACATTTAAAACAACTGCTGTGGGGGTGGGAGGGTTAAGGATCTGACTTCACTCAGTAGCCTTAAATTTATCATCTCCAACAACCGAGAGTATAGACAAACTACTGAAAATTTCATCTAGACACTCAAAAAAACCATTCCCTTCATTGTTATCCTCCTCGTTTCCGGCATGATTCCCCTTACTCCTCCCTCCCATCGACTCTTCCGCCTCGTTACTAAACTCCACATTCAAATCCAACTTTCCAAAAACCTTAGTTCCTCGTTTCATCTGATTCCTTCCACTATTTGCCACCCCCTTCTGCTCGACTTAGCAGTTGGCACACCCTCCGGCACCATTGACACACCACTCAGGTTCCCACCGTGATCCGCATTAACTTGGTCATTACTCCCCTGCTTCACTCTCTCACCCTGTGGTTTCTTTGCATTTCTCCCCCTAGATCCTTTCCCTTTGGAACAGCTCACCTTTTTCTCCCTCCTTTCATTTCTCCAGTCATCGTCATCGTCGGAACTCGCCCTCAAATCAGATATTTCCGCACATGTATCATATTCATCATAAAACACTCTTGGAGCAGACTTCTTGGTGATGTTTTGTTTTCCAGCTTTCTTGTTGTCGGGGCAAGCAAACATGGTTGAAATAGGTGACCAACTCGGAAAATTACCATTGCGCGCTATTGGGAAAAAACCCCAGCAGCAGAAATAGGTATCACTTCCATTCACCGGCGGTGATCGTATCACAACTGCATGGAAAGCTCTCCTGCAGTTCTTAGCCTGACACCTTAGGGTGTAATCCTCGTACACCTTCGGATACTCATAGAAAATGTAACAGTACGGACAAGCTGTCCAGAAAGTCGGTCCTGCTGACTCAGTAGATTGATTAGCCTGAGTCGAGTAGGTATTCCAACTCACACCAGTTGGCTGTCTGAACCGGTGGAGACGGTATCACAACCGCCCGAAAAGCTTTCCTGCAGTCCTTTGTCTGACACCCTAGTGTACAATTCTCGTACACCTTCGGCTACTCAAAACGAGAGTAACAGTGCGGACAAGCTGTCCAAAAAGTTGATCCCTCTGACTGAGTAGATTGACTAGCTGGAGTTGAATCGTTTGCCGGTCTCTCTGACTCATTATCTTGACTAGCCCAAATTGAATCAGTATCCTGAGTCGCACCAGTTGGCTCTGTCCGACCATAATCCTTAGTAGGAGCAGGAGTTGCTGAGTGATTGAACTGACCGGATTGAATCAGCTCAGTTTGATTAAATCTCATCCTGATCCAAAGAGAGACAAGGTCTTCAAGCCACCTATGTTACTCCGATACTCTGATTCTTCGGTAAATGAAACAATCCTCTAAATATATAGAAAAAAAACAAAGCATACAGAGACCTAAGACTTGTCTCGAGTACGAGTAACACAGAACACTGCATTTTCTGAAACAACCAGTTTCATTCCAAGCAATCAAATAATGACCAGATAAAGAAGCACATACAAATAGCCTGTAGCCACTTTACTAAAAGCCAAAGAGTGCATATTATGAACCATTTTGAAACAACAATTCTTAAAGCAATGAATCCTCTCAACACAAGAAAGAAGTTTGCCAAGAAACCAACTCACCATTCTAAGAAAATCATCCATAAAACATAGAATTAAAAACCAGTGCAACAAACAGAACCAAAAACTCATACTATAACTTCCTTCTCATCGGCAAAAACTTATACTAGTTGTATTGAACTCGATCAAAATCATACACCACCCCATCTCAAATCGATCACGATGCATGATAAACCAGATAGCAAAGAGAACAGATTATACATAATAAAGAAGCTTTTACTGTGGCAAACAAACTAAAGCAAAACCGAATAATAAACCACTACACCAGCAAAATACTGAAAATAGCAATTCAAATTACAATACAAGGCCAATACAGACAGAATATCAGTGAACATAAAAAACCTGAAGTACTACACTTGCTATACAACTATCATAACATCTTTTAATTCCAAAAACTCATAACTTCTTATGCAAAACAACATAGAATGTAGGCATTAAATAAAACTCAAAATCATAGAGAACAGATTATATAGAATAAAGTAGCTTTTACTATGGAAAAGAAACTACAGCACAACCGAATAACAAAACCACTAAACAAGCAAAATAGCACTTCAAGTTACAGTACAAGACCGAAAGCTACAGAAAGCAGTGAACCTAAAAAACTGAAGCAATTAGGAGTTTCTGTCATCCATGGCCTCTAATGTCCATCAAGTTTTCAATTGCCAATATTCACAAAAAATAGCAGAAAGACCAAATTAAACTTGGTCAATTCATTACTCATTACTCCCCTTCTTCACTATCACTTCGTGGTTTCTTTGTATTTCTCCCCACAAATCCTTCACCTCTTCGTCTTTTTAACTTTGTTCTTTTGTTTTTTGGTCATTCATCATAACCCTCAGAATTCATACTCGAATCCGAAATCTCTACATATACATCATGTTCATCATAAAACACTCTTGGAGCAGATTTTTTCGGATTCTTTTCTTTTCCTGCATTCTTGTTGTTAGAGCAAGTAAACATGGGGGAGATAGGTGACCAACGGGGAAAATTACCGTCCATATTCTTACCATTCCCGGAAAATCCCAAGGGATAAAACCCCCAACAGCAGAAATTAGTGTCCTTTCCATTCAAAGGCGGTGAAGGTATTACCACCGCATGGAAAGCTCTCCGGCATTCCTTAGTCTGACACCTCAATGTATAGTTCTTGTACGCCTATGGATACTCATAGAGAACATAACAATATGGACAAGCCGTCCAGAATGAAGGTCCCTCTGACTCAGTAGCCTGATCAGGCAGAGTCGAATCAGTCTTCTGAGTCACACCAGCTGGCTCTGCCCGATTGTGCTCCGTACTGGTAGCAGTGGTAGCAGCAGGAGGAGGAGGAGGATGTCGAGGAGGAGATGCTGTGTGATTAACTTGATTCGTCCGAGTCGGCTCAGTCATATTAAACTGACTAGAACTATATGTTTCTGACTGATTAACCTGGCTCGCTCGAATAGGCTCCGGCCGATTAATCTGGCTCGTCCGTGTAGGCTCCGGCCAACTGACATGGCTCGAACTAACAGATCCTGTCTGATTCATCTGACTCGGCTCAGCTAAACCTAGCTGATAAATCTGCCTCGTCCAAGCTGACTCAGCCGGCCGAGTAGATTCCAGAGGAGTATTATTTAAACCCAACTGCCCTCCTCGTTCTAATTCAGCATTTTCATCTTCATTATTACTCCTAGGGCTTCTAACAAATAGTGATTGCGTTACTTGCCTTTGCGTTTCTTTCTGCGGCGTTTGCATAAATAGCGTTTGCGTTTCTTTGGGAGGAGGAGGCTGCGGTTGCATGAACAGCATCTGCGTTTGCGTTTGCGGTTGCTGAAGTTCCGGTTGCTGCTGCTGATGATAATGCTGCTGACCGAGTTGATAGAACTGACTCACCTAACCAAACTGAAGGAACCTCAGCTCGTTATCATAAATGAGCTTCTTAGAAGGATTCGACAACACATTCCAAGCTTCAGAAACAAGTCGAAACGCCTGATCTGCGAAAGATAGAGTGTTCTCCGCAGGATTCAACAGAATGGCGAGTTTCCTGTACTGACTCGCCACCACTTCCATGGACTGAGTTAACGGGACAAGCTGGAGAATGCCATACCAGTCATGAGGGTTAGCTTGGGCGGTCAAGAGAGTGTCGGTCACGGCGAGGATTTGGTCGGCGAGGACGGGAGCCGATTCTCGAGCTCGGATCGCGAAGGTTCTCGTCCCGTGAAAGTCTCGTGACGCAAGGAGCTTCTCCGCTATGGTGAGCCACCGCTCCGCCTCCGTAGAGTTGCCGTCCATTTCTCCGTCTTTATCTCTCTAGGGTTTTCCAATTTTCTCTCTTGCTTTTTTCTGTATGTGCGGGCCGGGAATTATTTCGTTTGTTTGACGGAAAGATACAGACGAAAGTGGGTAATCCTTTTTGGGTGGAAGTGGAAGATGGAGGACAGATATTTCAGTCAAATGACAGGCGGTTTCCATTGGTTTGTATGGGAATATCAAACGCTATTATGGGTATTATTGTCATTTAAAATTAAAAATAAATTTTCATAGTAAATTCATTAACTGAAATTATAGACGGTTCACAAAATCGAGGACGTTTTGGTTCATGGAGATAATTATATTGATGTATGTATATTATATAGAACAAGTCTAATTTTTTTAGTTTTTTTTTTCAATATTATATGTATTTAAATAGGAGTAAACTACGAACAACAATAAGGCAGATATGGGTGGTAAATGGAAAAACTGGATTTGAAGAATTACTCATACTAGGTTTATAAAATTTATTCTAAATTAATTGATCGATAAGTTAAATATAAATAATTAAATTGAAAAATTATTTATTTAGATTTTGTTCAATACAGTTTTTAGAAAAGTTTTTGGCTACCGAACGAAATTTTGAAAAGATTTTGAAAAAGCTAAAATTTTCAGCTTTTTCCAAACACTGCTACGACTGGGCGTGCGATCGAGTCGAGTCAAAAAATTTTGAGTTATTCGAGTTTGCAAGTCTTATTTTACGATTTAAATTTTATTTAAATTTTTTTCGAATTAAGTCGAGTTTTTTAATTTCTGTACAAAGTTAATTGTACATATATATTTCTTCATATATATTTCTATATGCATATACGCAGCGGTGCACATATATATTTCTATATGCATATACTTAGGGTTTTGTTGTGCACATATTGATTTTAATTTTAACGGCTTTCTATATGTATATACGATATGCATATATATTTCTTCATATTTTTACATGTGATATACATAATATAATACAAAATTGACAGACTCGAATCGAACATAAAAACTGATCAACTAATTACTAAAAATTTTGAGTTATTCGAAATTTCATTTCATAACTCAAACTTTATTTGAATTTTTTTAGTCGAGTCGAGTTTATGAAATTACGAGTCAAGTCAAAATGAGTCAATTTTTTTACATTGAGTTGAGTCGAATAATTTAATTTTTTTTAGTTAAGTCGAGTTTTATCTATCCCTAAACACTACTTCCTCACCTAACCCTCTGTTTTACCAGATTCGTCAAACGAAACCTTAGTCACCTAACTATGATTTATGATCGTGTTTTTATTTTGGTCATTATGTTCTAATTATGTTATAGTCATTGACCATTAAAAAATTAACAAAAATAAAAAACGTAAATTGATATAATAACAATAGTAATCCATAAGACTTATACATTCTATGCAGGGACAGAGCTAAGATTAAATATTGGGAGAGTCAATAGTCTATTGAGCCTTTAAATCTAAAAATTAGGAGGGGTAAATAACTTATTTAAATAATATTTAAACTAAAAGGACCTAGAATGCAATTATCCCAAACATTTTGGGAGGTGCTGCGCAAAGCATATAGTTTCGTCTCTGATTCTATCGATTAAATCTAATTTGAAATAACCTACCAAATATCTTGGTCAATCCTAAATTTCTCATCCTATTTCTTCTTCATCTACAGTACTCATTTCCCCCTTTTATTCACATGTTATATTTTCTAGAGTAAATTTTACCAGAGGTCCCTTTATATTTAGGGTATATTCTACTTTAGTCACCCATTTTGAAAAAAATTATTCTTGCCACTTACGTTTTTAATCGTTATTGTTTTGGTCACCCAAACGTTAACACCCGTTAATACGATGATGTGGCACGTTAATAAAAAAATTAAATTCTAATTTAACCTCTAAACTTTCAAAATTTTATTTTTCCACCATCTTTCCCTAAACTCTTGCAACTCAAACATTTCTTCAATTTTCCTCGCTTTCTACGTGACTTGATGGGTTCACACCGTTGTCAATGGGAAGGGGTTATGTGTAACAACACTAGTAGACGAGTCATCCAATTTTCTCTTAGTTTTACAATTTCTAATTTCTAATTTTAGATGATGAAGGGCATTTACAGAATTGGAGTTCTAGATATATTTGTCTCGGGTAGTTACAATCCCCTTTTTTATTTTTTGTCTTTTTCCTTTGTAATATGTTTTAAATTTTTTTAATGAATGAATGGCTTTTGCATTATTTTTTTTATCTAATGCTTAGAGAATAGTAACAATGGAGAACCCTAAAACCCCAGAAAGCTTAGAATCAAAAAACCCAGATTTGGAACTCTTGAAGTAAGGTTATGAAGCTCCTGATTTGCATGGGTTAGGCTCCATTTTCTGTGTTCAGCTTCAAGAAAATGGTAATGTTGTTGGAGGAGGTAGCTTAGACATTGATGTCAAAGAGAACGATGTCGGTGTTATTGAGACTGCAGAAGGTTGTTTACTAAATGATGCAGTTGATAAAACGAAAAAGGGTCAAATTGGTGTTGAAGTGGATAGCGAAAGTAGGGACACTACAGTTGTAGAACCTGTTAAGGATGAGGGGACGGAGGAAGATGATCGTTTGGGGATTGATATGGTTAATAGGGTACAAGTTTCCGGAGATAACATATCGATTTATGTGGACTTTTCGGAGACATCATTGCTGTATAAGGTGTTTTCTCGAGCAAATAAGCTTTGACTTCGAGAAAGAAAAAAGAGAAGATGGTAATTTTTTTTTTTGAAAGTTTAAGAGTTAAATTAAAAATGAACTTTTTTTATTAACGCGTCACTTTATCGTATTAACAGGTTTTAACGGATGTTAACGGTTGGGTGATCAAAACAATAATGATCGAAAACGTAAGTGGCAAGAATAATCTTTTTTTAAATGGATGACCAAAATAGAACAAGTCCTAAACATAAAGGACCTCTGGTGAAGTTTATCCTATTTTCTATTGAAGAAAATAAAAGGTGACAAGTAGTGTCACATAGGAAGAAGGAATAGGATGAAACTTTTGAAGTTTGACGAAATATTTAATGGATTATTTTTGAATTAGGATATATTAGGTAGAATATATAAATTTAAGGGATTAAAATTGGAAGTATATCAGCTCACATCATAATCTCCATGGCTTGTAATCAAAACACAATTAAAACGTAATATTAATGACGATTTTGTTAAAAATACGAGTGACCAAAACAAAAGGACTACCATAGTTAAGTGATCAAATAGGTAGTTTACCCATTCAAATATTTATTGGGCACAGAAATATCTTTAGATGATTATATTATCATATCCATTAGCAATGTATCAGATAGTAATTATTAATTTAATAAAGTATGGACTTAATAGTGTTATATAGTTAAGGGAGTTAGTAATTAGCTGAATTTAATTAGTTGGTTTGCTAAGCTAGCTGTTATGAATTTGGTTATAATATGAGCTATATAAGCCACATGAGTAAACGGGCTGAAAACACTTATGATCCAATATTATTGTAACCCACTTTCATTAGTAAATCATAATTCTTTTTCTGTGTTTAATTTCTCTTAAACAATAAATCCCTAACCACGGTTCATAACACAAACCACCGCTATTTATTACATGGATAATTATTTGATATATTGACGTTTTAGTTTTTCACAAACGCCTTAATTTGGAGTTTAGAGATTTAATTTAGGGTATAAAATTTAGGGGTTTAAATTTAACAGTTTATAATTTAGGGATTGTGAATATAATTTAGGGTTTAGGGTTATAATTTAGAATTTATAGGTAAAACCTAAATCATCAACGTATTACACTAAAACCTAAACCTTAATCCCTAACCTTAAACCCTAAATTTTAACTATTGCCCCTAAATTCTAAATCCTTACACCTAAACCTCTAAACCATATATCATAACTAAATCCCTAACCCCTAAAACTAAGGTGTTTGTGAAAACTAAAAATTTTCACTGCCAATGTATTGGATATAAATCCTTATTACATATCCTACAACTATACCCCCTTTCTCATGGACAGAATTTGGGCATGTTTAAAATATGAGTTGGGCTCAAATTTCAATATTCAAAGCCTAAGTCTAGCCTGACCCATTTACTTATTTTATAATATATTTATATTATTTTTTTTACATATCATAAATTTTATTCCACGTGAAAGTTAAATTTATAATATTATGTACTACAATAATGAATACATCAAAAAATGGTATGTTGTTTATTTATAAAAGAGTAAAATAATAAATCAATCAGAGCTGAGTGTAATAGAAAGACATTATTTTTTTAAAGAAAAAAGTCGGGTTTAAACTTTTAAAAAATATATATTATTAAGAAGGAGAACCACGAATCTCAAACATAGATACTAAAAAATGAACATGTACTTAACCCAAAAAAATAAAATAATAAATTTAACAAAAAGGAACATGTATAAATTTATCAAATATTAACTTAAAATAGATTAAATATTTTTTAAAATAAATAATATAAACAGATAAAAGTAGACTTAAACAAACATTAATAATCATGTACAACTAACGATCTATAAACACCTCTAATTTATACCATAAAATACAAATATGATGTAAGAAATTACTAAAACATTATATACCTTAGAAAACAATCAACAATATGCATATAACATAGCTAATTAAAATAAACCAGATACGAGACAACATAGTAAAAACATGAATTGCCGACGACATTGTTGGTCCGGCGGCTGTCCAAAGAACAATGATAATATTCTAAAAATGAACGTAACCAAGAAAACTAGTATAATATTAAAAAAACATTAACCAAAAGTAACTATGGACAAAGCCAAGAATTTTATCATTAATGGTATTATATTATCAATATTAATTAACCTTTTAAAAGTTTATGATATATGATGCGTTCTTAGAGTGGTCGAAGCGATTTTTTAACAGAAAATATTATTGGATATTGAATAAAACAAATATTACAAGTAATAATTGAAAACAAAATAATAATAATAATAATAATAATAAGGGAATTACTGAGAATTAAGTGGAAATTAAATCATAATACACTAAATAACGATATATTAAACTTAAATAATTAAAAGAACAATTGTTATGGTAATCTACCCTTGAGAAAGCTAATGCACAATTTCTTCCACGCATCTTTATCAGCCTCAACTTTCTCCAGCTTCGCCTTCAACTCATCGGCATATGATTCCTGCAATATTCAATCAACCATTAATTTCATGTTCGGATTTTTCATTTCATCACAAATATATGTGTTCGTACATAGGAAAATAAAACTTTCAAAACCTAAAATGAATGCATTCAGTGTCAAACATATACTCATATTCGAGGCGACAACGAAATAAGAGAACCTTGGAATTTGATGAGATGGTAAATTTACCGCAATAAAACATTTCTGGGAAAGACGATCGATGAGGTGAAGCAAGATGTCATTGGTGTATTCAGGGTGGCCTTGAATCCCCATGCCCAATTCTAAACATCTCCACCCCTGTTTTCTCCGACCATGCCATTACTTCCGCTCCCGGTGCAACTTCTCTAACCTGTTTAAAAACAACATGTTTTGAAACACACATCTTACGATTTGTTAAGAGTTTAGGATTTGAACCTCGTCTCGATGGCACTCGATGATAGAAAGAGTGGTTGGGATTTTCAGTGATGAGAAGAGTTTCGATGAAGACGATGATAAATGAAGGGTGGTGACTCCGATGTCCCATCCCGAGATGGCCCGACCCGTTTTCCCTCCCAGTGCACGGTTCAGAACCTAATCGAATAAGCAACAAATTTCTTACGCATAACAGTTCGAGTCGCATGGATGATCTCATTTTGACTTGTAAAAAAAAAGTAAATACTTAATTTATTTAGTTTATAACGATGTACAAAATAATAATCCATGGATATTTTTTATACAATTTTTAAACTAATTAAACTTTTCAAACCCTTAAATCAAAGGACATTACACACTTAAACGTGTTTGAATTTATATTTTCCTAAATATTAGTATAAAAACAACCCTACTAACAAGTGTGAATAAAAGTTTTAAAAGTGACAATCATTAACCGAAGATGTTGGGAGAGAATAAAAGATAACAAGTAGGGTGTTCATTGTTCGGTTAAAATTGAATTAATCGGCCGAACCGAATTTTTTTAAAAGTTCGATTATATGTTAATTCGGTTCGAAACATGTTAATTAATCGAATTAAATATAATATATATTAAACATATATTAGTATATATATTAAGAGAAAATTAACTGAATATATATATATATTAACCGAAAATTTAGATGTTTCATAGTTATTTTGGTTAATTCGAAAATAAACATAATTAACCAAACAAAGTTGGGTTCGGTTTTTTTTTTAAAGTTCAGTTCGGTTAACGGTTAAAAAGTTAAAAATTTTGATTAATAATATTTAGCTAGTTCGGTTCGGTCGGTTAACCGAATTAATCAATTGAACACCCGTAATAACAAGTGTTAAGTGACATTTGTGAGAGGTTGGGTTAGATTTAAATTTTAATTAAAAATAATCATAAATTCAGAACATGATTAATATGAATTAAATTTATTTTTTAGAAAACAAATACACGGCATAGATTGATGGGTATTGGAATGTAGTCGTATTTTTAAAAAATTTAAATTCTTATATAATTTAGATACTTTTTATATTTTCTCTTAATAATTTAATTCTACAGCTCTTAAAATTTTAATATAACTTTTTAAAAGCTCGTATACAAACATAAAATCATAATTGGTTCTTATATATAAATAGATCTCAGAGAATTGAAACCATGTGCAATAAAGGTCTCAACTTTTACATGTGAGAAAAATTTGCACATTTAACATAGAGTTATGGTCCCTCCTAAAATGAGAAAGCCAACCATGCTGAAAATGACACTCGTACTTGTATGAAATTAGCTTGCACATCTAACCTATAGGCACCTCATAATCTCAAGTTAAAACTCTTTTAACTATAGATGTTCGATTTAAAATTCGAATATTATATTTATTAGATGTCGTCATTTAAAAATAACAACATAAATTAAACTATACGTAATTTTTTTTTATCAAAAAGTAATTTGCATACCTTAAACCATTTAAAGTATAAGACTCAACATATATACATATATAATATACTAATACAATTGTTATAAAAAGATAGGGGCCCAAAATGTTGAAATTGAAGCCTCCAAATTCAAAGGAGACTGTTGCCGTACAACAAAATTGAAGTACCTTGGGACATGGGGACCAACACAACAGACCTGAGTTTTCACTATAAGTTTAGTGAGAGAGTTCTTAATACTTTTAGCGGGGTAACAAAGGTAAAATCTTAATGATGTCTAATCTAAAATGTTATCGAAATATATATTATCAATTTAGGTTGGCTCGGTTAACATTTTAGATTGTAACCTAAAATGTTATTCACACAACTTAAATGTTTTACGTTTTGATAATATTTTCAGTTACAACTTAAAATATTATATCACGTACAATTTAAAATGTTACTCACACAACTTAAAAGATTATGGGTTTTGATAACATTTTAGGTCGGTCGTTTTTAATATTTTTTAGGCTGTCGTTGTTTGGATTCTTCCAAAACCATAAGTTAAAATAGTATTAAACATTCTGAGAATACAATATCGATTATTAAAAGTTTAAACTTCGTGTGACGCAAAAATTGAGTTCAGTCTGCAATATATCAAACACTTGGAAAACCCCAAACTCGCCATGCATTTCCTCCGTTAAAATTGGCAAAAACAAAAAGGAGCTAATGGCAGTTCAAAAAGCAAGACGAGGAAAGTGATGAAACTCTAATTAGTATTACCTGGTGACCAAAGCAAATCCCAAGGACTTTCTTCTTCAACGAATCCAACTTGTTTAACAAAGAAACCAAACGACAGATCCAAGCGTCATTGCCGTGAGCGTCGTTGCAACTCCCGGTTATAACGAAGCCATCGAAGTCGACGATCTCATCATCGTCGGGGAATTCACCGTTGGCCACCTTTAAAACATCCCAAATCTCGCCTTCCTCCGCCAGCATTCCGACGAAAACGCCATAATAGCCACCGTATCTCTTCTTAACGTAATCCGAATCCTCAGCGCAAAGCAGAACACCAAATCTTTTCCCGCGAACCATAATTATAAAAAAAGTACAAAATTAAAAAAAAATATTCCTCACACTCCTCTCTCTATATGTATATTGTAAGGCAAAACTTGAGAATATTAATAGAATTTTTGAGGTCAGAAAATGGGGGCGTGTTTGGTAACTTGGATTACAAGTACATGGTCTTGTGCTGACGTGGCTTGTTGAATGTTCCCTTAATTATGGGTTATGTTCATTTACGATATTAATTGGGGTGACGTGGCTTTTGGCTGTGGTGGCTTCCCTAATTTATGAGTCTGATTAATTTACGTTATTGTTGGGTAAAGCATTATGTCACGGGCCGTCAGCCGAGGCCCGAGTCATTGGCACCACGGGGTGCACACCAGGGTTCCCAAGAGGTTCAGATAGAGATCTTGGGCCCAAAGAGACCACCAAATCTAGCCCGATCCGTGGAGGATTCAAGAGGGTAATTCGGTCAAAGCATCATCTATTTATTTGAAATATAATATGTAGATAATGTTTGTGATAATTAGAGATTTGAAATTGAGATTTGATTAGATAAGATCAATCTCGACCGTCGATGTAAATTTGTATAGACCGTCGGATTAGGGGGAACTCAACTATAAATAGAGGCATTCCCCTCCTCATTTGATGTATCCAAGTTTCCAAGGAATAAAGGCATTTACTCTAAATCCTCTGAGTGTTCTTGTGTTCTTTTCTTTGTTCTTGAGCGTTCTTTCGAAGTTCTTCTTCGCTCATCTCTTTGATCCTATTCCGCGTAGAACGCTTTGCGTTTGTCGGTGCTTGGGAAGTTTGATCTTCCGAGAGGGTTGAAAAGGCTTACTTAGGCGTTTGTCCGAGTCACATCGCCCTAAGGCGCCTGATGTGCTGGTTGGAATTCTAGCCACGTGGCGGTTGGTATCGAGCCTTGTTCGGCGCGCGTGAGCTGATTCGAGGCACGAAGCATCGAGTTGAGATGGCACCAAAGAAGGGGAGAGAATCTTTGCTGCGAGCGAGAAGGGTGTGGAGACCCAGGCGGACAAAGGAAGTCGAGCAAACTCGAGGACAAGTTGTCGGCGCTCGAGGAGAGGGTCACGAGGCTTGAGGATCTATGAAGGATTACGTGGGCGACTCGGCGTGGTGGATACACGGCTCGAGGAGGTGGATGACCATGATGATCGGTCGAGGGAAAGAGAGATGCTCTCGAAGCCATCTTTGAAGGCATTGAGGTGGAAATGGTGGATCCGAAGGCGTAAGTGATGGTTTATCGGTGCCATGCGGGCGGTGTGTTAACCACGGCGACACCTAGACCAATGAAGGACATTCCAAAGCCAAGAGAGTTCAAGGGAACCGGTTGGCGAAAGATGTTGAGAACTTCATTTGGTGCATGGAGCGGTATACGGGCAATGAGCATCACAGGCGATGCCGAGAAGGTAAATCTCTTTGTTGTTTACTTGGTAGCGTTGCTTTGTTATGGTGGCGGCGTAGGTGCCTTGATGAGAATAGTGGAGGCACGGCGTTGGAACATGAGAGGAGTTCCAAGCGGAGTTTAGCGGCGATTTTGCCCGAGTAACACGGAGAAAGAAGCCGAGGACCAAGTTTAGGAGGCCCGACACGATGGATCCATTGCGGATTACATCCAGGAGTTTAGTGAGCTACAACTCCTTATCCCCGGCTTGTGTGAGAAGGATGCGCTTTTCACGTTTATGGATGGATTGAAGCCATGGGCGGGGACCGAGTTAGAGCGGAGGATGTGCGGGAACTTTCCAAAGCCCTAGCTATTGCGGAGTCCTTGACCGATTATAGTGCTTACAAGTCCATGGAGTCCAAGTCTTCCAAGCCCCATGGAAAGGGTATTGGTGGGAGAAACGAGGACGTGTCCGGAGATAGCAGCGATGATGGCAAAGAAAGGCCATCGACCAAGCCAGACCGGTATGCGAAACCAGATGATCGGAAGGATCGAGGATCCATAAGGTGCTACCATTGTGATGGTCCACACGTAGTGAAAGACTGTCCCAAGAAGAGGAGCCGCCTCAATGCCATTGTCCAGGAGGACGACGAGTCAGATGGAGAACCCGGTAGAGTAGGTGCAATCGCTAACATCAAAGGATGGAAGCCAAAGGGGAAAAGGTACATCGAAAGTGTTACCAATGTAGGGGGCCGCATTTAGCGCGAGAATGCCCTGATCGAGTCAAGAAGTCCAAGGAGGATGAGCCCGAGAGTGATGAGGCTGCGAAGCTTGGCTCGATGATATTGGATTCTGTCAAGGCGAGGAAGAGCCAGAAGCAGAATGGGTTGATGTTTGTCGACATCAACGTGGAAGGACGATCGAGGAGTGCTTTGGTGGACACCGGGGCAAGCGATCTGTTCATGTCCAGGAAGGCTGCCGAGAAGCTTGGTCTTAAAGTTGTGGATTCAACCGGTAAGATCAAGGCGGTGAATTCAAGGGAAGTTCAGTTGTGGGAAGCGAGACGGAAGATTGAGTTGCAGATTGGGGATTGGAAGGCCAAGGAGAATTTCGAGGTAATCGAGCTAGATGACTTTGATTTTATTTTGGGACTAAACTTCCTTGACCGTATTGAAGCTCTCATCATTTCGTATGCCAACGTCGTGTGCATCTTAGATCCGAGACAACGGTGCGTTGTGCCTGTGTGCCGAGACAACGGGCGAGGAACCAAGAAGCTGATAGCCATTCAGCTTGTTGAAGATGCTCCAAGCCAAGGAGGCATCAAGTTGGAGGCGACAGTTGGGGACACTACCTTGGATGGGCGAGAGTTGCCCGAGGCAGTTGGCATGAAGGCCGTCGAGGAGCCATCCATGAGCGAGGTGGCCGAGGCATCGAACTTTAATGGGAGAGAAGTGTCGATGGGATTTGCATTGCCGTGGAGCAATGGGGCATCAAACTTCAGGGAAGAAGGATTGATGTGTAGAGTAAATACCGGGAAAATGAGTGAGGTACGTCTTGAGCACGGTGATAGTGTTTTACAATTTGATTTGCCGGATTTGTTGGGTGTAGGGCGCAGAAAACCTAACCCATCAGATGGAGTTGCCAAGACTTGGTGCGGGCCGAAGCAACCGTTCAGAGTTCCGAAGGTTCGTTCGGTGTTCAACGTGAAGGCATCCAAGTTTGTGCACAAGGATCGGGAGAGTCCAGATCGGGGCAAGTCAGAACTGGTAGGAAAGAGTTCCTACAATCAAGATGTACCTGGGACGGGAAATTTTGCATGGCGGTGCGAGCGAAGGCGAGCAGTCCTTATGGGGGACATCCGAATCAGAGTCCGGTGCTCTTTATGGGGAGAGCGGTCCTTATGGGGGGACAATCAAGCCAGATTCCGAGTTGGGAGCAAGCCAAGGCACGCAGAAGGAAGCTCTAGGATCGATCTCATCTTTGTTCGAGAGGCGCGACGAGGGCGTCGCCAAGTTTGGTGGGGGAGATTGTCACGGGCCGTCAGCCGAGGCCCGAGTCATTGGCACCACGGGGTGCACACCAGGGTTCCCAAGAGGTTCAGATAGAGATCTTGGGCCCAAAGAGACCACCAGAACTAGCCCGATTCGTGGAGGATTCAGGAGGGTAATTCGGTCAAAGCATCATCTATTTATTTGAAATATAATATGTAGATAATGTTTGTGATAATTAGAGATTTGAAATTGAGATTTGATTAGATAAGATCAATCTCGACCGTCGATGTAAATTTGTATAGACCGTCGGATTAGGGGGAACTCAACTATAAATAGAGGCATTCCCCTCCTCATTTGATGTATCCAAGTTTCCAAAGAATAAAGGCATTTACTCTAAATCCTCTGAGTGTTCTTGTGTTCTTTTCTTTGTTCTTGAGCGTTATTTCGAAGTTCTTCTTCGCTCATCTCTTTGATCCTTTTCCGCGTAGAACGCTTTGCGTTTGTCGGTGCTTGGGAAGTTTGATCTTCCGAGAGGGTTGAAAAGGCTTACTTAGGCGTTTGTCTGGAGTCACATCGCCTAAGGCCGCACGGTGGGCTGGTTGGAATTATAGCCACGTGACAATTAACAAAGCCTAACTTCATTAAATAAATATTAACAAAACCTTCAAATTTTACGATTTTATTTAAATGAGTTTTATTTTTTAATACTGATAACTTAATTACGTTGAGATTTAAATATTTAATTGATATTTGATTTTATATCTAAATTTATTTATATTTATTGTTTCACTTTAAATTAAATTAGCCAATGGTTCAAGGGTAATTATTTGATACACTGGTGGTGGAAACTAAAAGTTTCCACAAGCGCCTTAATTTTAGGGTTTAGGGACTTAATTTAGGTTGTATGATTTAGGGATTTAGGTGTATTATTTTGAATTTAGGGATAGTGGTTGAAATTTATAGTTTAGGGTTATAATTTAAGGTTTATAGATTAAAACCTAAATCTTCACCATATTACCTTAAAACTAAACCCTAACCCCTAAATTCTAACCACTATCCCTAAATTCTAAATCCCTACTCCTAAACCCCTAAATCATACACCCTAAACTAAGCCCCTAAACCTTAAAACTAAATGCTCGTGGAAACTACAAAATTTTTACCGCCCGTGCATAAGATAATAATTCATGGTTCAATATATTAATATAAATGACAATTGAAGTAGTAATCAATTAACAATAAACAGCATTAAATTCTTTATAAATTAAACGAATTCAAATTTAATTATTTGAAAATAAAAATGTCTCATATGATGTCTAATATCTTAATGTAGACTTGGATATAATAACGAATCAAATTAAGCCACGTATTCAGATGGTGAAATTTTGAAGGAAAGTTGTAACATGCATGCGAGAGTGTAGGATTTTCTCTTAATCGGCAAGACATTATTAAGTGCTCTTTGAAATTAAGATTTATTTTACTTATTAATTATGTCATTCTCCGTAATTAAATCAGTTTAACTATATATCTGTTAGGATCTACTTATTTCATATAAAAGTCATTTACTTTTATTTTTTATTGTTGGATGAGAATAAATCTATTACTAAGATTATTCTATATTTTTTTCACAAAAAAACTCCTCATTTCCCATTGTTAGTCTCAATCACCCAGTTATCATTACCCAACAGTCCAAAAAAGAAATTAAATGAGCTTTATATTGTGCAAGTGAATTGTACCTCTCTATATAATTGCACCATAGATTTTTATATATATTTTTTATAACTAAACACAATCATAAAATAAGCAATTGTCCTAAAATGCAGACTCGGCTATTCTCTGAGAAGTGCCAATTGAACTAAAACTCAATCTTAAAATGCATTCAAACTCGATCTCAAAAAAAAAATATCAATCATAAAATGGAATTGTTGGCTTGCATTATCGAGGAGCACAACCGGAAGGATTTCATGAAATGTGGAAAAGCCTCTACTTTCTAATGAAAACTTGAAGGTTTAACAACAATTTTGAACGAGTTTTGACAACTTTAAATTGATGATGGAAACTTCTCAGTACCATTAAGGTTATCACAACCATTCATACAAAACAAACATGAATGATCATTTCCGACGAATTCCATGCGGTGAAGGTAAGCATGATGTTGATACAATAGAACAGTTCTGAGAGCAAAGATATGGTGGCACCAACCTGCTGTGAAGGATCTTCGTAGTAGTGCTGAGTTAAGCTGAGACTCGGAAATACGTATGGCATGGTCAAAGGAACTCAAGATTTGGCGTCTTGGGGCTTGCCGGTGATTAGGCTTCTCAACTTTCTGTCATGGTTTAGCATGGCACTTACACCCTCGACGACTAAGACAATCTGTAAAACAAGGCCAAAGGGACGGAATCAATTATCAAATTTGGCACCAAGTTTCCGAAAATGGTAAGTTGAAACATGAATATCGGGTTATTCATTATCACCGTTATCAATTTTACTTGTTTACACCAATACAATGATTAAATTACTCAATTCTATAATATAGGGACTAAATTGCACTTTTGACTTTTTTCTTAGTATGCTACCGCAAATGCTATTCACAAAATTGTCCACAAATGCCAAAGAAGCTAATTTGTTTACATCAGAGATTCATTTAAAAAAACGACGAACTAGAAAATAGAAGTAACTAACCTGCAAGCAAGCGTAAACCATAGCTGTTGCAAAGTAGAAGTTTGCATTACCAGTGCCCTGTAAATTTCAGCAAGTCAATAGCAATACCAAGCTACGTTATTCAGACTCGTATGCAAGTGTAAGATTCAAGTATGTGTCCCCATACGCATGTCCGACAATAGGTCGGACACAGGCTTTGAACAAAGTAATTCACGAGAACATGAAGAGTCGGAGTAACATAGGTACTAAAAGCATTATAGACTTCTATTTATTGAGCATTAAAAAGGAAGAGATGTACCCTCCATATCCATAGGTTGTGCATGACAGGGCTGAGAAGAGAAACCCCGACATATCCACAGAAGAGGAAGAGAGAGAACTGCATATCTGTAAGGCAGAGATAAAGTTCAAATATGAAACTATGACAGATTCCATTCAATATCGAAAAAGATTCCATTAACTTGCCTGATAATTCATTAACAAACCAACCTAACAGACCCAAGTACAGTGCCGAATCTCCAACCTAATTGGTATTAAAACACGAAAGGTTAGGAGAATAACCAATCTGATTTAAGTCCTGAAACCACTGCAACAGCTAACCAGACTATAAAGTTATTATGAATAGGAGAAAGAAGGTCCAGAAAGAAAATGAGAGCGTATAAGAGACAATGTTGCTACAGCTACATGCATAGGTGATGCGATGTGAACCAAGAGGAGCAATATTTAGTGCTCATCTTGAGTCAACTTATGTACCACAGCGGGTATATGGTTAATTTCGTGTTGCATCTCAATTTTTCATAAATTAGCTTTGAAGAAAAAATGGTAAAAACAGAACAACCAAAAAGATATAGCGAGAACATACTGATGGATAGGACTTCAGCATGGAACATACAGCAATGTGTACAAAAGCCAAGTAGCAGGGACGATGGTGAAGCCTTATGGCTAATGGCAATATTATAAATAAAATATTGACATGGAAAACTATCAAAAAGAAATTCCTGAAAAATTCAAAAACTTCGGCAAAGAAGTACCTGTCACAACATATCAGGGACGTGAAACTGTCAGTGACGATCAACTTAAGATGTATCACAAAGATAAATTTGAACTCACCATAAGACACCTATATTTGGAGACAAATCTTCCACAGTGAGGATGAATCCATATGTACTACAAAACCAGCCACAAAGAATGAACAGTCAAAATCTTTATACTACAATCTTACACAATAAAGTATGGATAAACTCAAAAGCAATCAAATGCCAAATGACCTAATTATTCTGCTCTTAGTTCTGGAAAATCATTGAGGATAAATTCAAGCTCCAAGAAACTTCTTAGTTTGGTTTCAAATTAGAAGGTTGTTGCCAGCATTCATAATAAGTTGTGTCCTGCTACTTCATATAAAGTAAATACGAGTTCTAGGCCTAGCAAATAGAGAGTCAACTATTCCTAAGAGGTTTACAATATTGAAAGTAGAAACTTGAGCAAACTAAATCTCGGGTTAATCATCAAATTTTACCCCTCAATACAATAAGAAAGAAAAACGCATGGCATTTGATTGGTACCTTTTAAACATCTCCCATAAACCACCAAACTGTTTCAGGGAAATGCCACAAAGAACCAGCACATAGACTGACCACACAAGAGCCCAAAATGCAAAATGAATAATTGGTCGCCATGAGAAGCCGGGAGGGAGCTTTGACTGATTCAACACTCCTTCTTGTTGATGCCTTTGCAGAAACAATTTCCTCGGAGGAGCATCTGGACCACATCCTAATAAAAAGACCACCTGCGAGAAAACTACACAATGAATATACTTCTTGAAGATTGACTTATGTTGAGGAAACTGAACAAGGAAATTTGAAAACTATCTTGTGCATATTAAGCAATTCTATGGATACAGATAGATAAAAAAAAGTGTACCGGAATGATCAAAATAGCAGGATAAAGAGACAAATGAGTTGCAATCACCCCCCCAAAAGCGGCCAAGGGAAGTAGTCCTGCAATCCAGAAAGATCATTTTCAAGTAGAAATTATGCAAGAAAGGTACAAAATACACACTCAATCCATATAAATGTTGATAGCTGCTAATCCCACCAGACAAATCCATAGAAATTTTTTTCACCAAATGATGATCCAAAAGTAACAATATGTGAAATTTCTATTTATAGCAACAATAAAATGTAGAAGCAAACGTATAAACAATTAACAATGAGATGTCCCTCAACCATGCCACTTTTGTGCGTTTTTAGTTACCCTGTTGGAAGCCTTATTAACCTTAATTAAATCAAATAATTACCGTGAAAAACTGTAAGTACTTGAAAATCTTATTGTGAAAGTGAGGTTATCATAAAAAAATGTAAATATATATGATACATGAATATCTATCCTAGATGCAAAAAAGTTCTGAGGATACTTGTGTCTGACACTCCAAATTCCAAAATTAAGTAGATACTCAACATCCATAATCATTTTAACTCCAAATTAAAGTCTAATGATTAACGGGCAAAATAAGGATATAATTTAGAAACTATGAACATAAGTTATAGCAGAATCAGATGCAAAAGGGTTTTAAGCACTAGAAGCATGAATTCAACTCTTTAGTTTACAAGCATTCAAAAGATTATTGGAGAATCCAGTTCTCAAGAATGAAGTGGCAAATCTCACCCAATAATTGGAAGAAATCAAGACAAATAGAATAGTGTTCAAAGAAAATAAACATACACACAAGCACAGAAATCAACTATCAGGAGGGATATTGCAGCTTTTAAAAGTCTCTTACGTGAACATGCTCCATAAAGGCACAAAATAACAGCCATATTTTCAATTGGCGATGTTGACAAGCCCACACATGCAACTATCGTGAAAGGATTACATAAGTAGATAAGAGCAGCAACATCCCCCGAAGAGTGGATCTTTGGTTCAAAAAAAATAACCAAGTTCATCAGCTTCGGACAAGAAAAGGAGAGAAATTAGACATCCATTTAACTATAATTACATGGAAATTGCATACAAAGTCTGTTATTTTCCCTCGTACTAAAAATGCATAGTAGAGAATTTACCTGAACCTTCTATTTGTTTAACAAGGTCTAGCAATTCCATGCTACGGAAATAGGCAAGTTGAAGATTCTGCCCAGTAGCACGTATAAGCATTGCACTAACAACATCTGCAATCACAGAAACCAAACTATATCAAAAAAGTGTAGGTATCAACTTCATGAGCATACAAATACACAATTCTTTTTATGAAAATACAATGCCATACTCTAAAGTCCACAAAGAATATATTCAACATTTTGCCTTTAAATAGAACTTTACAGTTTAAACACATCAAAACCATCACTAATGTAAACAGAAGAAAAGATTGTACCTGTACAAAAGATGATTAGGCTGTCCTTCAATTCTGAACCAACAAAAAAAGAGTAAATCATTAAAAGTTGTAAATTTAAAAGAAAAAAAATAACAATTATAGATTTAAGTATATCAATGAGCTGAGGGGCACCTCTTAACAGTAAGAGGTCCGAGAAGTGACAATAACAAAGGTGAACCATGGTACATAGATCCTGAAAAAAAAAACATAAACCCAGAAAGAAATCAAGTACATATTTTGCTTTTATCGAATTGACACGAATTTTCTTTTAAAAAAACGAAAATGCCAGGCAAAGAAGAAAGAAAAAAAACCTGCATAAGGAGACATAGACGACTGCTTTAACCAGTAACCTTCAGCCACTGCACCCATAAAAATCAAAAATGAAAAGTAGAAATTAAGCTAAAAAGAACTAAAAAGAAGAGCGAAATTGATTTTATACTGAAGGGAAGGAAAATACAGCGGCGGAAGCTGGTGAGCGGAGTGGAAACTTCGTGACGAGAGGAAAGATTGAGGTTTTTGGGGAAGTAAATTAGAATCAATCTGAAGATGATCGAAGCAATCAGCCAATTCCAAAACGAAAACGATCCAAATTTCTTCTTCAGCTTCTCCATTTCTCTGGTTTTCTTTTTCTTCCTCGAAGATTGATTGATTATTATGAGTGTGAATTGAGAACTGGGAATAGGCTGGCCTCAGTGGAAACGTTGTTCAGAACGATACGACGCCGTAGTGGGTTTGATTTCGAAAGTCATTTTGATCTTTGGGCTAATAGCCTAAATGAAATTTTGGGTCAAAAGACAAATGGCCCAAATTCTCACCGTAAACCTTTCGAAAATGAAAAAAAAAACAATTTGTTTCTAATATTTTGATATAATTATATGGTAGTATATAACCATTTTGTACATACAAGTGTTCGAATCGACATCTTACTTTACAGACCGACAGCTGGAACTGATCTTTCTTATGTCTGCTCCCGTCTTGTCGCCTCCTATTACTGGTGGGCCACTCCTGCTTTTCGTATTTACCTCCGACGACATTTCCTTATTTTGGGACGTTATGGCAAAAGACGATGACTCTTGGAAGGAAAGAAAAGGCCATTGACTACCTCAGACCTTGCTCGCAAAGACTATCCACTTTCAGCATTTGGTACTGATGAGAGCCAGCCATTAAGCACACACCCAAGCTAAGCAAGAGATGGAAAAAGCACACTTTTCAAATTGGGATAAAAAAGATCAGAAGGGAGATCAAAGCCCGAAAGCACCTAGTGAGCTCAGATTTTGACTGGGAAACCAACTCTATTTGGTTAAACCAGAGAAAAGAGCAGATAACGATCTAAATGATCAAGCAACGAAATCCTCCTTTGTCGACCTGAAACTGAAGTAAAGGAGGGAATGGAGCAGGCAATGAAATTGCTTTTGTGAATCAGTTGTAGTTGCGTCCTTACTTGATCCCATCTTTGTTAGAAGAGACTTTGCTCAGGTTTGGAACCCGGCTGCTGGCAATGACTGGTTCAGGAAGTGATGTTTTCCAACGGTTTCCTGATAAATGGAGGTGACATTTGCATCTTCATCAAATTTCTAGAGAACTCTTGAGCGAGAATCAGTCGGTATTAGGATTTTGGACAGGCATTGAAAATGTCAAAATTAAGGAAATGGGAGAGGCTAATGTGATTCTGAGAATTAAGATTGTCAGACAGAAGGACGGGTTAACCTTTCTTTACCCAGTCGAGTTAAATTGAAAAGATTCTCAAGAAGCTTAATCACTTCGAGTGTGCGCCTGCTCTAACTCAGCTTTTAAGGAATCCAATGATCCCAGTATCAATCAAGTCACTCGTTGAGTAAACACAAATTAGTAATTGGGTAAACTAAATGGTTGATCCTTTTTGTTTTCAAGTTATTCGATTTGACCCATGAACTTTATGTAAGATATCAATTTAACTCTTAAACTTTAAATAAAACATCAATTGACCTGTAAACTTTAAATAATATATGAATATGATCCATGAACTTTAGTTAAATCTCCGCCATCAACGGCCATTCACTCCACCCTCAGCAAAACCTGTTAGACCTTAAATTTTTAATACATTTATTTTGACCTCCTAAACATAGAATCAATATCCGTTTCAATAAAAAGTACTTCAAACTGTACAAATCTATCTAAATTTATCAAATTCACACGGTATATTAACTTTACTTCTTCATGATATAATATTGACCCTTTCCTATACACACGTATAAGATTATGGTTTTTAACATGAACAAAAATCTTCAACGTGAAGAAGTAAATGTTTAAAAATAGGAAGGCGTCGCTGTCGGCATGTAAAGCCTTTTATGTCTGTATACGTTGACCATGTCAAAACAGGTTTGATTCATTATTGAGTTCCACATTTTCAAGTTATCCAAACGTTCACAGGTTTCATAAAACTTTTTTTTTTTTTAATTTGTTATCAAGTTGGTTAGGTCATGTTCTAAAAATACAGTTGGGTAGGTGAAATGAGTGTGTCCCTCCTATATTATGCAGAGTTTCTTATTGCCTTGATCTTTTTTTAATGATATTAATGTTCTCATTGGAAGATTTTAGTGGGGAAACTCGACGAAACTAAAGAGCAGTATTCACTGGATTAATTGGGAAAAGATGTATAATTTCAAGGATATGGGGGTATGGGTTTTCGAGATCGCCACTCCTTCAACAAAGCCCTTATTACTAAACAATCTTGGAGAATTTTAAACGATAAAAGCTCACATCTTTTCAGGATTTTGAAAGGAACCTATTTTCCAAATGGTGATTTCTTGAATGTGCCAAAATGCAAAAATCTTTCATAGGGATGGAGTGGTATTCATGAGGGCCTCTCTTCTATAAAGGATGGTTTGCTATGGACGATCGGAGAAGGGGATGAGGTTTCAATATGAGAAGATCAATGGGTTCTAAATCTGTTAAATGGATCCATTACTTCTCTTCGACCTTCTCATTGTCCTGAGTTTTGTGTTTCATAGCTTATAATCAATGATGTGAATAGAATATCCCATAACTTCACGATCTTTTTATTTATTTATTTTGAAGTTGAATGCATCTTAAAAGTTTCTATTGGATGGTCTTTATCGAATTGCTTTCCTCTGCTGACAGATTTGAAAATCGCATAATAATTTAATTTTTAATGGAAAAATGACAATTCTTCTGATATTTGGATGGCTGCTGCCTAAATAATGAGTGTTCTCCAGCCATGTCTCACGCCCCGCGTCAAGCTGAATCCTTGTGTTGGGTTTTTCAAAGTCTCTTGCGACTCATCTAAGGATGTTTGCTCCGGATCCTCAAGGATTGCTGCTATTATACGGGATCACACAGGTCGTATTGTGGAGGGAGCTTCTAAACTTGTTTCTTCCCTTTCGATCACTGCAGCGAAAACGGAAACTATTCACTTCACTGTCTCTACTGCAGTGAATGATGGCTTCCACAATATTGTTGTGAAATCAGATAATGAAGGACTGGTTAAAAGGCTTGCCGATGATTTTCAATCCCTTTGAGAATCTGCGAGAATTGAAAAAGACATTCTTAACATGTGTTGCTCCCTTTCATCATGTTATTTTTTTTTCTTATCTCGGTCGATTAATTCAGCCGCTGACTGGGTCGCAAATTCTATGAGAAGAGGGGCATACCCTTCAGATTGGATTGTGAATCCCCCTGTTGCTCTTCTTAACTGTCTGTAACTTTTCCTGGTTTTATGAATGCCCTTTATGTTTTGGGAAAAAAAGTTTAAATTCTCTTATATTTTAAATTTTATTTTTATATTGACAATCTAATTCTCATATAATTTTACTAAATATAAAAGTTTGACACATAAGATAAAATTATACGTCCGTCCTTGAATACGATTAACCTTTGCATCATCTTTTTATAAATTTAATGAATGATCCCAATAGAAAAAAAAATGATGATATTCTCATTTAAGAGATTTAAGTTTAAACAATTTTATTTATAAGGTGCATATATGTGTAATTATTAAAAAAATCAGGAACAAACCAAAATTAAAAGTGATCATGATTCTTAAAATTATACACATCCAAAATAATATGAAATAAACGGAAACGAAACATTCACCTTTAGACTATAAAAAATGAAATGAAACGAGACATCAACCGTAAAACCGGTGGATAGGTTTAACGTCCTCAACCATCTGCATCCCTAATTTTAATTAGGCTTAAAGTAATGATTCGCATGAAACATTTGGCATTGCTCAAGATTGGCCTAATCACGTCCCAACCATCGATCAAACACAAAGCCTTGTAGATGATTATTATTACGTCCAATCGATCAAATCCAAAGGGCAGAAACATGCAACTTTTGTTTGGCATAAGAAAACATGGCTTAAATTGTCACTTTGAACAGTTCCAAATTAAATTCATGGCCTTTGAGCCAGCTGAGAATCCGAGGCAGACGCATAATAAAAGGTAGAGGGGCAGTTCAAACTGGAATCAGGCTTCTCTTCTCAGACAAATTTCGAATCAAATGAAACCCGAGTTAGGAAATTCTTAAATCTGAAAGGACAATCTATGTTTTGATGCAATCAAAGCATCCAACACAAGCACAAGTTCAAATCTTTCCAAGAATCCTTGAAATGTTTTACCTCCACACCTATATTTGAATATGCATTCAACACAATCATTCATCGTATGCCTAGCAAGTACCAACAAGCAGTCAATAAATAAGCAAAAGATTGAACTTGTACATGCCTCTCTATTGATGCTGAAAATCAAAGTATTGGGGTTCCATGCATACAAATGTACTTTCTATCCCCCACCCCCAAACTATTTTTTCCCCTACAAAAATATCTTCTACCAAATCTCTCCACTCTTTTTCATTTTGCCAAAACCCCACAATCCCATTCATTCATTCTTCTAGCAATGATGATGCACCCATTACACAACTCACACTTGAACAAACCACCCTGTACATTAAACAAAAAAAAAAAAAAAGGTCCATACATTCAGCATTTAATACACTGAACTCCATATCTTTTTTTTTTTTAATTTGTTAGCATTGTTAAGTAAATCTAACTCGTCAAAATTCTAACTCCTCTTGGATTGCCCCCACAAAATCTCAGCTGACAAACTCCGAAAACATGTAATGAACTCATGCTTCGAACTGAGGCATTATGACCGAGCATCATCACCATCCGAACCGCTTCCTGAAGAACTCCCGGATTCCGAACCTACAACATTAACCTTACAAACATGAGAAATTTTCCTCACAGAATTTGAACAATCATTCCAAAATATGTAATTGAGATGAGTAGTAATACCACTAGATGATGAAGAACCACTGCTTGAACTGCTCGAGCTGCTAGAACTGCTACTAGCATGGTCGTCGTCTTTCTCAATCTCCACTGGTGGAAAACTGCTCATTGGCATTTCATCCCCAATATCTACATCTTCATCTCCGGCATCACCTTTCTTCGGCTTCTTCATCTCCGATGCAACATCCATCTTCTCCACATTATCTTCTCTCTGTAATTTTTCAGCATTCACCAGTTAATGCATGGATGCAAGTATAAAGCCATTGAATTCGTATAAAGCAACCACAATGTGCTTTGTGCATACCCGATTACCGTCATTCGATGCACCATTGTTTGCCATCAGCGCTTGCCGTTTGATCTTGCTGACCATCTTCTTGTAATTAGTGACAAACCAATCCAACTCCCACAACGTCTCTGTGTCCATTGCCTCGATATCAAGCTCAATCTCATCCCCATCCTGCCTCAAGTGTCCATTCCTTTTCTTTATAATATGAACTACATTGTCCATCTTCTCCTGCGGCAAGCTCTGCAATCCAATCCCCAACTTTTGCTTCTCCTCCATGGTCATTTCCCTCTTGTTCGGATCCTTGGCCTTCGGTTTCGGTAGCTTCACTGACTTAACTGGCGGTGGCCTAACTGGAGAAGCCACACTTGGCAGCGACGGCTGCTGCAACTGCATCTGGGCTGGCGGTGGCTGCTGCTGCAACTGTTCTGGCGATGGATTCGAGTTCGAAACATAGCCCAAAATCCCACCGACTTTATCAGATCTTGCCGCAATGTTAATTGAATCATCCTTGTCAATTTCCCAATCTTTCTTCATCCTATCAGCTTCCCCATGATCCCAAGAACTAGCTTGCAACTCTTCCCCGTAATACTCCATTTCTTGTGGATCATCTTGCTCCTCACTTTTCAAACTCAATGGAGGAAACAATTCCTCGAATCGCGCAAGAAGCTGCTCAGCCAACGCATAAACCTCATGCCCCTTTGGATTATACAACATGGCGTTATTGAAAGTCAGCCTTACATCAGCCGCAAAATCCAACGGAGACGCATAAAAGTTCTTGGTCAATCTTGATTTAACAGTGCCCAGATCCATTGGGTTCTTGATAATAGCATAATAATCGTGAAGCCCCAATCCAACGACATCCACCGGCGAATTAAAGATGTACCCATGCTTGTGCTTCATCAATTTGCCCAAGATTTGGGAACAGCTTTTCATCAAATAAGCCTTCGATTCTTTTCCGTTCTCTTGAGGGTTCAGTCTCTTCAATTCTTGGCTGAAATTTGGGGGAAAAGGCCGTTTGTTTCCAGAAATGTTCTTTTTGGGCAAGGGTTTCTTCGTGAAGCTGGATCTAGCCTGAAAATCACTCGACTGGATTCGATTCTTCAATTCCCGAATCTGCTCCAACTCGGAAATCAACCGGCTCTTCAGATCAATCAACTCCTTCCTCGTATAAGAGCTGATAAGGAAACTAACGTAACTGCCAGAGCTGAAATCATTTATCCTCCGATTAATAGAAGACGCATCATCGGAAGCAGCAGAATGGGTCACGGCGGGGGGATCATCAACGACGTGGCCTGCAACATCGTCGGGCTGTGCCAATTGGTGATGAAAATTACGCTTCTTGTTGAACTTCGGGTTACGGTTAGGTTTCTTTGCTGTAAAGGGAACTTTGCCCATGAAATCAACACCGGTATTCAGCGGCGGTGGCCAATTTGACTCACTACGAATCGCCAAAACGGCCGACGCCATTAAATTTCCGCGAACCGGCAGGGTTCCGACGAGGGTTTCCCGATCGGGACAGAGAAACTAAAACCATGAAAACGATCGAGCGTGGACTCCACGTGGCGCCTAACCACTGCAGCGAAGAATTCAAAAACAAAAAAGAAACTGAAAAATATTTCCTTTTGAAAAATAACAATCTACGCGAAAAATAGGATTTGAAAATTTAACCCTTTCGAATTTTGATGAGCGAGGAACAAGAGGAGGATAGGGCCGCTTCTTAAAGGCGATGAGATCTGCCCGGTTGAGTTTCGGGCAGTTTTTCAACCGTTAGATGGGTTCCTTTTGTTGATCCAAGGGAAGACCGTGTAAAAAGGGAGGACCGTGGATCGGGATCGTATATTTGGGTTTAGTTTTGGGGTGAATTTGGGTTGCATGTGGCGTGAATTTTAGGGTTTTTTTATGTGGGAAAACGGTCCATCGGAGGTGATGACGTGGACTAACAAGCCAATTTTGGTGGTTCGACTCAAGCCGTAGCCACACTGTCATGTGTGTTCCACTTTCCAAACGTGTGGTTTTGGAAAGTGTTGCGTCTAATTTCAAATTCCATCCCTCTAATTTATGAATTCAAAAACTTAGCCTCTTTATTTCAATTTGTATGAATTTGATTCTCCTGCTCTGTTTTTTTGTTGAAACTGAATATTCGCTGACAGTTAATAGTAGCAGTCAGTAATCTCCTCGTTACAAATACTCTTTATAATAAGTAAACGGTTCATCATGAAATGTGTTTTATTCTCATAGATGAAGATTGGACCTTAACGTTCTGATTAAAGAATAAGATAAACAATTTCACACCATAACTCATAGTTTCATCGTCCATCTACTTCGTGAAAATGCTTAGTATATAATTTGGTATATGAATTTATCAATTTTCAAATACACAAAGAAATCTTTTTAAAAAGATTATTAAATTTCGAACACAAGAATCTATATTATCAAATATCGTACATATTACCAATGTCGCTTGTTAGACACTTGAATTCTATCCCATGCTTGATTGACTCAACAAACTTGAATCCTATCCTCAGCTTTGATTCCGGTCCACTGAATAAATTCCCATTCATGCTTTAAAGTTCATGCCAAGGCAGCATCCATGGCCGCCGCCTTTTCGGACAACCAAAAATTCTTTGGTTCCTAGAACAGTAGTCGCCATAACGACAAATCGATTCGGAAACATAAAGGAATCTACCGATCTTGGAATAGAGTAGTGGGTAACAAATGATATGAAATAATCAGATGGCTGAAATTACTTCGGAATCGGATTGCTGTTGGATTGAGAAACATGTTTTGAGCATAAACGTGGGAGAGAACAAAGCTTTCTTTTTTCAAGTGCAGAATGCGTGAAGTGAAGAGGCCGTATAATGTGGTAATAAAGTGGCCCTTTGTTCGGGCATATCTGGGCTTGGTCTTTTTCTCTGTGCGTTGGGCTAAAATCATGTAGAAATCTCTGTTTCTTAAAGGGGTTTAAAGTGGGTGAGTGATATTGATCTGCTAATAATATGTATTCATAAGATAAATATATTATTGAAAATTTTATTTGTAATATTGAAATATTATTTTATTTTATTTTATTATTTATGTTAAAAATAAAATTGTTTCTAGAATGGTTAATTCTGTCTTAATTTAATTGATTTCGTTGTTAGACGTGGTCTTAAATTTTATAACATTAAAAGATGCTTATAACATTAAAAGATCATGAGTCAATCAACGATCCCAAGCTTTTAGCACAAGTAACGTACGAGTGATTTATCGCTATTTTTTCAAGATCGACCATTTGGATATACTAACCCTTATACCAAAGGTTCCAACGTAATCATAATTTTTATAACCTTAAAAGATGCTTATAACTCTCGCTTGGGGACGGAGTTAGGATTAAGAATTGAAAATAAAACATAAATATCTAAAAGTGAATGAGGTGAATTCATAATTAACCACTTCTAATATATATATATATATATATATAATATTAAAAGGTAAAAAGAAATATGTGCGTGGGGCAAGAGACCCTTCACCATATTAGTATTTTTCATCTCTGCTGTCACTCTAACTCTAAGTTTAAACGGTATAATATTATCCGTAATACATATTGAAAAAGTGAAATCGAGCAAGTTTACATGCTCAATGCCCTTGAACAATCAAGAAACTATATCAAAGAAAGAAAGAAAGAAAGAAAGAAAGAAAGAAAGAATATATATATGTGTGTGTTACGTGTAGTCAACAAAGACGGAATCACTCAAGACTCGGGTGGCATTGACTCTTTTTTTAATGGCTGTTTAAGTCGTTTTTCAAGTATTTAAACCTAGTTCTAAATGTTTGAAAATCAAATTGTTCGAACCTTCTAAATGATCTCGGTAAATAGTAAATCCAAGTTTAGAACATGGTGGACAAGTATCCGGACTAAAATATGAATTTCTTTCTAGTGTAAAGTATACCAATGGTCACAAAACTTTTAGGGCACTTTCATTTTAGTCACAAAACTTCTAAAATTTTCATTGAGGTCATCCAACTTTTATTTTGCTTTCATTATGGTCCTCCCGTTACCTTCTGTTAGAAAATGCTGAAGGGTAAACTATATAAATGGTCACTGAATTTTTAAAATACATTTATTTTGGTCACCGAAATTTTAAAATTTTCATTGGAGTCATCCAACTTTTGTTTTGCTTTAAAGCAGCCATGTTGGTTTAATAAAAAAACTCTTTCAATGTATAAAAAACAAAAGTAAGAAGTAGACTTTGTCTTATGATTATTGAGGACCGGTATTTAAAGTTGTGTACATTGATGTATTTACCAACATAAAATATTTTTATATATCATGTTCTTGAATATATTCTGTAATGTAAACCCATTATTTTGATCTATCGATCACATTGTTTGCAACCTCATCTTCAAGCTACTTCAAGGTTAACAAGTACAAGGGAGATAAAAAAAACATCGAGATTAATTATTGACCAATAGTATAACATTTTAGTTTACTTCTGAAAGTTGTATTCAAAAGTTGTTCCACAAATTTCCTAGAATATGCAAGCATAATTGATTCACCTCATGTTTAAGTTTAAACATTAATTTACTTTGTCATTAGAGACAGAGTTAGTATCAAACATTAAGAGGGAGAAAAGTCTATTAAACCTTAAAATATAAAAATCGGGAGGTGTAACACCCTCAACGTGTATTCGATGTTCGAATGCACATTGAAGATGTTACTAACTGATTTACATTGTTTTACTAACTTGAATTTTTTTATTTCTCCAACTGAGTCATGATGCTAGATCATACAAAATAGTTACTTATTTAACATCTATACATGCCCCACTAGACTAGGATGTGGTGATACTTACTAATAATACCAGCTAGCTTGATCCAATGATGTGTAGCTCCTCCTCTACTATCTAGTCCAAAGTACCTACATGTGACACAAAACACACGTTAAGTGTAACTTAGTGCGGTATAACCATAACAATGCAAACCAATGATTATAATTAACGCAACCCTGCAAATTGGCAAGCGATTTCCAATTACAGTTGATAACATTTTAATCATGTATAACTCTTTTAATTATTATAATATTGAAACTATAGGGTTCCACATGTCTTATCCATCTTATAAACATTAAGCTTTTTAGCTTAACTACTGGCTATAATGCATTTCAAGTATTATAGCCAAGGTATAAAACCATGCCATCATTGTTCTATGTTCATCAAGTAGTCATGCTTTATCACGTAATCATTTACATACCATATTTACATAGCCATACTTTCGTTATGCATATCATTTCCTTTATCATAGTCATACTTTCGTTATGCAATCATTTGCATATCATTTCCTTTAATATAGCCCAAAGTACAAAATCATATGATGCCATGGTACACGAGTCATTATGACACCGTAGTGTCTTTGACGCCTTAGCGTCTGCATCGCCAAAGCGACTAAAATGAGTACGTACTCGATGACGCTCTTTGCTCCTCATATTCAAGGATGCTCTTGCTCCTTATACTCGCACATTTTGTGCTATGTAACACCGTAGTGTTTAAACTGACTTTGTAGAGTCTAACTCGACTCCGAAGAGTCTATCTCGACCCTGAAGAGTCTATCTCGCACCGTAGTGCTATGACGCAGGTGGCAGGACTCTATGGATATCCAACTATACCAAAGATTCTTATGTGAACCTATGGTATACGAGTAATCTCGACACCGTAGTGTCTATAATGCCGTAGCGTCTGATGGTGAGTACGTACTCGATGACGCACTTTGCTCATCATACCTTCAGCACCGTAGTGCCTACTTTCCCTTCAGCACCGTAGTGCCTACTTTATCTCAGCACCGTAGTGCTGGTTCGCAGCTGCTATAACTCTTTTTGGATATATAATTATACCAAAGACTCTCACACTAGTACTTGGGTATTTATTTCCTTATAGATTATTCATTGTTATTCATATAATAGGGCAATTCGCATTCCATATTTAATCTTCAATATCCAATTCATCAATACTATCAACTATAATTTGATAATGAGCATTTCATACTCAAAATCTGAATTTCGATTTATCTTAGATAAATCATTATTCCATATCCATGTATCACATATATAATTTAATATTTCTTTGATCAACCTACATTTTTATTATTATCAAAGTTGACTTATTGCAGGTTTTCTTCACATCATGTATATATATAAACAAATAAAATGCACTCACCTGGGCCATTTATTAGCTTGCCTCACTAAGCTCTATTTGATCATTTCTTTCATAGTACCTCGAACCTTCTTTAGATTCGGATCCAAACTTGATTAATCACATGAATGTAAACAACATTTGTTATATTCAAATCTAACAATTTCTCAAACATGGTATCAAATATAATCATTCAAATATACAAATTTCCTCTTTCCTTTCTTATACTGTCTAAAACTCATTTAGGTCTTTAATAACCATTTAGAACTTCCATTAACCCCTTTCAAGCCTACTAATTAACCTTAGATACAAAATGTATAAATTCTCATTTTCTGGCAGATTGCACTACCTTCAAAGAAATATTTTTATAGAATAATCTACAACTCGGAATTCGATTCCGTTTGTTCCGAAAGAAACTAGATTCAATAAGCTTTTCAACCATATAAATTAAAATCCCAAATTCAACTTGTACGATTTATGGCAAATTTTCAAAGTCAATCACAATGCTAGAATTCAGAACAAACTGGTGCTCTGTTTTCTGACCTTTCGTCACTTAAAAATTCATATCTTTTGACTCGAAATAAATTTCCGTTTTTTGGAAATGAAACTAGACGAACAAATCTTTACATCGGTATAAAATTCACCATCTAACCATTTTTTAGAATTTATGGTGAATTTTCAAACTTATTGCCATAATCCAGTTTTCCACACAACTTCCATAATTAACTTCAACTTTTATACTAACTTCTCCTTACTTCTCTATTTGTCAATTTAGTCCCATTATTTGCTTTAAACCACCAACTTATCACATCCTTCATCAAATAATTATTCACAATTATTCCCTCTAATTTTCCTTCCTTATCGAATGGTCACTAATAATGCAAAGGCAAGAATCCAAATTTCTTAACTTTGCAAATTAGTCCTCAATTCAACATTACCACCTTAATTCCATCATTACAACTAAAATTCAGATTTAGTCATTATCCAAAACCTCGTTTCTGAATTGATCACTTAACTTTGACAAATTGTCAAAATGGTCACTAATTCAATTCAACGTCGGTTTAACATTCTAACATCAATTTCACATTTCCAATATTATTAATTACATAAATACAAACCAATTCCATACAAATTCAAATTTAGTCCTCTAACTTTTAGGATTGCCGAATTGATCCCTAGTGACCATTTTGCAACTTTTGCAAATTATTCAAGCCCAAATCACAATTTCTCCACAATTCTAACATTCTCCAATAACTTTTAATCAATGCCCTTCAATCCACTAACTTTTGCTAAAGTGACATTTTAGTCACTAATTCCACACAAAAGTTGGGAAACTTGTACTAATTTTTCAATCCAACATTTTTATCATATTTCTCAAATTTTCCCTTCTATTTCGACCTTTGGCCGAAATGGTCACTAAACTTTTCGAATGTTGTTTTTCATTCAAACAACATTCTAATATGATCAAAATAATTTTTCCAACATATAATCTTCATTTCCAATAATTAACAATTAAATCCCCAAATTCTTCATACTTGGTAAATTAGGCATCTAAACTTTGCAAGGACTTTATTTTAGTCTTGATGTCATAATCAAGCTTCTAAATTCATAATCTCTACAAATCCACCACTATAATAATTCTCACAATATTTTCCCTAATTTACCAAACATGCCAAAATAGTCACTTAGAAGACAAGTTGAGAATTTTCCATTCTAACATCAAAATCAAGCTTGCAGAAACATAAATCTTCCATATTCATCTTTAATTTCAAAACCCCTAATGAAACCCCAAATTCTAAGGTTAGGGTTTATGTCTTCAAACATGAAATTAAACACAATCTAAGCTTAATTTCATCAAAACAACATTGAATTCATGTAATCCAAGTCTTGATTTCAACTTAGCACATCAATTCCCTAATTCTTTCTCATCAATAATTCAAGTAGTTCTTCACAGCACCATGCAATATTCCAACCAAAATGTAGAGAATTGAATGTAGAACAAATTATTCTAAAGGGTCATACCTTGAATCTTGCTTTAAAGCCTTCAAAATGCCTAAGGAAAATTTTGTAATTTTCCCCTTCTCCCATGGTGATTTTCGAATTATGCTTGAAGAAGATGAACACTTTTTTGTTCATCTTTTATTAATTTATGCCACTTGTACAAATGAAATTAATTTTAAATTCATTTATTTCAATTTACTAAAATATCCCCCAACTAAATTCATATTTACTAGTTGCAATTCTAGTTTAATTCCAACTAAATTCCATTCAATTCTAACAAAACTAGAGTAATGCTTTCACATGGGAAATTATCATATTGCCCATGATACTTTCAAAATATTTCAAAATTGCCATTGTGACCAAATTACCAAAACTAGTCACTTAAATTACAAGTTTTTGTCATTTTGTAAAAATCCAACTATTCTAGTTAGATCACAATCAACCAATTAATAATTTATTCATAAAATAATATTTTATGAATTTTCCATGTCTTATGGAACAGTCTCTGAAATTTCGATTCGATCTGATTTCTCGATATTCACTTACTACTTCTACTGCATCTCTACTTCATCGGCTTATCAATTAAATTCTAAAAATTCCTTATTTCCATATTTATAGAGTCAAACTTAAAATTTTGACTTGGTCCAACATACTGATAATTTTACCCGAAATCTTTATCGTATAAAATTCTCTTAATAATCTTTACTAGATATCCATACAAATAATATTAACTCGAACTGATTCTTTTTTATCAATCTCAAGTACTAACATAAGACCTTCCCAATAGGTCACCCATCCTATGTCTTGAGCACGCTTAACTTTGCAGTTCGATCGAAATTCGATATCTTATACTGCATTTTTATTTCCGAAATCTATATCATATTTTTCTTCATGATCTGTTTAATCCATATACAGGATAAAACGATTATTGATAAATTATTCAACACTTGGAAATGACTTTGATAACCTTTCTCTATCATATGATAAAATTTCATAATTTTTTAGTTCGATCTGAGTATTCAAATTCTACTTAAACTTTGACTACAGTTTTCTCAATAATCGAAATATCGGATCAAACCAGTAATTCCTTATTCGATCCACACCTATAGGTGCTCTATCTATTTATAAAATAAAACACTTGACATTTGAAAAATTACAACTTTGGTCCTTCAACTTTTCATATTTCAACTTCTACCACCCAAATTTTAAAACTTATCATTTTGGTCACTAAACTTTAACCTTGAATTCCCATTCCAATTTTCCTTGGATTTTAACCAAATTTTGCGAGTATTCTATTTTACTCGTTCTCTATCACACGGCACCTTAAAACCTCATAAACTTCTTTTCTACAGTCCACAATTGAGAAAATCATAACTTTTTCATTTTTTCATTTTAGTCACTAAGTAAGATTTTAAGTCCTTATCTTAGTACTAAATAACCTTAAATTAGCATAGCAAACTTTGGGGTATTACAATTCTTCCCCCTTAAGAAAATTCGTCATCGAATTTTCAAAACGTACATGTTTTAAATAGTTTCAGGTATTGTTCTCTCATTTTCTTCTTGGTCTTCCAAGTTGCCTCATCCACTTTGTGATTCCTCCAAAGAATTTTGACCAATGAAATTTTCTTATTCTTTATTCTTTTTAATTCCACAGGCTAAGATTTTCATCGATTCTTCTTCATACGTCAAATATCAGGTTGTAATTCAACTTCTTTTGGGTCCTTTCATTAAAATTTCTTTCTTCATTTCACCTTTATAAACTTTTATTTTATCAATAAGTACGACATGTTCGAGTAGAGCCACTTTGAATAACCAAAATTCACATTTAGTAAACCTCATATAAAACTACGTAGTTCTTAATGTCTGTAATACCACTCGAAGATGTCGATCATGGTCAACTTCAGTATTAGAATACACTAATATATCATCTATAAACACCACCATATACTGATCCAAGTAGGGTTGAAACACCTTATTCATCAGATCCTTATATGGGTCGAGGCATTTGTAAATCCAAACGGCATCACTAATAACTTGTAGTCTTCATAACTAGTCCTGAGTACTGAGTATTGTCTTCGATATATTTTCTTCCTTAAATTTTAATTGATAATAATTCAATTAAAGGTCAATCCTTTAGGAACATAACTGTACCTTGGTACTGATTAAACAAATCCCCAATCCTTGGTAATAGATTATTTATTCTTTATTGTTACCCTATTTAACTTTCGATGATCTATACTTAATTGTAAAGAATCATCTTTCTTTTTTACAAATAATACTGAAACACTTCATAGTAATTCACTCGATCGAATATAACTCCAAACTAATAGCTCTTACAGGTGAGCTTTCAACTTCTCTAACTGGGTTGGTGCCATTCTATAAGATGCTATCAATACATGTTTTATTCTCGAATTAGACATCATTATCGAACTGTATCTCTTAATTTGGAGGTAATCCTAGTAGTTTATCCGAAAACATATTTGGAAATTTCCTTACAATCGAAATATTTTCTATTTTCTTATAATTACTGTACTAATTCTCTATTATACAGATAACTCATTCTAAATAGAAACTAACTACTCCCTCCGTCCCATGTATTTTGTCCATTGTTGACTTTTCACACAGTTTTAGGAAGAAAAAAGTTTGTGTAAGAATGTGTATGAAAGATGATGTAAAATAATTGAAACGACAATTTTGTCCTTAAAAAGTTGAATTTTGTTTTGCTAGGAAACTAAAAAAAGGGTATAAAGGGAAATGTGCCTTATAAAAGTTGTTGATTTTTTCAATGAGACATTTTAAGTGGGACAATTTCAAAACACAAAAGGGACATATTGAGTGGGACAGAGGGAGTATCATATTTATTTCACTGTGTTGTATCCACTATGGGTCTTTTCTTAAACCTTAAAAATTCATCAATTGACGAAATCTAACAACATCTTATTTTTCTTATAACCATTAGAGTCTTATTCATAATATTGAGGAGCTACACCAAGGTATACAAGCAATATATCAGTAGCATCACATCCTAAGGGCATGTACACTTTAACAAAATCTACTTAAACTTTGACTACGATTTTCCCAATAATCGAAATATCGGATCAAACCAATAATTCCTTATTCAATCCACACCTATAGGTGCTCTATCTATTTATAAAATAAAACACTTAACTTTTGGAAAATTATAACTTTGGTCCTTCAACTTTTCATATTTCAACTTCTATCACCCAAATTTTAAAACTTATCATTTTGGTCACTAAACTTTAACCTTGAATTCTCATTCAAATTTTCCTTGGATTTTAACCAAATTTTGCGAGTATTCTATTTTACTCGTTCTCTATCACATGACACCTTAAAACCTCAGAAACTTCTTTTCTACAGTCCACAATTGAGAAAATCCTAACTTTTGCATTTTAGTCATTTTAGTCACTAAGTAAACTTTTAAGTCCTTATCTTAGTACTAAATAACCTTAAATTAACATAGAAAACTTTGGGGTATTACAGGAGGGACAAAAATCTTATTTGATTAGTATTTAAACTAATAAGGACCAAAAATACTATTATACCTAAAATCGGGAGAGGCAACCCATACATCCCTTCGTCCTTGTTTGCCATCATGTTCGGCGTTGTTTTGATAGATGCCTTTGTGTTGGGCGACTCCAATGAAAGTTTTAAAATTTTGGTGACCAAAACGAAAACATTTTAAAAGTTAAGTGATCTTTTATATAGTTTACCCTTGAAGAAAAGGAAAACTAATGGGCCACGTCAGCATTTTCTAACGGAAGGTAACGGGAGGGACAAAAATAAAAGCAAAATAAAAGTTGGGTGACCAAAAGGAAAACGCCCTAAAAGTTTGATGACCATTGGTGTACTTTACCCTTCTTTCTATTATTATCCATTTTATTAGTTGTACTCACCCGCATATAAATTATAATTAAAAACGAAATAAAAATACTTATATATATATTCATCCTCAAAAATATTTATGAATCCGCTATTGATGTCAGCAAATAAAAAAAGATAATTGTCCGAACATCTACTGTCACTTGGACAGGCATACTAATTATCTAAAAATAATGAATCGAAATACGTATATTAAACATTCAATTATAAAGAGAGACGTCAAAATCTTAAACCCCCCCCCCCCCCTCACATGACAACGATAGTAGTAATAGCTTATGTATGATTTTTCAACGCACGAGGCTGATATCAAATTGCCTACTACAACAAGTCAGTTCCCGACGAAAATTGATGCAAGTCTTTGCTTATTTAAACCAAACTCTGATGAATCACAAATCTTGAGATGATCCGTTGTTGCAGCAGAAAAAAAATACAAAGATGGCTGGTTTCGGACCCGAAAGCGGCGCCGTTCGGAGCCAACCACCGGAGACTCCCGCCGTGTTCGAGGTCTCGAAGAAACCCAAGAAGAACAAGTTCGCCTTTGCTTGTGCTATGCTTGCTTCCTTAACTTCCATGTTACTCGGTTATGGTAATAAAAAAGTTTCATTTCTAAGCCAGGCAACGTTTTAGTGACGGTTTTAGTCTAATTCTATATATTTTTTTGTGTGAAAATAGATATTGGAGTGATGAGTGGAGCTATCATGTTCATAAAAGAAGATTTGAGAATCACAGACGTTCGGATCGAAATCCTCGTCGGTGTACTCAACTTGTATTGCCTAGTCGGTTCCATCGTCGCCGGAAAAGTCGCGGACTGTATTGGTCGCCGAAAAACCATGGTGTTGGCTAATGTCATTATCTTTGTCGGATCTCTTTTAATGGGCTTCTCAGTCAACTACGCTTTCCTTATGGTCGGCCGTTTCGTCGCTGGTATTGGTGTCGGCTTTGCTATCATGAGTGCTGTTCTTTATAATGCTGAAATCTCCCCCGCTTCCTCTCGTGGTTTTCTCACCTCATTCCCTGAGGTAATTTAATTAATTATACCTGATATAAGACTAGATTTAGATCGCATAACAATCTCATCGTAACGATTTTCAAGATTATTCGAAGACAGTAACCGCCATTTAGTACCACGTTATATTATGATTTATTTTTCTTATACATGCAGGTGTGTATCAATGTTGGGATACTATTGGGATATGTTTCGAACTATGCATTTTCGAAGCTACCGTTAAGCATCGGATGGCGATTGATGCTTGGCATCGGAGCCATCCCGTCCGTTTTCTTAGTTTTTGCAGTTTTAGCGATGCCGGAGTCGCCGCGTTGGCTGGTCATGCAAGGTCGACTCGGTGAAGCTAAGATTGTGCTCGAAAAAACTCTAGACAAAAAAGAGGAAGCTCAGCTTCGACTAAACGACATCAAAGAAGCCGCCGGAATCCCCCAAGATTGCGTCGGCAACGTCGTCGTCGTCCCGAAACAAGCCCATGGAAAAGGGGTGTGGAGAGATTTGCTTTTACACCCCACACCCGCCCTTAAACACGTTTTGATTTGCGCCGTCGGGATTCATTTCTTCCAACAAGCGTCCGGAGTCGACGCCGTCGTTGTGTACAGTCCAAGGATCTTCGAAAAAGCCGGGATCACATCAACAAACGACAAGCTACTCGCGACGGTAGCCGTCGGGTTTTGCAAGACAATCTTCATCTTGGTTGCCACGTTTTTGCTCGACAAAGTCGGCCGTCGAGCTCTGCTCCTGTTCAGCGTCGGAGGCATGGTGGCGTCGTTAGCGACGCTCGGGTTTTCCCTAACGATCATCAACCATTCGGAAGCGAAACTAACCTGGGCCATCGCTTTGTGCATAACTACAGTTTTGGCTTACGTGTCATTCTTCGCCATCGGAATGGGTCCCATCACGGGCGTTTACATGTCGGAGATCTTCCCGTTGAGACTACGTGCGCTGGGGGTGAGCATGGGAGTGGCGGTGAACAGGGTGATTAGCGGTGTCATCTCCATGACTTTTATTTCGTTATACGAAACGATCACCATCGGCGGTGCTTTCTTCTTGTTTGGCGGCATCGCCGCCGTTGGATGGGTGTTTTTCTACGTGTGTATGCCGGAGACACGTGGGAAAACGCTGGAGGAAACCGAAAAGCTTTTCGGTAAAGTGGTAGGCTGGAGGGAGGTGGCGAGGAAGATGAAGGAAGTTAACACTAATGAAACCTCGATTAGTAAATAGTTTACCGCCGTGGTTAGCTAATAAATGGTGGTAGTTTATTTTTGTAATAATATAATGGAAGTGTTGAACATGGTTGTATACGAAACACTCTTATGTATAGTTTTGAAAAATTAAGTTAGATTATTATTGAGTAGAGTTTGAGTAGTTGACGTTTATTTAGTTCTAGTATCTTTGTTTTAAATTTAAGTACTCTACAATATTAATATAATTTTTTATTTATAAAAATGTTTATAATAATCAATTAATATAATAAAATAAGATATTAAATTCTTTAAAAAAAATTAAAAATCTGAATTTTAATATTATGAATAATACAAATTAGGTTAGAAAGTTCGCGGATGAGTCTATTACGCTCGACGAACACCGCTGAACACCATTAATGATGAACACCGCTGAACACCATTAAATTAATTTGTAATGATTAAAAATTTAAAGGACTCAACGTATAATTATAAATTATTTAAAATAAAATTTTAATTAAATTATTTTTCATATATATTATATTTTTTATTTTTTTTAATAATTGAATTAAATACCAACTTTAGTCAATTTAAAAAATAAAAAAACTCTAAACCCTAAACCCTAAACCCTAAACCACAAATTCTAAACTCAAAACCCTAAACCCTAAACTCAAAACTCTAAACCCTAAACTCAAAATCATAAACCCTAAACCTAATATTTGAATTTAGGGTTTAAGGTTTATAGTTTAGGGCTTTTTATTTTTAAAATTGATTAATGTTGATATTTGATCCAATTATTAAAAAAATTAAAATATAATATATATAATAATTTAATTAAAATTTTATTTTAAATAATTTATAATTACAAGTTAAGTCTTTAAAATTTTTAATCTTTATAAATTAATTAATATTATTCAGCGGTGTTCATTATTAATAGTGTTCAACGGTGTTCGCGTACTTTTCCTATTCCCAATATGGAGTTTTTTTAGAGACATTATAGCCGCACTCATCACTATTCACTCTTGTTTATTTTCATTTAATATAACTTCTTCCTTGCCATAACCGAGTAACATGGAAGTTAAGGAAGCAAGTATAGCATAAGCAAATGCGCAAACGTGTGCATCCTAGGTTCCTCAAATCTGCCGGAAATAGCAGACGGACTCGAAACGGCACCTTTTTCGGGTCCGGAACCAGCCATGTTTGTAACCTCTGCAGACAAAGAATCTCTCGCAATTTTGTTAGATAAAAGACCAAAATGACAACGATTGCGAATTGAACCAATTAAAACGAAAAGGCAAAGTTATGCATCAGATCTGGACATTATTGTCGTTATTACACATAACACTCTCCCAAGTCCAGGAAGAAGATTCTGTGGTTGAATTTTACACACCATGGCGTGTAGTAAAGAAAGAAACTATAGCCATTAACCATTTCATTCAACAATAAAAAATAAAAAATCAAAGGCCCATACACAAGCCTTCAAAAAGGTGGATCAAAACATGAATTTAGACCACACAGATTGATGTTGTGTTACAAAATAGAGTAGGAGACAAAACATCACATGCTATCTCAATTATGCTGATTGTCCCGTCTTCTTTGCATATGATTTCATGCATGATCTAAGATCTCTTGTCCCTTTATCCTAACAGTTGTCCAATTGGGGGTTGCATAATTATACTTTTGGCATAATGCCAAATAATGCTGCTAATGTTTGATTATATAGTCATTTTAGTTTAACTTTTTATACATTTTAATACTTAAAGTTTTATTTTGGGTCGAAATGTTAGTGGTTGAAAACTGTTAATCAACTAACGATAAATGACTTAAAATGACGTAGCAAACTTACATGATATTGCACGCTGCCATAACCATGTCATATTGACAAAAGTGCTATTTGAAGGAATAACAAATCAGTTAAATAATAATTTTATAAAATTATTTTTTCTGCTGATTTGTATTTTTTTTTCAAATCATTTGAAATTATTTATCGTTATCCAATAGTGTATGTGCTCCAACTAAATTCAGAGTGAAGCTAAATTGAATACTTAGAAAATGCGATAAAATTCCCACAATACTGATTTCTTTATGTATTAGACTCCATTCTAAAACTTTGCTTAAAAAGTATCGAAAATACAACTCAACAAACATTTCAAATATTTATAATTTAATCAATGATAAATTATATTAATAGTAACTGAATTTTTAGAGTATTTTCACTTCAGTCACTAAAACGTACATTACAGTCACTAAAACACTAATGTTCCAAATTTGCAGCCGTAAAAAAGACTAAATTTTTGATGATCGAAGTGATCGTCGGTTAATCCCAACAGTGAGAAAAATGCATATGGTCAGAAAATTAACATAATTCAATTTCAAGTTGATCTGATGGTTAGCAATGGTAGATCAAAAGGTTTTAAATTGGGACTTAGGTTCTAAAACTTTCTTAAGCGCTACCGTTAACTGTTAGGTAAACTTGAAACTAAACTATGTTACTCTTGGTCAAACATAGCCTTTTTATTGTTGGGATTGAATAATGACTACTTCGCTCATCAAAAAATCAGCCTTTGTCGTGGTTGTAAATTGAAACCTTGAGGTTTTGTTTGAGAAAGAAGATTTTAGTGTGCCACCTTAGATTTTTTTTGAAAGTCACATTAGAATTTTTTACGTCAATAACCATAATAATAGTGAATAAAAAGTTTAAAAACTGTAATACAAATTTTTTTGAAGGATAATTAGGTCTCATTAAAAATTCTCTTCCTATTAAAGGGGGAAAAGAGTACTTATTCTATTTTTATTAATTAGAATAGATCAAACCATTTGATAGACCATAATCAAGCCCCCAATTACATAGAAAATTAGAAACTAGTATCCCAACATCTAGACAAGAATCTCCAACTGCAATAAAATCAGTTACTCGATTCCCTGCTTGGCTAGCCTATCGGCCTCAATGTTAAGTACTCTGGATATATGACTAACAACGATACCATTTTTACCAATAAGTTTCTTAAGCTCCTGAACCAGATTGAAGAAAGCCACAAGGGTTTCAAAGTTTCCTTTAACCAATCGGAAATTACTTTGCAATCCGATTCCACTATCAATCTGAACTGATCCGACCAATTCGATTCTAGAAATTTTAATATTCTCACTCGAGCGGCAAAGAATTCAACGAGAACCGGAGGGTAAGGTTCTGAAAACTGAAGGGGAATATTCTCTTTCCTATCTCTTAGCAGTCCTCCAATACCACCAGCAGAACAAGCGATCGAGTAAGCCCTATCTACATTTAATTTAAGAAATCCATAGGGAGGGGACACCATTTTACTAGGACAGAACCCTTGCTTACCTTCTAACACATCTCTATAACTAAGGAAGAATCCGACACTAGCATATCAATGGATAAAAGGCTCCCAGGATATTCTGCTTTCATCCAAAACACTAGTCGATATCTGAAGAAAAGATTCAATTGCATCCAATCGACTTCTTTCCCTTTGAAAACTATCTCATTTTTATAAAACTAAACTGTCCATATAACAGCGAAAGGAACATATGTGAAAGCCGCGAAATTCTCGATCGTGGTGACTGTTTTGACGTCTTTGGCGGTTGGAATTACTTTCGCAGCGGTTCTTCTAGCAACCAAACATGATTTCCCTAAGCTGTTCTCCGACAAACCACCGGTCATAAAGGCGGCATCAAAGCTCGGGTATTTTCTTGCAGCAACAATCTTCCTCAACAGCATTTTACCTGTTCTCCACCGTAAACTATGTCACTTACCCGGATTTGAATTTCAAATACGAGAATATGTCCGATACGAATATAACTACGACAATTTATTCATTTTTCGATTTCGTTTCGTAGGAGTGGCGGTTGGGGCAGGGTGTCAAGCTTATGTTGGCTTAATCAACATTGTTTGCTATTATCTATTCGGGATTCCGGCAGGAGCTTTGCTAGGTTTCAAATTCAAACTCAGGGTGCAAGGGATTTGGTCCGGGATGCTGGTCGGAACCGTCCTTCAAACAACCATTCTACTCATTATAATGCTCCAAGCCACTTGGCGAAAAGAGGTACGTATCCGACACATAACACGAATACGTAACTCGAATTCTTAAATACGATTATGACACGAGATAATGAACGGGGACTAACGATAGTTCGATTTATACAATGCAGGCCGTGCAAGCAGAGGAGCGATTAAGAACATGGGGCGGACCAAATGAGACTCCAGAAACTTTGGTAGAATCTAGGTGTAGCGAAGGTCTCGCTAAATAAAAACGATATTATTTTTTTGAAATGTTTTTTTTTCAAAAGTGTTTGTGATATTTAAAAATATTTATTTCGCAGGGTTTACAAAAAAAAACCTCATAAAAATGGAGTCGCCACCGGCCACTTAGGTAGGCCGGACACCACAAAACCAGAGATTCAAAAGAGCGGGGTTCGGGAGTCGATTTACGGATGGGGAAGGATTAGCACCCCACACCGCCCAAAAAATTGGTACTTTAATAATTACCGCTTTATTAATATTGGATTTTCGGGTTAAAGTAGCGATTATTTTAAAATTCGGTTATAATTGCGAATTAATTTTAGGGCCCCGTTATCCAAGAGTAAACGCCCAACCACTATCACTACGCACGATCATCGCCCGTTTACGCTCGGATAAAAGGACACCGCATTAACAATTTATATCTCGATCGCAATCTTAATGGCAAAAATATAAAACATGATAAAATATTTAAACATAATAAATATTGACATACCGAATACTAATTTAACATGAATAATATTTTAGACTAAAACATGTATATACATATTATTCTAAATAATAGATAAAAAAACAACTATCATATGTAAAAAAAAAGGCGAGGAACAAGTATATATAGACGACGGATATATAAAAATGCATACTAGCAATGAAACATATTTCAACATATACGGGTCAACATATCGTATAAAAGGGTAAATATACTAACATGTAGCCCTAAAACATAAGAAAGCACACACATATAAAATACAAAATACGTCATGTATACGAACCAATTAAAACATAACATGCTTGATATGGATAATAGGATAAAAACATAAATATTATATTTAACATATATATGCATAAAAACATAAAGCGAGTCATATATCGAGAGACATAAAATACAATAATATCAACATATACGATTATAATACGAACAATAATATTTACAAAGAAAACAAGGACTGAAATGAAAGGAAAATGAAAGTCGGTGGCGTAAATTAAAGAACAATAATATGTAATTTGGGGACGAAATTGCGAAATAAACAAAACCTATAAGGACCGGATTGTAATTATACCAAGGGGCGGACTCAAAATGAAATATTCAAAAACGCGGGATGGTTAAGGCGTAATTTTACCATTGAAAACGATTCGATGTAATTTAGGGACAAAATTGAAATCTTTTGAAAAACCAGGGGATGGGGTGTGATTATACCATGCGGCGAGACAAAAGTGAAAATATTGAAAACGCGGTGGGATTAAGTGTGTAATTTACCCATTTCAAGAATAATAATAACTATAAAAGCCCGTTTTTAGACCGAAACCCATTTTCCCCTTCATTTCTTTCATTTTCAGTTTTTCCAGAAGATCCTTGTTCTTCGTTTTCTCTCCAAGTGTTCTTGAGAAACCCAGAATCCGGCGGCCGGCCGCCGTATTCTCCACCGTCGACCGCCGCTAACGGCGCGGTAGGCTCCCAAAATACACCAAAACCTTCCTCTTGTCGTCCTCAACATGAATCCGTGGTTGGATTCAGAGGATCCCCTTTTATTTACTCTAGATCTAAGAAATACGAACCCAAAAATATATTTTCTTTAGACCAAAACGAAACCACAAGGGGTCTTCCCTCCCTTTGTTCACGGATCGGCTTGTAGAAGCCGAAATGCTTGTCAGAGGAGGAAGGAAGACCTGAGACAAAGCCAGTAAGACTTTACTTGTTTCTCTTTTTATTTTTGTGTTTTGTTTCTTATATGCATGCAAAGAAAACATGTAAGAAAAAGAGACAAAAAATTACCTTTGGATTTGCCTTTTGATTATCTTATTTGGTTACAAGTTTTTTTTTTACAAGCTTTCGTTTTTTTTTGTGTTACTACTCTCTCTGCTTTTTTGCTCGCTCCTAAAAATTGTTGGCTAGCCCTCCCCGTTACAACAGCCCCGTTTCATATATATTACTGTCTCTGTATTTGGTTGCAACTTGTATCTTCTTTTCCAGATCTGACCTGAACTGACCATTTTTGCTTGTTATCTTGGGCATGTTCTGAATATCGGCGCGGTGGCGGTGTGGACACTCTGCCAGTGGTCAGACACGTTCTCGGCCGTTAGATCAGATCTGATCTAACGGTCGAGATGGCTTGAAGAACGATCGGCCTGGATGAAGCCTCGATCCGATGAAACGGGCGATTTCGCCACGTGGAGCACCGCGATCGAGGAGTCGACGCAGCGTGGATCTTGCGCGGCGTGGGATAGTAAAGCGTCCGTAGCGTGGACCACACGCGGCGTGGCACTCGAAGCGGTCCCATACGTGTGGAGTACGCGCTGGCGGATATTTTAACCTTCATTGCATCGTGGCCGTTGGATCGGATCTTGATCCAACGGCCCATAGTTACCCCGCACATTGTAATTAGATAGGATTGAGTTGGGCCAAATGGGCTTTGTAATTGGATTTTTGTAATTGGACTCGGACTCTTTACTTGGGCTTAATATATATATTTAAATTTACATTTAGTCAGCCCACTAATAATAATAATAATTATAATAACAACTGTACATGTACATACGAAAATATATATTTCATATTATACGATCATTAATTAATAATATTCTAGTATCCATATGTATAATTAATATGACATCTACATACGCTTATACCCTAGATACATACGTGACATACATACAACCCTAATACATTACACGTAGCTTATACATGTACACACCTTATATTAGTAACATTCACATAATAAACATACATGCAATAGTAATACATTTAAGTAAAAATGAGTGATTCTGATTTGCCCCTCTTTGCTTGTTCTCATGAAATGGGAAACAATGCAAAGATTCATAAGCACTCATTTTATCGGACTTCCACTGTTTGTAGCCTCGGAAAAACGAATTCTTTTGGACATTTCCGCTCTTCCTTGGCGAATCTTCAGGCTCGTAAGTTCTTCCTATATAGAACTTCGTCGCCTTCCGATCTTGGAGCTACGAGGCTCTTTCGACATTGAACCCTTCGCTCTGATTTTTATCAGCCTTCCTGTTTGTAGCTTTGGAAAACGAATTCTTTTGGACATTTCCGCTCTTCCTTGGCGAATCTTCAGGCTCGTAAGTTCTTCCTATATAGAACTTCGTCACCTTCCGATCTTGGAGCTACGTGCTCTTTCGACATTGAACCCTTCGCTCTGATTTTTATCGGCCTTCCTGTTTGTAGCTTTGGAAAACGAATTCTTTTGGACATTTCGCTCTTCCTTGGCGAATCTCGGGCTTGTAAGTTCTTCCTATATAGAACTTCGTCACCTTCCGATCTTGGAGCTACGGGCTCTTTCGACATTGAACCCTTCGGCTCGAGACAATGAAGCTCTGGAGTCTTTCCTATATAAGACTCTTTGCTTTTGACACAACTGTGAGTTTCCTATATAACCTGTGTCATAGGTGAATTACTTTGGTGGAGTTCTTCCTATAGAAGCTGCGAGTCTTCACCTTGGAGCCATCAGTTCCTCCTATATAGAACTTTTTGGCGTCACGGAATCTCGAGCCCACAGGTTCTTTTCGACCTGAGAACCCTTCGCCCTAAGGCGATGGAGCTCGAGTCTTTCCTATATAAGACTCTTTGCTTTTGACACAACAGGTTTCCTATATAACCCCTGTGTCATAGGTGAATTGCTTTGATTTGGAGTTCTTCCTATATAGAATCATGAGAGTCTTCACCTTGGAGCCATCAGTTCCTCCTATATAGAACTTTTTGGCGTCGGAATCTCGAGCCACAGGTTCTTTTCGACCACAGAACCCTTCGCCCTAAGGCGATGGAGCTCGAGTCTTTCCTATATAAGACTCTTTGCCTTTGACATAGCGGGATCTCCTATATAATCTTGCGTGTCATGGGTGAATTTCTTTGACCGGGAGTTCTTCCTATATAGAATCATGAGTCTTCACCCTAGATTTGTTAGTCCTTTCTATATAGAACTTTCAGCCACGAAGCCTCGGAGAGGAGAGTTTTCCTATATAGAACCTCTCTCCGAGCTTGAAAACATGTGCCTTTATGTCAAAACATTGTCTCCTCATTTGGGACTCACATCATGATGACCCTTGATGTCTCTTTGGATCTGCAAATACCTGAGATGAAAACAAAATGCTATGACAAATGAATGAATTGACATGCTCCTAATCCTAGTGATGTTTGACTATTCATGATGCATGAGCTTTAATATCACGGTGGGTTTGTTTTGGTCCTTTTTGTCGTTTGCTTTCTCCTTTGTTACGGGCATCGATACCCTTCTTCACTGCCAAGTTCAACCGTCTCGATCTTTCTCTTTTTCAATTCTGACTTGGAATTTTAAAGCGCCCTTTCGGGTTTTCACTTTAGAGAGATTTTTTTAAGGTGCCCTTCTGGTTTTCCCCCAGGAGATTTCTTTTGTTATCTCGTATGCTTTTCTTGAATAGATAGGACATGTGCCATCGGTTATCCTATCAGGTTGTTTGAAGCTTCCCACCTTCCCGATCGACAACCATTTAGGGAACTTAAATGACGGAGTTAACCGTTTTCTTTGATTACCTGCAATTTTCAAGGTTAAATCATAGTAATGCTTGAAATCTCTTGTTTCATTATAAGCCTATGTTATCCTATCATTTGAAATTGACAAGGAGGCTAGGAATGGATGCTCAAAACATGGTTTTATTAGGATTAAGGGCTTTGAGATATCTTAGAAAGAAAGGTGTGACATGTATAAGTTAGATACAAGATCTCTCATTATCTTGATATGAATGACACATGATCTGTCAACTGGTGCAGAATTTTTGCACAAGCTTCCTCTTCATGATGCTCATGGGGATACTCTTCTCTTGGATATTTAACTTACCCGAGCCGCCCTTTGCGGGTTTTCAACTCGAGTCCTTCCTTTGCTTCAAGACGCCCGGTTTGAGTTTTCATCCTGAGCTCTCCATTTTTTTGAGATAGTATTTCTTGACGGCATCAGAATTTACGGGATTTTTCAGCTCGTCCCCGTCCATTTCTGTTAGGATTAGGGCTCCTCCGAGAAGGCCTTCTTTACGACGTATGGTCCTTCCCAATTGGGCATCCATTTTCCTCGAGAATCTTTCGGATTGGGAGGATTCTCTTGAGTACCAGACCCCTTCTTTGAATTCTCTTGGCTCACCTTTTTTTGTTGTAAGCTTTGAACCATCCGCTTTTGGTACATCGACCATGACAAATGGCTTTTAGTCTTTTTTCGTCAATGAGATTTAGCTGGTCGATTACGGCTGCACCCATTCAGCTTCTTTCGTTTTACTTCGTTTAAGACTCGGAGGGACGGAATCTCTACCTCAATTAGAATCTTTGCTTGATACCGTACACAAAGGAGTAGGGTGTTGCCCCGTTGATGTGCGAATGGACGTCCTATAGGCGAAAAGGGCGAAAGATAACTTCTCATGCCAATCTTTGTAGGTATCCGTAGTTTTTGCTATGATCTTCTTTATATTTTTGTTTGCCGCTTCCCTTTGCTCCATTCATTTTAGGACGATAGATTGTGGAATTATGGTGTGTTATTTTGAATTGAGTGCACACGTCCTTTATCATTTTGTTGTTGATTGGAAGCATTATCGGTGATGATCCTCTCTCGGCAATCCGTATCGACAAATAATTTCCTTCTTTAAGAACTTACAAAGCTGTAGTCTGGTGATATTGGCGTAAGACGCTGCCTCTACCCATTTGGTGAAGTAGTCTATGGCGACCAAAATGAAAGCGGTGCCCATTGGAGGCCTTCGGATGGATCGCCCGATAACGTCCATGCCCCATGCTGCGAAAGGCCACGGAGAATTCATGGTGTGTAGAGGCGATGGGGTGCATGAATTTTGTCGGCATAAATTTGGCATTTGTGGCACTTCTGGCGTAATCGATGCAATCTCCCTCCATGGTCAACCGAAATAACCGTATCTCATAATTTTTCGGGCTATAGACAACCCGTTGGCGTCGTTCCACAGATCCCGTCATGTACTTCGGCTAAGATTTCCTTCGCCTCCTGGGCATCCACACATCTCAGCAATGTTTGATCATGACTTTTCCTATCTGAGATCTCCCCATCTAGGACATATTTCGTTGCCATTTTTTACGAGCGTTTTTTGTCATTGTCGTTTGCCCTTACGGATACTTTCGGAGCTTGACATATTGCGAGGATATCATAGTACCATGGATTTCCGTCAATCTCTTCTGTATATTACAACAATGAGCAGGCTTTTCAAATGTACGCATCTCAATGGGTCTCATTTCCGCCCTGTGTGTTTGTTTTAAACATGGATGCCAAGGTTGCCAACGCATCCGCCATCGATTTTCTTCTCGAGGTAGGTAATTGAAGGTGACCTTTTCGAACTCTTTGTGAGCTCTTGGATTAATTTGTGATATTTGACCAACCGGGGTCTCGGTTTCCCACTCCCCGCGCAATTGGTAAATGACTAGGGACGAATCTCCGAACACTCGAAGTTCCTTAACCTTTCTCTCGATGGTGAGTTTAATCCCATGATGCAAGCTTCGTATTCAGCTATATTGTTTGTGCGGAAGAATTCCAATCTGCTGGTGAAAGGATAATATCGTCCTCGGGTGAGATTAGCACTTTGCCTATCCCATGTCCGGCGTTGGAGGCTCCGTCGAAGTAAAGTTTCCATGACACATCATCTGAAATCTCTTCTTGGTTGTAATGCACATCAAGTCTTCGTCTGGGAAACTAAAGTTCAATGCCTCATAGTCATCCAGCCACGACTTGCCGGAAATCAGCTACGGCACTCCCTTTTTACGGCTTTTTGATTGACATACACGATGTCGAATTCGGATAAGAGCATCGCCATCGAGCCATCCTTCCCGTTAGTCTTTGGCGCTTCCATTAGAAACTTTAATGGGTCTAGCTTGGATATCAACCAGGTAGTATGGTACAACAGTCTTTGCTGAGTCGACAGTAGCCCAAACTAGAGCGCAACACGATTTTCTGCCTTGGGCGGGTACCGTGTTTCGCAATCGTTGAATTTCACCTTAGGTAATAGATGGCTGCTCCTTCTTTCTTGACTCATCGTGTTGCCCTAGTACGCATCCCATTGAATTTCGAAGACTGTTAGGTAGAGAATTAGTGGTCGACCAGATACCGGTGCGACTAAAATTGGATCATTTGTCGGTACTTTTTGATCTTTTCTAGGGCCTTTTGACATTCTTCATCCCACACGCGCGAGAATTATTCTTTCTAAGAAGTCGAAGACCGGGTCGCATTGATTGGTTAATTGGGAAATGAAGCGAGAGATATAATTCAGCCTCCTAGGAAACCGCGAACTTCCTTTTGCGTGCGGGGTGGTGAAAGGTCTGGATGGCTTTCACTTTATCGGGATCAATCTCAATCCCTCTTCTCGCTTACTACGAACCCTAGGAGTTTTCGAATAACGGCGAAGGTACATTTGGCAGGATTGAGCCTTAGTTGGTACTTTCGTAGTCTTTGGAATAGTTTCTTTAAGTTCGTAAGTGCTCTTCCTCTGTTCGAGATTTGGCAATCATATCATCGGCGTATACTTCTATTTCTTTGTGCATCATGTCATGGAAAAGAGTCACCATTGCTCTTTGGTACGTTGCCCTGCATTCTTTAGCCCAAATGGCATTACTTGGTAACAAAAAGTGCCCCACATGGTTATGAATGTGGTTTTCTCCATGTCGTTAGGATCCATCTTTATCTGGTTGTATCACGAGAAGCCATCCATAAAGGAAAACCATGAATGTCTGCGGTGTTGTCAACCAGCGTGTCAATATGTGGCGAGAGGAAGTTGTCTTTTGGGCTAGCTCGATTCAGATCCCTATAATCTACACACATACGAACTTTCCGTCTTTCTTTTGGTCTTGGTACAATGTTTGCAACCCACTCGGGGTATTTGGCTACTTCAAGAATCCAGCATCAAATTGCTTTTTCACTTCTTCTCGGATCTTTAACAGCATATCGGCCTCATTCTCGAAGTTTTTTTTGTCTTGGTTTGCACTCCGACTTTGTTGGCAATTTGTGCACCACTATGTCGGTATTTAATCTGGCATATCTTGATAAGTCCAGCGAAGACATCCTTGAATTCTTGAAGCGGGCTATCGGTTCATGCTTGGTTTTTGAGAAATCGTCGTTCCTATTTTTATTTCTCTTCTCGTTTCTTGATCCCTAAGTTGACAATTTCTGTTTCTTCTTGGTGGGGCATAATCGCCTTTCTTCGTCGTCCACCATTCTCTTTAATTCTTACGGGACCTCAATTTCTATTTCATCATATCCTCCCTCCGTTTCCTCCGAGACCTCGGGGCTTTGAAACTTACTCGAGATTGGATCCAGTATCATTCATATCTTCGATCATGAGCGACTGCATTAAATGAGAATGAATTGTATTGGGAAAGAGGCGGCTTTACATGAAGGAATGAATATGAAGAATGTATGAATGGAATAAATGAGACTTTGGCCCTTTTTTTTTTTTTTTTTTTAAGAAAGTGGGGATATTTCATTTCAATCAAAAAGTTAACATAGGTGCCCCATACAAGAGATCCCCATTGTCTATGGGCAAAAACAAAAGGTTGATTCGAGCATTACTACGATCTATTCCTAAAAACTACAGGTAAATCAATGCAGCTCCGGTTATTGAGTGTCTCCCGGGATGGCAAGGGCGGATGTTGGTCAACACTTTGCTACCTCGGTCCTCTTGGCTATCATGTTGATGCACATCCCTTCAAATGCTTTCTTGATCATTTCCTCTGGCCAAGTTCATCATTTTTTCTTCATTGTCTCTCCAATATCTTGACCTGGCGGTAGAATCCTCAGGAGATGAAAGTGGCTTTTAAACTAGGAAAGGACATCGACCTCCACGGAATGTCTTCTCCTTTAGATCTAGCTTTCCTTTGTTCCTCTTTTCTCTTATATTCTTCTTTCTTCTGTTGGACACTTGGTTGGTAACCCAGCCGAAAACGATCCTTCTTGGTAATGATATTCTTGGGTCTCGGGTTTCCTTGTAATTTCTTCCCCAACCCTTTTCCTAATTTGGCTCCTCGGCCCCGAGTTTTCTGCGATGGTCATCTTGGTACAATTAGATAACCTAGGGTAGGGGATCCGGTTTCCCTACGAAGCGAATGTGGCATTTACTAGTTCTAATGCTCGGGCGAGCATTCTGCAGACTTCTTCATCATTTTGAATGTAGGGGGTGTCGATGTCACGGAAGCAACAAATTCATGCTCTGCCTCTCTGTGACCAATTTGCCCTCAACTACAAATTTTAATTTCGATGCAATGATGATGGGACAACTCTGCGGAGTGAATCCACAGTCTTCCCAACAAGCGGTGTAAGATGGTTTTATGTCCATTACCACAAAATCGATCACATATTGGTTGGTCCGATCAATAGGGGTATCTCAATTTTCCCCATTGTTCCTTTTTGCGTACCATCGAAGGCCCTTACCGAGTTGTAGCAAGGCTTTAGGTGCGAACTATCTATTGGTAATTTTTGCGGGGTTACCATAGGTAAGACATTCAATGCTGACCGTTGTCGATTAGTACGCTGGTAATACATACCCTTTGCGGTGGGTAGTGATGTTAAGGGCTTTAGTGGACCCCCTTCCTTCTTAGGGATCTCATCATCATCACCGAAGCGTGATATGATTATAAGCGATAATATGCCCCACTATCATGTCGATTTGTTCTGAAATGTGTCAGGGCACAAAAGTTTGATTCAGCACTTTTAATAGTGTCTCCCGATGCTTCTCGAACTCAAGAGTAATTCCAAAGACTTTGTGATCTGGCGGTTGCTTTCGTAGTTGTTCCACTCTGTTTGTACTCGCTATGTCTCAAGAACTTTATAAATTCTTTGGCACGGGCCTCGAGTCACCGTTTCATTTATCCTTTGGGAGGTTCTTCTCCAAATATACATGCGAGGCTAAGCTCTTTGTATTCTTTCCCTATATTTTTTTTTTGCTCTCAAAGCTTCGGAGGAATAACATCGGCCGCTCTCGGTGAAATGGCCTGCCTCACCGAGCGTTCACATTATTTTGGCTTTGTCGGTCTTTCAGTATGAGCTCTTTTACTGCTCGTGTTTTGATTTTTTCTGTCATGGTCACATTCGCGGCATAATTCCGGGAATTTGTCGCATGTCTTTGAATGGGAATGGAGATGGTGCTGAAATGAGCGATCTTGGATTTATCTTTGGTTTCTCCTTGGGAGACACTGCATTTCCCTACCGGGAGAGATGATGAAAGGCCTATCCTTCCCATATCTAGTTTTGGGGTATCTGTCATGTATACGTCTCGATCCCTTCCCCATGGGTTCCTCGAAGAATTCAATTTGTTTTCCATCTATCACTTACGCACCAATTTCTTGAACTCATCACATTCTTGGATATCGTGCCCTTGATCGATGGAATTCGCAATACTTTCCACATTCTTTTTGCCTTATTATCATGCCTTTATTGATCATACGAGCCATGCATAAGCTGTTGAAATACCCACCGTAAAGGAGACTTGACTTGACGACACGTCATCCTTTATTCTCTGGTAAAACCTTCTTCTATAGCATTTACCCCTCTGTTCCCATGATTAGGCGCGGGTTGTTGGCTACGCTAGGTTCTTCAAACTTCAATATCCCGGAATCAATTAAGTTACGCACAAGCTTTTTTTTTTGAAGGCAAGGCGGTTCTCGGTGGGGTGTCGGGGATACCGCCGTGATAGTCGCAATGTGCGCTTGGATTATACCAAGGCGGGAAGGGTGGATTGGCGGGATTAACGATGTATGGTCGGACCAAGTCGCTTCATACTGGCCCGGGAATAAAGTTACGAGTATGAAACCGGTAGGGAGTGAAAGTTCTCTCTCTTTATCCTTTACGGTGATTCTTTCATCTCTTTGATTCGAATTTTGCGTTTTCCCACAGGTGCTTGGGGCTGTGAGACTATGAAGTTCTTGAGGCGGTATAGGTACTGGTGGTGTTTACTTCACTTCTCTTGTTGTACTTTCGAGACCCTTCCCCACCATCATTACGCGCTCTTGATTGCTAGTTCGAGAGACTCTCCGATCTGATCAAGTCGGCGAAACTCTTGTGTTGTGTTATTGATGAGGCGATCGAAGAGTGCCCCTTTCAAAGTATTGACAAATAATGGCGTGATTTCATGCTCGGGATAGGTGGCTGGATTTGGCGGCCACTTCTCTCCACCTTTGGGCATATTGTCGCAAGCTTTCATTGGACTTACGCCCCATATTTTCTAGCATAATTCTGCTAGGGATCATATACATTACATGTTTGTATTGCTCGGAAAATGCTTTAGACAAATCTTTCCATGTCTTGACATTTGCTTTGCTTAAGCGAGTATACCAACGTAATCTTTGCTCGGTCGGACTATCACGAAACAGTGGATCGTAGCTTTTCATCTTTATGGTAGCCGCCATTTTTACGCAATACATCGTTATGTGTGCGAGAAGGACATGTGGTTCCGTCATATTTATCAAACTCGGCGTTTTGAATTTTGGTGGCAAGACAAGATCGGACACTAGACTTAGATCACTAGCGTTGTTTTCTGATTCTTCATTTGATTGTAACGCTTTAAATTTTTCTTCCATGAGGCGAAATCTTTCTTCCCACTTTCTTTCTACCTCATTTCTGATCTTTTCGACCATGTTTAGGTCCGGCACTTCTTCTTCATACTGATGCCGGTATCAGGGGTTGAGTCTCGGTGCCCCTACTTGAAAGCTGGAGGACATTCTGTAGGGTCAATATACATCTTCCTAGCTTTGGTTTGGTGCAGTTGGTTGAACCTTGAAGTGAGCGGGGGTACCTTACGGCTCTGGAATATTTTCTCCTTCTACTCGTTTTCGAGACTTTTTCGCCAAACAATGCCGTTATGTCGAGATACTATTGAAGTTTGTGGTGTGCAATCGATCACTAAGGCTTCTCTGGGCCTCTTCAAGCCTTGACTCGAGCTCTCTCTCGCCCTCTTTCTAGATTGATTATTCTTTCTTCCATGAGCTTTCTTTGTAGCGGGTAAAGTATATGTGATGAATGATTACGGGTTAACACTTTGGAATGCCACAATATTCATCTTTGTTAATATGGTTGTAAAAATAAATGCATGTACAATGATGCAAATGTTATGATGCAAATGCAAAAATGCATGCGAGACAAGGTCTTGGTTCATTTGGTAATCACCCTTTTGAATTACTTTTACGGGAATTAAAGGGTCTTGATTACAACAAAATTCGTGTTACAAAGTAAAGATCCCTAGTACAAAAGATCTAATTATAACACGAGTCCTATAGATAGACTCTAGCTCTATCCCCTAACTTTCCAATTGCCTTGAGCAGCTTGAGGAACCTAGGAGCTTCTTCCATTCGGGGCTATAAAAGGTCGGAGTGTCTCGGCCTCGACGGCTAAATCATTTACGTGTCTGGCGACTCATTTGTATGTCCACCATTAGATTTGCATAATCTTGGTCTCTGTCTGTACCATTCGAGCAGCGTCGCGTAATCTCTTTTGCCAATAGGTGTCCCCCGGCTGCAGCTTCCTCGAACACATTAATTCTTTCCTTGTAATCCTCCACAAGCTGCTTGAGGATCCGATTCGTGCTCGTAATACACCACCCGGCGCGTTCTCTTTTTCGCGAGCTCGCGAAATTATTCCTCTGGCAGTACATTTGAAGTGAGTGTTCGACTTCCGCCATCTTTTCTTTTAATCCGTCATTTTGACTTTGGCTTTGCCCCAAACTTTGAAGAGTGTCATCGTACATTTTCTGCATCTCTAATGATCTGTTTTGGCTATTCATGGATTTTCTTTTCCATACGGCGACACTTTCTCTCTCATGGTGAGCAGCTTGTTTTCCTTTGTTGACTTCTTATCGAATCTTTCTCTCTCTTGATCAATGGCCTTCTTGGCGGACCGTTTTTCTTCCTCCATAGCCAAACGATGACTTTCTATCTCTCTCGATCGCTCTTTTGTTAATTTCGTTCTTCTTCCAACAAGCGGATGCCGTTCATTCTTTTTTTCCTGACTATATGAACCCGACTCGGCCGGCCTTTTGTATTTTTTCACTGTAATGGGAGGGCATCTTTTTGGTAAAAGTATTCTTGTCATTCAAATCTGCATTTAATTTCTTGATTTGCCTAATGATCCCCTCCCGCTCGTCGACTTCTAGGCTTGCCTTATAGAGTTCGCTCGCGTGTTGGGTCCATTGAATGTCCATTTTCTTTTTAACTTCCTCGAGCTCACTCCTTAAGATATCGGCCGGACGGTACCACCCTTGTCGGCTCCTCGGTGACACTTTGTTGGTCCTTGATTAGATTCGGGAATCATATTATTAACCCTCAAACGTCTCCAAAGATCGTAATCTGGGGTAGTCATGTGCTCGGTGTCTCCTTCCACCCGATCCGATAACAATGATCCCGAGCCCCCTCATGATGGTGCGAATTTTTCCTTTGAACTCTCCTTTGAAAAGAAATTAGTTTGGCTTAATCCGCGGTATTGGGAATGAACGTCGTGATCCGAATCTGTCGAGACACTAAAAGTGGAGCACAAGCGATCCCTCCATGTAATCCTAACATCATCAGCCAATCAAGTCACCACAATCTGTATAGAAAATAATTGACTTTACCGAGCCATGGGACCCTCCATGCTATGTCTTCATCTTGAATGTTCTGAAGAAAGCTGGTCCACATTTTTGTTTTCAAATCTTCTCGCCATTCTTTTGCTAAGTATTCTCGTAAAGGCAAAAAACCTTGGAAAGATATCCGGCGAGGACCAGCGTCGGTGTCTTCCACATGTGACTACGGATCCATACTTGTAATAGCTGTGCGCATCCTCGAAAAACGTCCTTCTTCATGTTCCGGCTAGCGTTCAAGGAAATGAAAGTCTCGACCAAAATTGCTGGTACCGGGTTTGCTTTCCGTTTTACCCGTTCGAACAAATCCGAATGGCTATGTCAATGTTCCCAGTACTCGGGAAGATCACCAAGCCATATATTCCTAAAGCGAATAAGTCCATTTTCTTTGCCTCAAATGCGGATGTGTCGATATGATGTCCCGAATACTCTCCCATGCAAAGATGTATTATCTCCTCGGATTTGAAGGAGGCCATTAACCCAATCATCACTCATTCTGCAAAGGCTTTGAGTTTCACGAGTGTAATTACGATTCCTTGGAGGCTTGGCGTAGATCCAATCTTCGAATATTTTTTCTGGTTAAGTAAAGCGGTGTACTCTTCTACCGTAGGCATCATGTCTTGCCCATTGAAGGTGAAGCGACAAAAAACCGGATTCCAAAAGCTGGACTATAGCTCGGGTAGGGGCTGGTTAATCCGAACATATAATAGCTGCGCGATGTCGCCATAACTATCGCTAAATAAGTCTTGTAGCCTTCGGTCCCATCTTTCCCAAATGCTTTGAAGATCCCACAAGTCGTTACTGTTGGAGACTCACATAGGTGTATCCAGCTATTACGCGTTCGTTAAGATTGTCCCCTTGGATTTTTGGTTGACCTCGACCAATGTCGCCCGACAAATTAAGCTCTTCTTTCCTAAGACACCTTTTTTCCATAGTGAAAGACTTTCTGATCAGGCAAACCACTTGATCCAGTACCTTTATGCGATGCAAATGCAATGATGTATGAGAAAAAGAACAAAAAGCGAAAAGAAAACAAGTTAGTACCAGATAAAGTAAATAGAATGACAAAAATAAATAGAAATAAACACACAAACAGTCCTATTTATCCCGTCTAAAACTTAAGGTTATCCGCATGGCTCTAACAGGGTGGGTTTCTATGTTCTCTACATGCAGTGTTGGTGCTAGGAGGTACCCGAATTGTCCTTGCTGTCCCCTACTAAGGGTAGCAAGGCCCCCGATCATCACCCATTATAGGCTCCTTTCAACGGGTTCAATTCGGGGACCCATTCGCTTATTATGCCCGTCTGAAGGAGCGATATCTTACGAAAGCATAAGGTACTCGAGCCCGAAAGGTACTTGCTAGGCCCATACGGAGAACGATATCTCCACGAAAGCATTAGCGTTTTCCCCACTTAAAAAGGCGGGTTTATATGCCATATTTTAAATGCGTTAAAATAAAGCGCGCAATTATGACCGAATGTTAATTTAATAGTTACTTTAATCCGGAACTTCCAATATTAGTAAAGCGGTAATTATTTTAAAAGCTTGACTCTCATTTGTTTTTTTAAAAAAACAAAAACCCTCCCAGTGAGTCGCCATCATAGTGAAGGTCTCGCTAAATAAAAGCGATATTATTTTTTTGAAATGTTTTTTTCAAAAGTGTTTGTGATATTTAAAAATATTTATTCCGCATGGTTTACAAAAAAACCTCATAAAAATGGAGTCGCCACCGCCACTTAGGTAGGCCGGACACCACAAAACCAGAGATTCAAAAAGCGGGGTTTGAGTCGATTTACGGATGGGAAGGATTAGCACCCCCACACCGCCAAAAAAAATTGGTACTTTAATAATTACCGCTTTATTAATATTGGATTTTTCGGGTTAAAGTAGCGATTATTTTAAAATTCGGTTATAATTGCGAATTAATTTTAAGGGCCCGTTATCCAAGAGTAAACGCCCAACCACTATCACTACGCACGACATCGGCCCGTTTACGCTCGGATAAAAGGACACCGCATTAACAATTTATATCTCGATCATGCAATCTTAATGGCAAAAATATAAAACATGATAAAATATTTAAACATAATAAATATTGACATACCAGAATACTAATTTAACATGAATAATATTTTAGACTAAAACATGTATATACATATTATTCTAAATAATAGATAAAAAAAACAACTATCATATGTAAAAAAAAAAAAGGCAGGAACAAGTATATATAGACGAACAGATATAAAAAATGCATACTAGCAATGAAACATATTTCAACATATACGGGTCAACATATCGTATAAAAAGGGTAAATATACTAACATGTAGCCCTAAAACATAAGAAAGCACACACATATAAAATACAAAATACGTCATGTACGAACCAATTAAAACATAACATGCTTGATACTGGATAATAGGATAAAAAACATAAATATTATATTTAACATATATATGCATAAAAACATAAAACGAAGTCATATACGAGAGACATAAAATACAATAATATCAACATATACGATTATAATACGAACAATAATATTTACAAAGAAAACAAGGACTGAAATGAAAGGAAAATGAAAGTCAGTGGCAGAAATTAAAGAACAATAATATGTAATTTGGGGACGAAATTGCGAAATAAACAAAACCTATAAGGACAGGATTGTAATTATACCAAGGCGGACTCAAAATGAAATATTCAAAAACGCGGGATGGTTAAGGCGTAATTTTACCATTCGTAAACCGATTCGATGTAATTTAGGGACAAAATTGAAATCTTTTGAAAAACCGGGGGTGGGGTGTGATTATACCATGCGGCGAGACAAAAGTGAAAATATTGAAAACGCGGTGGGATTAAGTGTGTAATTTACCCATTTCAAAAATAATAATAACTATAAAAAGCCCGTTTTTAGACCGAAACCCATTTTCCCCTTCATTTCTTTCATTTTCAGTTTTTCCAGAAGATCCTTGTTCTTCGTTTTCTCTCAAGTGTTCTTGAGAAACCCAGAATCCGGCGGCTGGCCGCCGTATTCTCCGCCGTCGGCCGCCGCTAACCGGCGCCGGTAGGCTCCCAAAATACACCAAAACCTTCCTCTTGTCGTCCTCAACATGAATCCGTGGTTGGATTCAGAGGATCCCCTTTTATTTACTCTAGATCTAAGAAATACGAACCCAAAAATATATTTTCTTTAGACCAAAACGAAACCACAAGGGGTCTTCCCCTCCCTTTGTTCACGGATCGGCTTGTAGAAGCCGAAAGGCTTTGTCACAGGAGGAAGGAAGACCTGGACAAAGCAGTAAGACTTTACTTGTTTCTCTTTTTATTTTTGTGTTTGTGTTTTCGTATATGCATGCAAAAGAAAACATGTAAGAAAAAGAGACAAAAAATTACCTTTGGATTGCCTTTTGATTATCTTGATTTGGTTACAAGTTTGGTTTTTACAAGCTTTCGTTTTTTTGTGTTACTCTCTCTCTTTTTTTTGCTCGCTCCTAAAAATTGTTGGCTAGCCCTCCCCCACAACAATGACCCGTTTCATATATATTATTGTCTCTGTATTTGGTTGCAACTTGTATCTTCTTTTCCGGATCGACTGAATCGACCATTTTTGCTTGTTATCTTGGGCATGTTCGAATATCGGGCGGATGGCGGTGTGGACACTCTGCCCGGTGGTCGGGACACGTTCTCGGCCGTTAGATCGGATCGATCTAACGGTCGAGATGGCTTGAAGAACGATCGGCTGGATGAAGCCTCGATCCGATGAAACGGCGATTTCGCCACGTGGAGCACCGCGATCGAGGAGTCGTAAGCGGCGTGGATCTTACGCGCGGCGTGGGATAGTAAAGCGTCCCGTAGCGTGGACCCACGCGCGCGTGGCACTCGAACGGTCCATACGTGTGGAGTACGCGCCTGGCAGATATTTTAACCTTCATTGCATCGTGGCCGTTGGATCAGATCTTGATCCAACGGCCCATAGTTACCTGCACATTGTAATTAGATAGGATTCAGAGTTGGGCCAAATGGGCTTTGTAATTGGATTTTTGTAATTGGACTCGGACTCTTTACTTGGGCTTAATATATATATTTAAATTTACATTTAGTCAGCCCACTAATAATAATAATAATTATAACAACTGTACATGTACATACGAAAATATATATTTCATATTATACGGTCATTAATTAATAATATTCTAGTATCCATATGTATAATTAATATGACATCTACATACGCTTATACCCTAGATACATACGTGACATACATACAACCCTAATACGTACACGTAGCTTATACATGTACACACCTTATATTAGTAACATTCACATAATAAACATACATGCAATAGTAATACATTTAAGTAAAAATGAGTGATTACACTAGGTCTGTTGATTAAGTCCGTTACCAAATACTATAACCATTGTAATCAAATATTAACGATGGATCGAATGAAATTGATACTCTGTTTTGTTTTTAATAAAAATACGTTGGTTCCATGGATATTTTTACTTTTACATAAATGTTTTTATTATAATAGATATAATAGTAAAAAAAGCCCTAAACTTTTGTCATTTTTTAATTGTTCCCTTAAGTTTTTTCTTTGACACCATAACATTTCAATTTTTCAAGTAAACCCTTTTTGTATGGTCAATTGACGTTCAACATTTAGTTGTGCTGGAATATTTTGGTTCTGCTTTGGAATAGAAATCACATGTCATTTTTCGGTGACCTTATTTATGCCCCACACTAAAAAGTTAGATTTAGGGTTAAAGTTTAAGGTTATAATTTATGATTAGAGTTTAGGGAATTTGGGGTATGATGTATTTTTAGGTTTTATGGTTCATGATTTAGGATTTAGAATTTAGGGTTAAAGGTTAGAATTTGATTTTTTAGTGTTGGAGCATAGAAAGAGACACAAAAAAAGGACAGAGGATATTTGTCCTCCGCTTTGTTATACTATATTGATAGTTGGAGGATTTAATTAAAATATTATATTTTGATACACAAGCCATGTAAAAAAAAATTAGCAATCATCCTTTAAAATCTAAAATCCAAATCCCTAACCCTAACACCCTAAATCACAAACTGTAACCCTAAGTCATAAATTCTAAACTCTACAACTTAAACCCCTAAATCCTTAACTAAATCTCAAATCCCTAAATTTGACAAGCATGTACAAACTAAAGAAGCTTGTGTATCGAAGTTTTTTCTCTTAATTAAAATGTTTTGCAGTTTGATGACCAAGTTAAAATTTTAACGATAGTTTGAGTGTACATGATAGAATTAACCCTCATTTTAAAAATATAGGAGTACAAGTTTTCTAGAAGGTCAATGGACAACGATGAGGTTTATTTTCCGCTAAAAACCAAAGAAACTTGAGCCGCAAGGCATTACCGAATTAAAAAAAAAGTAGAAAACTGATTTTAAAATACCAGTCAATCGTTGACCTTTGAATCTTCAGTTTCATTTTCTCCATTAACAAATCGATCGCAGAGAAACAGATCCAAAGAAAAAAGCATGGAGAAAGAGCAAAAATCAGGTCATTTAGTGCTTGTAACTGTGCCGTTTCAAGGCCACTTAACGCCCATGCTCCAGCTAGCTACTATTCTACAATCGAAAGGCTTCTCGATCACCATAATTCACCCCGAACTGAACTCTCCTGACCCTTCAAACCACCCCAAATTCGCCTTCGTGTCGATACCGGATAAGCTCACGCGATCCCAGCTCTCGGATGGAGATCTTGCCGGTCTTGCGTTGAGTCTCAACAAGAACTGTGCAGCACCATTGAGGCAATGCTTGGAAAAGATCGTGCACTTTGACGATCGTATCACCGCCGTGCTTTACGATTTGCTCATGTTTTGTGCTCAAACTGTCGCAGACGATCTGAGGCTACCGGGGATAAGTCTGCGTACCAGTTCTGCTACGACGTTGCTGTTCTTTCCTCAACTTGATGAGAAAGGTTTACGGTATACCTCTTTAATGTTTGATTGCCACAAGTTATATACCATATGATTATTAGTTAATCGGAAATGCTATTAGTTGGATATTAAATTTAGGGTTAAATTCGTATTTGGTCCTTGAAGTTATCTATTTTTCAATGAGTAAACTACCTACCCTGATTGTAGGGTGTTTTTTGTTGCATTGTTCAACTATTGAAAAGTTACAAAATAACACTCGAGTTAACGGGAGTTACAAGTTAGACTCTTTTTGTTAAAAAAAAGTAACGGGGATGATGATGAAGATATTGAGATCGACATAATAACAAATTTAACTCTTTATTTTTACACTTGATTTTAATTTAGTCTTAATTCTAAAGCATAGTCCTCAACATTTTAATATTTTAACAATTTAATCTCTACTAACCTATTTTCATTCCACTTCCTCCTCCTCCACTCAACCTTCACACTTAACCGTTGAGCCAGACAACTTAATTATTTGTGATTTTGTCACAAGTAGGCGGTCTCGCTAAGTGGTTAAGCGGCTAGTCTCTCTTTAAGATGGTTAGGGTTTGAGTCCTTGTAGAAGCATTTGGCATTTTCTTTGGTTTTACAATGTATCGACATTTTATTGGTAAAATAAAATTATTAAAAATACCATTAATTTGCTGACGATGAGAGAAAAATGGCGTGGGAATAAAAATAATAATAATAATAATAAATGCCACATCTACATTGACTTTAAACTTTTAAGAGTCGTTCGTGACTAAAATAGAAAAATAGTAATGTTAGGTACAATTTTACAAAAAAATAGTTAATTGAGCAAAAATAGAAATACGAGAATAAATAATGTACCAAATAGATAGTTTACCCTAATACTTTCATTGGAATGATTTCTATATGAAACAGAAGACTTAAAAAGCAATTTATACATAATTTTTTTTCTCAATGTAACAGTCAATATCCTAAACCCTTCGAATCTGTGTTGCAGATTTTATTTCTGAAATCGAATCTCCGGATTTGCAAGCTCTTCATCTTCCACGGCTTCGTGCAATAATATCGCAGCATCCGACCGAAGCAACAGCGGAAATGAGAGTTGCATTAACAAACGCAATGAAGAGCTCATCAGCTATAATCGTGAACTCCAAGGCTTTTCTTGAACAAGAAGCAATTTCAAAGGTAAAACAACATTTCCCTGCATCAATTTTCGCCATAGGACCATTACACAAATTAGCCCCAACCATTTGCATCTCGATACTGACCGAAGACGATAAATGTATCGCTTGGCTCGACAAACAAGCACCGGAATCTGTCATTTACGTGAGCTTCGGTAGCATGGCAAGCATCAACGAGCACGAACTAATCGAGACGGCTCGGGGGTTAGTCGACAGTGGACAACCCTTCTTGTGGATGGTTAGGCCCGGTATGGTTCGTGGCTCGGAATGGATCGAACCGTTGCCGAACGGATTCGAGGAAAGCGTGGGAGAAAAAGGCCGCATCGTAAAACGGGCACCACAAAAGAACGTATTGTCGCACGGTGCGGTGGGTGGATTTTGGAGTCACTGTGGCTGAAATTCGATGGTCGAGAGTTTGTGCGAAGGGGTGCCGATGCTGTGCAGGCCTTTCTTCGGAGACCAGCTGCTTAACTCGAGTTACATCTGTAATGTTTGGAGAATAGGCTTGGAACTGCAAGAGCTGGAAAGAGGGAACATAGAAAGGACAATACAAAGACTAATGGTAGACATGGAAGGAAGTGAGATCAGAAGAAGAGCAATGGAATTGAAGGAGAAAGCTGCTCTTTGTCTAATGGAGGGTGGTTCTTCAAGCTGTTCTCTCGATGAGCTAACGAAGCATATATCATCGAATTCCGAGACACGAAACTAAACATCGATCGACTCCTAATTCGATTGGTATTATTGTTGCTGTAATAACTTGAAATTTATGATTTATAGCACAACATTGTGATATTTTATTTTACATTTTATAAATTAAGATTCAAACCGTGTTCTTATAATTTTTTTCTACATCACTAAACACTATATAAATGCTGCTCAGCTGCTGGATCATATTATTATATTGGAACGAGTTAATTGCATCACACGTTCTTAAATTATGGATCTCATTTTAAATTGGTATTCAAATTTTTAAACTTTTCAATTTCATCCTCAAACCATGATTCTCATTTTAAATTAGTCCCCAAACTTTTGAATATTCCAATTTCATCCCAAACTATGACCCTCATTTTAATTTGGTCCCCAAACCTTTGAACATTTTAGTTTCATCTCCCAATGTTTAATATATGTTAATCATGTCCCATGTTAATAAAACAGTTATAGAAATTGTCGATTGTCATGTGAACATTGATATCAAATAAAACAGATCATTTCTCTCTCTGGGAAAGTATTATGTGTTGGGATGAACAATCTATGCAAAAGGCCAAGAGGGGGTGAATTGGCAATTAAATTTTTGGTGGAAGCAAAATGAAAAAGCAATCAAAGATGACACAAGGTATTTAGAGTGGTTCAACATTCTCAATAAGGTTTACATCCATTACCTTAGCTATCCACACTAAGGATTTCTCAAATCCACTAGATTTGCTTTCCTTTCGAGGCTCAAGGAGATAACCTTACAATTCCTTTAAGGTTTATATCCCGAAACCTTAAGAACGCTCTCAAAGAAAATTCAAACTTAGCAAACTAAGAAAACCTCACAAAGGCAGAAAAAGTTTGCACAATTAAGGTTCACTCAACCCCATCACTTGAATAAAAAGATTACAATTTGAGATCACTCGAGTGGGTTTACAAGATTTGACAATAAAATGCTCAAAGATGTTGGATGTGTGCTTGAATGCTTTAGACTTGTCGAATTGTTTTTGAAGAAACTTTGGAGATTTGACTTTATACCCCTCATTGATTTCTAGTCGTTTGGGTAGTTGGGATATTGATTATAGCCATTGGGCTCCATTTTTCCCGCAGTAAATGCTGTTTGGCAACAGTGGGTACCGGTACACGAACAGTCGTATCGATACCTGCCGTAGAAAGAAAAGTCGTTGCAATAAAAGGGTATCGATACGTGACCAGTCGTGTCGATACGGAGTGAAAATCTTACGAAGTGTATAAGTACTTTCCGTATCATATCGATACCGATTTTGCTCACTAGAATCCTTGGAAGTTTTAATAAAAAATCGCATCGATACGCCTTTGAGTGTATCGATACGCATAACAGTTTTTCAAAACTTATGGTTCCAATAAAACTGGCAAAGCAACGGTCGAATAATAAATACAAAGATTTGAAAAATCTTCAACCTCGTATCAGTACGCTATAAGCCGTACCAATACTCCATAGCAATTTGGTTTCAAGTTTCAAAAGGGCGTATCGATACGCGCATAGTCGTATCGGCACCTTATAACCTTTAAGCATAAATCAGTTTTTAGTATCGAAAATTTGTACTGATAAGCCATAGGCCGTATCGGTACTCTTGTATCAAATTGACTATTTTGAGTAGCAAAACACTTAGAAAATATTTAGAGTTTAAGGTTTTGGCTTAGAAAGCATTTAAGTTTGGATGTTTGTCAATTTAGTGAGTAAATTGAGTACTTAAAAAATTTATTCCTTTTTACAAAATAGTCCTTGTTATATCAAAATCAAATATAGGTTTAACATTATGTAATAATATGATGTTGCACAAACAATAATTTGAGGATGAAATTAGGACATTCAAAAGTTGAGGACCAATTTAAAATGAGGATCATTATTGGGGATGAAATTAAAATATTCAAAAATTTATAGACAAATTTAAAATAAAAATCATAATCTGAGGACATATGGTGCAATTAACTCTATTATAATAGATAATTTACAATATACTTAAAAGATACAAAATATATATAAAAACCTTTACTTTTTAGGTATTTATAGTTTGATTGAAATATTATTTTTTAGATATTTATATTTTGATAAAAAAAATTTATTGGTCTTTTAAGAATAACAAGTATTAACAACATCTACTTTTTTTATTAAAATTATTTTTAAAATTTAATAAAAATATTTTTTAAAAAATAAGATTCAATAGAAACCTAAATCAAACTAACTCGAATAATTTAATATTCACATTAAAATCGAGCTCGTTTTTTTAAATAAATAAATTGAATCAAACTAACTCGAGATTAGTCCCTAGGCATCAAAATTACCTTGCCGTCAAATGCTCTGTGTTCCACTTTGTCAAGCGTCGTTTATTGTTGGTGGTGCACGCTCGCCCCACGTCCTTTAACGTCACTTCGATTATTCTTCGGATTTCGCTCCACTTCGATTATTCTTCTTCCTTTTCCATTCGAGTGTCTTCGTTGGATTCGATGCCTTGAAACCGAAGATCTGAGACACATTTTTGATGCTGTAAACCACTGATTTTTCACGTTTTTAGGGTTGGATTTTCAGCAGTTAGTGGTTAGGGTTGGGGTGTTCAAGGCGGTTACTTTGCAGAACCTCCGCTTCTGTGGACCCGCCGCCTCTGGCCCCGCCGGCGGAAGCTTCGAAGCTCTCAATCGGATTCTCGCCGACCTCTGCACCCGTGGCAATCCTAAGGTGATGTTTCCCAGTTCAGCTCTTTTATTTCTCTCTCTCGTCTGCTTGATAGTTGTAGAAAGTGGAGACAATTTTGAAATCGCATTTCCTTGATTCGTAGCTGGAACTTGGGTTTTTTTAGCTGAAAATTAAGATTATCTTAGCAGTTCAATTGATTACCCTTCATTTGTAGAGAATTTAAATTTTGGCTTTGATTTATTGTTAGCAGGAGGGAACTTCGTTAGCATTGAAGAAGCATGTGGAAGAAGAAGTTCGTGATCTTAGCGGGGAAGCATTTTCTCGTTTTATGGATCAGTTATATGATCGAATTTCGAGCTTCCTGGAAAGTAACGATGTTACACAAAATATGGGAGCTTTAAGAGCCATTGACGAGTTGATAGATGTTTCACTTGGGGAGAATGCATCCAAGGTTTCCAGGTTTTCTAATTATATGCGGACAGTTTTTGAGATTAAGCGTGATCCTGAAATACTAGTCCTTGCTAGTAAAGTTCTTGGCCATCTAGCAAGAGCTGGTGGTGCGATGACTGCAGATGAAGTGGAGTTTCAGGTTTGTTGAGGACATTGGTTCTTTTTCTTTTAATAATGTAATCATTAGCCTATGGGAGTAATGTCTAGTATATGCATCTGTTTCTCAGGTTAGAGCTGCCCTGGAGTGGCTTCGTGGGGATAGAATAGAGTATCGTCGTTTTGCTGCTGTCTTAATCTTGAAGCTGCGTCCGAAGTTAGTATTTTGTTGTTCCTTACTAATGAATTTATTGAAAGAGAGTATTTTTTAATGGGCTGCTGCAAATTGTTTAAAGTAATTTCAGTTTATTTTTGTTGGAAAAGAATATTCTATTGATGCTAGCTTTGCATTTTTATTTCTATAGGAAATGGCAGAAAATGCTCCTACCGTATTCAATGTTCATGTACCTGAATTTGTTGATGCTATTTGGGTTGCATTGAGGGATCCAACATTGGCTGTCCGCGAGCGTGCTGTGGAAGCATTGCGTGCGTGCCTTCATGTTATTGAAAAGCGTGAGACACGTTGGCGTGTGCAGTGGTTAGTTTATTGATTTTCAAGTTTTGATATCTCATTCTTTTCTTTTTTTTCATGAATTGCGCGCTTACCATTTTTTTCTTTTTAAGTTAATAAAATTATAAATTTTTATTTCATGGCTTCTTAGGTTCTGGTGTCTTAGTTGAGTTCCTCTTTGCTGTTGCTGCTACTTGATTTTTGCATATACTTATTTTTGTTCCAAATTTCCCCTTTCTTACTATTGATCTGACTGTGTTCTTTTTAATTGCAAATAAACTGAAGGGTAGAGGAATTATAACTTGCTTGCAATAGTAGTACTTTATAGGGGAATAATCTTGATGGAGTTGAGCCTGCTTGGCTTTTTTATTCATTGAATGCTCCTCTTTGTTGGTTTGTTTGTTAATGAGGCAGGGTTGCCGTTTCCTTTCTTGTGTGTGTTCATTTTTTGTAACTTCTGAACTTTATTTTTCATTGTCCCCTATGTTCAACTGTTGGTGTACTGTTTCCACAGGTATTATCGAATGTTTGAAGCGACGCAAGATGGATTGGGAAATAATGCTCCTATTCACAGTATACATGGTTCTTTGCTTGCTGTTGGAGAGCTTTTGAGGTTGGTGTGATGGTCTCATTTACTATTTGTAAATAGACAAGGGCTTTAGGTCCTGTAAGTTTTGGTTTCTAGCTTGGAGTCTATTGGTTTCCCCCCCTTGACCATTTCCGCTCCCTCTCATTAAAAAGAGAGAGAGAAAGAAATAGAAAAATAAATTTTTATCTATTGTGTGTTTTTGTACATCCCTCATTGGTTTGAAAAATAATTACTGTTATACATACTTATGCGTGTGCTGGATGGCCATTCACCTAGTACTGATTAGCTGCTGTATATATAGCTTGCAATTACTTTATAGTTTATAGGTGTATGTATGTGTGTGTAGATATATTTGTAGTGTTAGTCAAGTTATAGGATGCCCTCAAGGAGAAGAAGATTATCTGTTCCATATAGGAAATATTTATTGTCATATGAAATGATATTTAATTGTAAATGTGTTGTTAGTAGAACATTGGAATGATTATTCCGTTTGTCATTAGCATAAAATAGTCTATCCAAGCGACCAATATTACATTTCTGCCTATGGCTGATGCTAGTTTTTGTTGTGGATAAACTTTATCTTATCAGGAACACCGGTGAATTCATGATGTCAAGGTACAGAGAAGTTGCTGAAATTGTTCTTAGATACCTAGAACATCGTGATCGGCTTGTTCGCCTTAGCATAACTTCATTGCTACGTCGCCTTGCACATTTCCTGCGTGACAGATTTGTGACAAACTACTTGACGGTTAGTTGTTATTGCTCCTTTATACAATCACATCGTTATAACTAGCATGCAGACCCCTTTCAATTATGTGTGTTTGGATTTTTTGATATCTTGCAGATATGCATGAAACATATCCTTGCAGTTTTAAGAATCCCAGCTGAACGTGCCAGTGGGTTTATTGCCCTAGGGGAGATGGCTGGTGCTTTGGATGGAGAGCTTGTCCACTATTTGCCGACAATTACTTCTCTCTTACGTGATGCAGCGAGTCTCATATGTCTCGTTATTCATGACTTGTCTTTTGGTTGCATCTTTTGTGTGTGTGTTCTTTTAATATGAATTTTGGTGGTTTTAATTTGATAAGAAAGAACGTGGCTAACTGTTTCCTTGCATGTTACCTATCTGCAGATTGCTCCACGCAGAGGTAGACCCTCTCTCAAAGCTTTGGCCTGTGTTCGAAACATTGCAAAAGCTATGGGACCAAAAATGGAGTCCCATGTCCGTGGTCTCTTTGATGTTATGTTTTCTGCTGGTCTTTCTCCTACACTTGTTGAAGTTCTTGAGCAAATTACCGTCAGGCATGTGGGCAGCCATGACCTTGTATTCGAATTGTATTAGAGGTTATTTGATGATATTAATTTCATAAAATACTGGTTCTGTTTCAGTATTCCGTCTTTGCTTCCCACTATTCAAGATCGGCTTCTTGATTGCATTTCCTTGGTTCTTTCGAAGTCTCATTATTCTCAGGCAAGGCCAGCTGTTGCCTTGGCTCGAGGCACTGCTGCTAATGTTCCCCAGCCAGTGTCTGAGCTTAGTGGTCCAGCCCTTGTTCAGCTTGCTTTGCAGACTCTTGCTCGTTTTAATGTCAAGGTTTGTTTACCTAAATTATATGGTGTGTCTAATGTCAACAATAGTTAAGCACTAATTGTTCTATGGTGTAGGGACATGAACTTCTTGTGTTTGCGAGAGGATCAGTTGTTGTGTATCTTGATGACGAGGATGGAGCCACTGGAAAAGATGCTGCCTTATGCTGTTGCAAATTAGTTGCAAATTCCTTTTCTGATGTCACATCCTCACAATTTGGTTCTGGTCGGTCTAACCGGGCTGGAGGAAAGCGAAGGCGTCTGATCGAGGAGGTTTGTTTGTCTAGTTACAATTAGTGATCAATGTATAAAATGGCGCAAGGCGGACTAAGGCGATAAGGGTCCTAGAGCTAAGGCGCAGGGCGCGCGCCTTACTGAAGTGAGGTGTAATTTTTTATAATTAAAGATATATTGACCAAGTACAGATAAATTTATCACCTAAATACCATTCTTGCATTCTTTCAATGTTAATTATGATTGAACTTATAAAAGTTACAAAATAATTATTAAATTTATTCAAATAATAAATATTATAGTTAAAAAATAATTTACTTAAAATATTTTATTTTCTTATTCATCTTTCTAATCAAACCAAAGAATATGGGTTAAAATTTATAGAAATAACTAATGTTAATACAGTGGGAGAGAAGAAATAATATACTACTAGTTTAAACTATACCTTTTGGGCCATAAAAAGAGTCAACTTACTATGGCTCAATACTGAGTGTTGATCACTATTAGTCTATAATTTTTTAAATTTTTTTACTCTGATTATTCCATTCTCATTTCTTTTTATTTTTTAATAAATTATTATTTTTTATTTGTTAATAATAAATAAAAAGTCACGTGTTAAAAGTTGTGCCAGAGTTGAGCCCATAATTTTCTTCTATCGCGTGAAGCACTCACCCTTTCTTCTTTTCTTTTTCGACAAAAATTTGAGTGTTTTCTAAATTTTTCTTGCTTCACTTTCTCTTCCTCTCCCTCCATTGTATTTACTCATCAGTTTCTTACTTTTCTTCTTCTTCTTCAACATACTTTGTTTTTAGGTTTTTTTATTTTAAAAAAGGCGTCGCCTTTCACTGCCTCGACGCCTTTTGCGCCTCATGAATGCCTCTGTGCGCTTTATTAAAATCGCCTCGCCTAGACATAAATAGGCGGTTTGTACTCGCCTCGTCTTAGCGCCTAGGCGCGCCTCGAAATCACCTTTTTAAACACCGGGGGTAAGTCGATCCAGTTCTGACTATCACAATTATGATCACAACATAACTAGTTTAAACTGATGTCGTAAAGATTATTTGCAAGCTTCATTTTTCAAGCTAGCACCGCATGTCTACTTGGCAGAATGTATACGGTACTTGATGAATAACCTATGTTCAAATAATAATAATAACAGTACCAGCTCATGAGGATACCTGGTGACCTCTAGGATGTCTTTGCACATCGTTCCCATCTTCATAAGGATCATTTTCCACATCATTTAGCGGGTCACTAACAACCTCCACTGGAGGTCGTCGACTTAATCTTTGCGCTGCCGTGCTCCCCACAATTAATGGCTCACGTCGCCTCAAACGACCTTCAATTTCCTCAAATTCTTTATGCTGGAATAAATGACTTGATATCAAATTTGAAGATGGAAAGTAGCAGGAAACAATTTTTATGCAAAAGCCAATGACATGGTAAGAGGCAATACCCGCAAGCAGTATTTCAACAAAAGTTTGCGTATAGATGGGATAAAAATAGTGAAGTCTTCCCCAAGGGCGTGTGCCAGACAGCAAAGTGCATCAACAACATCCTTACGGAGCTCATCATTTTTCCTGTAAATAATTTTTTTTATGGGTATAGACATAGTACATATACATAGCAAGGTGCTTCCATCAAGCCTCCTCTGATGGTGACGGTTCCAACCCATTGGAACCACCCATCAGTTATCACCGTTAGCAAATCCTCATGTTTGAAACAAATTACAAGGTTGATTGTAGCCCTATGATATTGTCATAAACAATTCTTTCATTATCCTTGCTTATTTACCTCAGAAAAACCTGAAGGCAAATTAAATCAAATTATCGCAACCATAACCATGATACCCTTTCGTATCTGAAACCAAACACGTAGAAATGTGGAAAGATGTCTGCACACTAATACTCCTGATATGAGGCAGGTGATAGACCACACATAAGTCTGCATAGGGAAGTTTTCTATATCCTACAGTTTAAACAAAAGAAATAGACAACTCACCCATCTAAAACTATCTTCAAGTGATGCACTAGTGAAGATATGTGACCTGCAACCTGATTTACAAGAATGAACAAACATAATAAAGTTGGAAGTTGAGCAAAACTTGAATCCACAGGTATTTAAATAATATATGATAACTGATTCTTCAATGTTATAAATTCTTGCTACCTACCTGAACACAAGGGATTAATCTTGTCAAAGTTCTGATAGCAGCACGTCTTATTTCCACGGAACCATCCACTTTAAACAGTCGAATAAGGGCAGGAAGAAGTAAATGCATATGTTCATCCAATGTCCCTACAAAGTAATCATAATAAGAAATTCTTCAGATACTATCATTTAGAAATGCTTGAAATTAGATAGATAGAGAAAACAATAAGTTCCGGTTCAAAACTAACAAATTTTGTTTACGAGCATGGGATAATGGAAGTTTCATGTAAAAGATTATCTACTTTCGTAAATTACTATAGGGTATAGGGTTTTATAAAGCTATATTCAGATGTTTATTTTTCTTTCAGCATGCTTAACCAGTATGCTGCATGGAAACATAGGTGTAATCGTTGCAACGTTCTGCATCACTCAAGACCTGAATACAACATGGAAGAATAGCAGGAAGATACTTTCGAAATTCATCATTGAGAGCTAAGCAAAGCTGCTCAACTAGATGCAGTACCTATGCAAGAGAGGTAGGGAGAGTTTAAGAAAGAAGATAAACAGTAGAACAATAAATCTAACAATCTATCCGCAAGAGATACATGTACAAGTTACTTGTCCGTTTAAACTAAATTATAAAAAATACCGGAAAACCACGTGAAGGGCGAGTACTAGCTGGCAAGCTGAATGATGACCATAGTTCAGAAATTAAAGATAGCAGTTCTGGTAAATATTTACGAATATGCTGCACAAAACCATCAAAATCCCAAAATTAAATGCCAGAAGAAAGTCAATATCGGCTACATGCATGAAATATTCAAGACATTTAAATGTACCTGACGCACAATCGACACAAGAGTACCCAACTTCCATGTTATATAATCCTTCAGATGGTCATCACATGTACGAACAATCTGAAAGAGATCATGCAAAACCTACAGAAACAAAAGCAAGATAATAAGCCACAGTAGCAAATCAACAAACATAAAAACAAAATTGGTTGAAATGTTAACAGACAAACCTTTGGCAGGTAAGGAACACAACCCAGATCCATTGACTAACCTCGCAAAGGAGAAAAATCAATGATTTAAAGAAGTTAAAATAGCAAGTTTTAATCAAATATTAACTAAGATATTTATGTTAAAAAATTAAAATCCATAGGGTCAAAACGCACCTTGAATATAAACATAAGAGATCCAACCACCTTTTGGTGGTAACTGGCAAGAGACGGATCCCTAAGAATCCGCATGAGAGAATTGATAGCAACCTGGATTCAATTATTGTAGCACAGAATTAATAGTTTCCACTACAAACAAAAAATTGTTAAAACAAGCAAGAAGAATCAATTGGGCTGGGCACTACCGTGGAGTAGTAATCTTCAGATGTAGCAAATGATGGCCAAAGGTCCATAGGCAGTTCATCCATTGATGATGGGATATGTTGATCAGAATCACTGGCAGCACGGGTAACATCTCCATGTGACGCAGTCAAGCTTTGCTGATTTCTTTTATGTGCATGGGGATCCAAAGCACCCATGATACCAAGAACCTGGGGCCGACAAAGTATACTCAGCATGACAAGGTGAACAGTTAACTACACGCAAAATTCAAGAGCAATTCTCGTCTGGTAGACCACATTAACTCTCCATTCAACAATTTCAGAAGTAAGCCAAGTAATTGAGGGTATTCGTTATATGGAGCTATGACATACCTGTAGAACCCATTCAAGAAAAATCTCCTAAAAAACTAATGGGGGGAAAGGTGCAGACATTTCTAATATAAAAAAGCATAAGTTTAAGAATGTGGGTTAGCCCAAAGTTCCTCGGACAGTTTCAAAGCAATATAAGATGTCTTACCCAGTACTCTGTACAACATGACCAAGAGTAGCAACAGCTACTTCACGTTTAGTGACAGCTGCCCCATCCAATAATGCTTCAACAATTAAAGGCATAAGTTCGGAGATGTATTCTCTCATCGCAAAACCACCCTAAAATAAGTCAAAGTCAAAGAAAGAATAGTAAGAGAACATGTTATACAAGGAAACTTACAACCAGTTACACAGCAACCAAGCTAGGATTATCATCAGACAGCAAACTTAATATACAATACAACTGATAAATTCACAATTGATGCAAGCACGATTCTTTTCCTATGTCTATCAAACTAAACATAGTTCTGCAAAAATGATGTCATGTGTGAAAGATTAAAAGCAACCAAACAGAAGTTGACCTACCACTCTATCAAGATCTCCAACAGTTGCAAGAACTCCGCTAAAAAAACTATTATTGGCATTGACTCCAGTGCCCTCAAGTAGTCTTGCCACAAGAGCCTGAAAAATAAAACATTCAATAGCATGAAGGCAGTATCCCAATAAAGGAAAATGACACTACCCCCCCCACCAAAAAAGGAGCAGCTAATAGAAAAAGGAAAGCAGAACAAAAATAATTAAATAACACTACAAAACAAAATAAACCTTGTGCACTGGGGCGATATATGGGAGTATTAGTCGTTCACAGTTGCGTATTAAACAACCGAGCAACTTGGCACTCTCTTCTCTGCATTTATTATCTGCACTGCTGACAATGCAGGAGAAGTCAATATTCGATGCTGCATAAAAGGGACAGAAGTTCCTTTATTTTACCTTTGCCCTAAGTATGTCAATAATTGTATGAGATGACGACGGATTTTTCTCTGATAATCTCCCAGCCACTGATATTGCATATTCTCGCACATCAAAATCCTATAGCAACAGAAATATTCTCTATTCATGAAAATGAAACACAAAGTAATGCAAAAGTTGGAACAAAAAAGCATAATTATTTCAGCACATGGTAAGTGCTAGCTATCAAGATACTACTGAGTAATATGCGACCGTCCTTAATCTAATCAGTATGCATGTCTCCAAACTCTTTGTAAAATGAATTTCCAATAAACAAAGGGAAACATTTGGAATGAAAATGATAATCTGTTGAAAAGACAGCAGAGAAAAAGTGCAGGCAAGAGTAGCTTAACAATGAACAGGGCAGTATGGTGACTATTAGGTACAATGTCTCACTTAGGGTAAGTTAAAGATGATAAGAACAGTAATGGTGGCAGAGACCAGACTTATCAATAAGCAAAATATGAAGTCCTCTTTAAATAAGGAAAAATGCTGATAAACCCAATTTTGAAAAAGCTTACCAATCAGTAAATATCAAGTCCTCTTTAACTATAGAAAAATGATGACATACCCTGTTTTTCACCTTTGAACAAAAATTCCATGTGCATTAATTTTCTAATTTCTTATGTAAAGAAGAGCATTTGTCCAGCCCAGCGTCATATTACTCCATCCCTTTTGTCTAGATACCAAGAGTCCGTTTGGTTTTAGAAAATATTTTCTATTTTTGTTTTCTATTTTCATTTTCAATTTTCTAAAAATTAGAAAACATGTTTGATTAATAGGGATGGAAACTTGTTTTCAAAAATAAAAATAGTGAAAATGTGTTTGGTATCTAAATTTTCAAAATAGAAATGAAAAAATAATTATTAAATAATTAAAATAAAATATAGTTAGAAAATATAATAATATAAATAAAATATGACTATTAAAAAATATGAGTAAATAAACCAAAGTTTTAAAAAATGACATTAGAAGGATTCAAACTCGGGTTAAAATGAAGTTAAAGTTTTCATATTTTCCACTTTCCTACAACATTTTCAATGAAAACATTTTTTTTATGTTTTCAAATTTTCACTTATTTTTGTTTTCATTTCTAAAAATCATTTTCTAATTTTACAACCAAACACGTTTTCTTCATCGTTTTTCAGTTTCCAAGAAAATGAAAACATACTCCATTCTCCTAGAACCAAAATCTCTTATCATGATAACCTTCTTTTTTTTTCATAATCCAGCAAGCCAGATATTAAATTGAAGACCGTTAATAGGCTAATAGAGCAACAAACTAATAGAATGGCATATGTAGATGAGAGAAACATTGGTGCTGTATGGATTAAATATCACCTCATCATTTAAAGCAGCAAAAACCGCACTCAAGCTATCAGCTTGTGCTAAAAATTCATCAAAACCTCTATTTCCGTGGAGAGAGGAAAATATTGAATGGCGAACAGTAACATCAGCGTCTGCAACAGCTGCAATGAGAAGCTTCTCCACAAGCTGTTGAAAACCCAACATCAATTTATAAGCAAGCATAAATCATCATAGAGATTCCGGCACAGGTAAATATAATACATTAATATCATCACTATTTATGGCTATGATGGAGGTATGAAACTCTGAATTTAGATCTTTTTTGTTCGTTTAAAGGTTTTGGTAACTATACTACCAAAGAACATATTTATAACAGAAAGGGAAATGGAGTTGGGCGTAGAGTACTGCGGCAGTGATATATTTTAAGCGAAGCAAATGTTTCATTGTTTATTTATAAAAATCGATGAAGCTTACTTTATAAATCAACTGTTGTTCAGGCATTTGTTCACGATCCTCTCATTAATTGGCATCTTTTCAATTTCAATGAAGTCCCACAAATGTCAATTTTTACGAGTACACAGGGCACAGCTGCCGTAAACACGGAAGAAACTGTTCCAAGTAAAGAGCTTGCACATCCTCAGCGGGGGGCTCGGGAACGGGAACTTGTTCAGGTTTTTCTTTTATCTCAAAAACTCTGCAATTTATCTTTTATAAATGTAAATGTAATATGGTAGTCTAATTCACTGTGGTGCTATCAACTTGGTGAAGCTAACGAGGTTTTGAATGAGCGGGCTGTGGTGGTTATGGCCCGTATGAGTAACAACCTCTTCGAATATCCAACGTGCAGCAGACCACAGCACCTTAATTTCCGGAGATAATCGAGAAGTGGAACATGGGTTATCAGTTAAACTGCAAGTTCAAAAGTTAATTATCCAAGCTACTTCCCATGAAAATTTGTGCCAGAACTATGTTGGGTATGATCCTCTTCTATTTCTCTTTTCCCACCCTTTTTACCCCAACTCTGTGTGTAGATATATGTGTACATGTATATATCTATATCCACTGTTACTCAGATTCGGATGTGTCCAATACTTGTATTTTCTTAAGTTTTTACGTAAATTTAAACGAGCATATCCCCGTGCTCGTTTCCAAAAATGTCAACTATCGGATACTAGTGCTTCAGAAAAATAGAGTCGCATCAGCATAGATTTAATATGTATAAACGTCTATGCATACATTTGGTCGATGAGGGATCACTTATTGCTTTTCATTTGTCTTACAGGTTGGTGAGTGGACTGAAGAAAAACAAAAGTATATTTTGTATAAAACATGTACATAGCTGTATTTAATGTAAATTTATGCCCTCCCCCCCCCCCTCTTTCTTTATCACTTAGTATTTAAAAATTGTAATGGGAAATTTATTTAGCAGACTGAATTATCGATCTCTCTTTTATTTGATTCCCTCAGCTGAACCGGGAAAAATATTCATAGACGTTTCCAAACTCGGAATTGTGCATTGATATTATTCTAACGATTGTGTTTAGTTTTATTGACACTGTTATTATTACAATATCTCAAGGTCTTAGACTCAATCGTAGTGATTTTTTATTTAAGAGTTTTGATGTTTTAGGTAATCTAAGTATATTATAAAAAAATAAAATATTTAGGGGTGACACCGAGAATTATATACAAAGGATTTTGTAATTCAGTTCTGCTCGGTCAAAATTAAATGAATATTTTTTTTCGAAAATTATCTAAAAAAATAACTTTCAAACAAGTTTATATAAAAATATACCTCTTTCAGTTTATGTAGGATAAAACTAGCGTTTAACTAAAAGTGAATTTTGAACTTGCTTTTAATTAAACGTATTCGTTTTTAGTTAAGCGCGAGATTGAAATTCGCCTTTGGCTAAAGGCGAGTTTAATTTACGTGGACTGAAAGGGGAATATTTTTCTATATGAACTGGGATTGTTTTTTAAGATGATTTTAAAAAAAAAATCATTTAATTTTGTCCATTAACACAGTATAATTCAGTTTAGCTTGAAATATGAATGATTTTAATTTACTTTTCTGTAAACTATTGAAATGGTCACTTAGAAGTATATACTTTTGGTTATTGATTTAAAAAAATAATATTTTGGTTATTTATATTTTTGTTAACATATGGTCACTCGAAATAATAGACGGTGTGCTGACTTGTTACAATAAAAAGAAAGAATAAATTATTTATATAGTCACTAAACTATTATTCTACTTAAATTTTGACAAAAATAATTTATATAATTACATGTTTAGTCTTTCAGAGTTATATATTTTTTATTTCTTTCTAGCCTCCATCATCTTTCCGACCGTTGTTTCAGGTTATCAGCATAGGCGTGTCCAAGCATATTTATGCTCATCATCATATTTGCTAAGCCATATTCCATATTATGATACGAACCATAAGGATCCTATTTGACTATCTAAGGCATTTTAATCAGATATTTGATAGCTAAGAAACGTTTCAAGTTTATAAAGGCATACCTGAACTATTGGTGGACGGTGGTGAGAGAAATCCAAACATTTGCAGCCATTGATGCTCACTTTCCCCCCAGGTTTCTCCTCCTCGAAACCTCTTGATTTAATTGCTACAGCACCATTTGTCGGCCGACGTATTTGAGAGGCAGCCTTCTAAAGTAACCTGAAATAGAAAATAACAGATGTGAGGTTCTACAAACCCAGTAACAAATATCCATTGACCAATCATGGTTGCTTGTAAGCTTGTGCTCTCTCTCTCTGATTTTACTTTTTCTTTTCCATTTTTGGGTTCTGTTTTGATCGATTGCTTAAGTTTTAATTACAAACAGGTCATTTCACCTTAAATAGAAGTCCCAGGAGCCCAATCTCAGAGACTTCAGCTACAAATCTCCGTTGGCTTCTAAAACCTGTAAAGTGAAACATGAATGTAAATTTGCAAAATGCTTCTACCAGCAGAAAAGAAACTTTGAATTTATGGAGTAAGAAATTGGATCTAATTCTACTTTAACCTACCTTTTGGGAATATGGCCTGGTTACTGCACCATAGTTTTCCAAATATGACACAACCAAAATTGAAAGGTTCAACAGATGACCTTGTCCAGCTGTAGATGCAATTACATCTGAGCTGTTGACGGTGGAAACTGAAGATCAACGCCAAACAATTTCTCGCCCTCAGACTTGAAGAACAAGCTTATGCTAACAGCATGCAACAACGGTGGGGAAGAGGGTGGAGAGGGAGAAGAAATAAAAAATATATATAAATATGGAGGACTAAATGTGTAATTATATAAATTATTTTTATTTACGTGGTTAAAATAGAAGTGTAGTAATAATTTAGTGACTATATAAGTAATTTATCCTTTTTTAATGTGACAAGTCACACCATTAGTTGTCTAATAGCAATTAATACTCGAGTGACCAAATGTTTAAAAAACAAAAATATAAGAGATCACACGTTAATTTTTTTAAAATCAATAACCAAAAGTGTACGCTTATTAAACATAAGTGATTATCTCAGTAATTTACCCAAAAGTAAATTGAAACCATTCATATTTCAAGCTGAACTGAACTGAATTGTACCGATGGGAAATTGAGTCAGCGAGCTATAATCAGTAATACATAGGATTATTGGGGTTAGATTTATTTAAAATTTAAAAATAAATTAATGGACAGTTTATTGGATAATAAAGAATTAAAACCGATGCACCAATGAATCACTGAAGTGCTTATGGTATTTTATAAAACATTTATTCAGAAGCAATTGCACGTTTTGACGACTTAAGTGTATATCTTATTTTATGACTACACAATTTTTTACAATTTAATAATTTTTGTGTTGATAAATTATTGTCATATCTATTATTTTATGACTACACAATTTTTTACAATTTAATAATTTTTGTGTTGATAAATTATTGTCATATCTATTATTTTTCCAATGTGTTGCGATTATATCAGATATTTTCGTGTCAGGATTTTAGAATAACCGTAAGCATCACCATACCAAGTTTCAGATTCAAGTTTCAACAAGAAACGAACATACTAAACATACAAATATCAAGCTTCAAAGAATCCGAAGCTCACAAAAGCAAACACATGTGATAGAAAAATCACCCTCGCAATACTTGCACCGTACAACATTTAATACTCCTCGTCACCATCCTCATCGTTCTCACCCGACTCAGCACCGACTTCTTCATAATCCTTCTCCAGTGCGGCCAAATCCTCACGAGCCTCTGAGAATTCTCCTTCCTCCATACCCTCACCAACATACCAGTGCACAAAGGCACGCTTGGCATACATGAGATCGAACTTATGGTCAATACGAGAGAACACTTCAGCCACACTGGTCGAGTTTGAAATCATGCAAACAGCTCTCTGGACTTTAGCAAGGTCACCGCCGGGAACAACACTGGGTGGTTGGTAGTTGATACCGCACTTGAATCCGGTCGGGCACCAGTCAACAAACTGAATGGTTCGCTTCGTCTTGATGGTTGTGACAGCAGCATTGACGTCCTTAGGGACAACATCACCACGGTACATCAAACAGCAGGCCATGTACTTGCCGTGGCGTGGATCACACTTGGCCATCATAGATGAAGGCTCAAAGGCACTGTTGGTGATTTCAGCAACAGAGAGCTGCTCGTGATAAGCTTTCTCGGCAGAGATGACAGGCGCATATGAAGAAAGCATGAAGTGGATCCTTGGGTAGGGGACCAAGTTGGTCTGGAATTCATTCACATCAACGTTCAAGGCACCATCGAACCTAAGTGAGGCAGTCAAGGAGGAAATCACCTGAATCACAAGAGGAAGATATCATCAAAATTACAAATTTAATCAATAATATTAACCCAAAATTAAATAATTTACTTTCTACAGTCGAATTTGATACCTGTGAGACAAGTCGGTTAAGATTGGTGTAGGTAGGGCGTTCAATGTCAAGGGAGCGCCTGCAAATGTCATAGATGGCCTCATTGTCGAGTAGAACAGCAACATCAGTGTGCTCCAAAAGGGAGTGAGTTGAGAGAACACTGTTATAGGGCTCAACAACGGAGGTGGAGACCTGAGGAGATGGGTATACGGTGAAACCCAACTTGGATTTCTTGCCATAATCGACAGACAAACGCTCCAAAAGAAGGGAACCGAGACCAGATCCAGTACCACCACCGACAGCATTGAAAACAAGGAACCCTTGAAGACCGGTGCAGTTATCAGCTAGCTTCCTTATGCGGTCCAAGCACAGATCAACAATCTCCTTGCCGACTGAAAGGAGAAAACAACAAATTTTAGTTACATTATGAGAAATTGGATAAACTGCTTGGCAAATAAAGCAATGGAATTAGGTTAAAGAATGTACTGGTGTAGTGGCCACGGGCGAAGTTATTGGCAGCATCTTCCTTCCCGCTGATGAGTTGCTCTGGGTGGAAGAGCTGGCGGTAAGCACCAGTCCTCACTTCATCGATAACGGTGGGCTCAAGATCCACAAAGACAGCACGAGGGACGTGCTTCCCAGCTCCAGTTTCGCTGAAAAAGGTGTTGAAAGCATCATCACCTCCACCAACGGTCTTGTCGCTCGGCATCTGGCCATCAGGCTGTTCAATATAGAAATACAAAAGCTCGTTATAGAGTGACCAAAACATAGATCCCAAAACTAAACATCAGTAGATTAATAAAGCTCAGTATGGATCAGATAATGTACGAACTCTTCAAATGATTCACATTTTCAAAACTTTGGAAGAAGGAAAATCATTCAGATCTGATGCTAAAACCACCTAAATTTTAAAGATCCAAACAAACATTAGTCAGATCTGATACAATAATGCTTCAAATGTATCTAGAAAATAACTAACACCTAAGATCAAGGTAGATTAGAATGAAAAACAACCGAAGTTTAAAGGTTCAAACAAATATTAGTCAGATCTGATAGGATATATATCCTAAGAGATGAGAAAACCAAATATGAATAACGGAGACCCAATCATTCTCAGATTTAATGGATAATCAACCAAATACGAACAAAAATCAACGAATCTAAGCAGATCAAAAAGGACACAAATAAATTAAAAAGCAGATAGTTAGATTTAAAGTCTAAAATCATATATCTGAACGAAATGAAACCAAATACATTCACATTAAGAGCAATGAAACGCAGATCTGAGGGGAAACGAAAAGGCAACGAAGTTTCCATATCAAAACTTAAAAAGAGAGATAAAAAAAACACCTGAATCCCGTGCTCGAGACAGTAAAGCTCCCAGCAGGCATTTCCGACCTGAATACCGGCCTGACCGATGTGAACTGAGATGCACTCTCTCATTTTCGCTCAAGAAGATTTCAGAAAACACAAGAGAAGATTAAAACCAAAGGCGTTTATCAAGACACCTTTGCGAGAGACAAGATGATGGAAATGTGGAGGAATGGAGGTGGTGGATAGGGAAACTTATAATAGGGGGGTGGGTTTGTTTTTTATTTTCAAATTTAATTAGCTACAAATTTTTTAACCACGGTTAGTTGGCATTTTCAAATTTTGAATTTTTACCGCCAGGCTGGCATCACAGAATCCACCTAAATAAACAATTCTTTTTTAAGGTATTAGTAATTATTTGAAAACCTAAAAATATCTTTTTGGAAAGATAAGTAAATTTTGCAGGTTAGTCCTTGTATTCTTTGTAAATTTAAGATTTAATCTTTTACTTTTATTTCTAAAAGTTTAGTCTCTTTATTTTTTTTAATTAAAAAAACAAGATCAGTGGCCAATATAACTAAAATTCTTCTACTAAATTAGTTTGTGTGATATTTTGAAATGAACAATTATTAACTTGGCAACCATGTAACCGGTTGTAGGAATGAAGGATTTTAAAATTATTTATTTATTTTAAAATTAGAAATTTAAAAAAATATGTCAATTACATTGTTATGGCATCTAAACTTATCCATCAATATCTTATTGAGAGACATTAATTTTATTAAAGAAAATGATATATGAATATTCTAACTCGAACTATATTAACTATTTAACCACGAAATATCTAATACTACAAAGTAACATTAATACAACCTGAAGAGTTCGAGAACTAAATTATAGAATATAAAACCACAGACAACATTATTGATTTTAAACAATTATAACGAATAGATTACTAAAACTATTGATCGAGAGTAAACGGTAAAAAAATTGATTATGAATTATTTTTTAAACCTTGACATAGTTCAAAGAGACACGAGTCACAATCCTACAAACAAATAAAAAAGCTATGGTTTGCATGTCGATTTCATAAGATTATCTATAAATAAAATAATATGAAAAACAAAGAGGAAATGATAGATTCGAAAAAAGATGGGAGTGGGGCTTACTCCATGAATATTGTAGTGTACTCAAGCACGTGCATTGTCTTTTTTGCTTTTTTCAAGAAAAAAAAAAAGAGGGGAGGGGAGTGGAGTAATATACACGCTCTCATGTGGAGTAGATGCACTGCATTGTCTCTTTTTTTTACCGTTAGATATGAGTGTTAAAAAAAAACTTACTTGTATTTTCCTTTACTTGCATTCAAATGTAACCAAAAATTTACAGTACAATTGCAGGTGTTGATATCATCAACATACGTACATATACATGAGACCTGTTTTTACAGGTTGCCCCTGAAATACGGATCACTCAAGAAAGGGTTGGAGAATGTACCGCCACCGTTCGGGAAAAGAGTGAGGAAGCATATGAGACCTAGAACAATACCCGAAGCAAACTTGTTATCTCCCAACGGCGTCATCTCGTCTTTCGCTGGCATTTCTTCTCCGCCGCGGAAGAAAGTTGTGAACAGTCCCCATGCCAAACATAGGACACTTCCGCTTAGACCGCCGATGCCGAGGAGAAGGGATGTGGCAAATGACAACAACATGGCGGTACTTTGTCCGAACATTGCTTGAGCGATTTGACCACCTTCGAGTCTTCCGCAGGGCAACAAGTTCAAAGAAGTCACCACCATTCCTGCATAAGTATGATCAAGTTGTATGTCATTACGAGTTAGCTTAAGGTCATCGTTCACAAATCTATTTGGCCAAACAATTTGTGATGTCCTGCGGCCCAATGTTAGTACACCACTAACTCCTTTGAATTCCTACAACTCATAAAATTAGGTTTTGTGCATGATTTGATTGTTTATGGTTTGGTAAGCTTTGGTTGATCTTTAATGGCAAAGTAAAGATTTAATGTAGCTAAGGCTTAAAATTAGTAGAAACCCACTTAATACCTTCACAATAACTTGTAGGATCGATTTGGGACTTAACCATAGAGTTAAGGGTGGGATTGGTGAAATCTCGAGCTCTAAGTTTTGAAATCTAGGCTCGAGTACTAGTACGGGGTGATTGCGTACTGGTACTCCTTTGTAAATTTAGAGAAGGGTCCTGAGGGGAGTACCGGTACGCCTCCCTGTGTATCGGTACCCCTTGCAAGATAAGGATTCCAGTACCGCTTTGGCGTACCGGTACGCAAGGGGGCGTATCGGTACCCACTGTTTCATTGCCTGGAATGGCTTAGCGTACCGGTACGTGTATGTGGGAGTACCGGTACTGGGTGGATCGGTACCGGGTGATCCTAGTATCGATGATGAGTACCAGTATGATACGTAACGTATCGGTACGGCTTGAGGTTTAATTCTTTCGAACCTAATTGGAGTATCGGTACTTATGGGGGAGTATCGATACCTATAGTGGAGTATCGATACTCACCTTGGAGTATCGATACTCGCTGGGCAATCTACCCAATAATTTCGAGGCAAAGGGCCTTAAGGGTCCGTCAAGGTGTAAAATGAACATTAAAACTGAGAAATAGAGATTTTTAACCCCGAATGAGAATAATGGGCTAATAATGTGATAAATATCGGGTAAATTGTGTGTGATGGAAACACATAGAGACCCTAGGTGGATCGTTGATGCTGTGTGGTAATTTAGACCCTTGTTGTGTGCGGAAGGGGCGCCTATAAGGTTGAGTCTTATCGAATAAGAAGATAAATTAATGAGAATGACTAATGTGTACCTTCATAACATACTAATAAACAGATAAGCTCAATAGGGCAGTTTAATAACTGATAAAAACCATAAGGCTATGGTAAAGGTGTTAGAGCTGTGTGCGGTGAGACCCTTGTGTCGAGGTTTAGAGCTGTGTGGTTACTAGGGTCCTTGTTGTGTGCTGATGGGACACCTAGGTAGTCGAGTCATCCCTTGTTGGGATATGGATACCCTAAGTGTGTTGCAACACCTTGAAGATTCCCGAATGTTGGATCCCGATGCTTTGTGGACACGGGCCTCATTCGAAGATGCTTGATGAGAGATCCCTCGAGTATATGATCCCGATGCTATGTGGATGCAGATCTTGCTCAGAGTATAGGATCCTAATGCTTTGTGAACGCGAGCCTTACTCGTAGTGTAGGATCCCGATGCTTTGTGGACGCGGGCCTCACTCAAGTGTAGGATTCCGATGCTTTGTGGACGCGGACCCCACTTAATGTTGTTGGTGTTATCTGTGTGGTGCTAGGTAAATGTATGAGGTTCTAATATGAGCTATGTGCGTAATCATACATTCATAATGCCATGTGTTTAGGCGGTTATGGTAGCGCCATTGTTATCTTGCCATGATGCTATTCATGTTGCTTTGTTCGGAATCGTTGTTTCTGTTCGCAGGTTAGTAGGTTTGGATTGTTCTTGGAGGAGCACCATCAAAGAAGGATTCAAGCGCCTCGTCTCATTATAGTACAATATTTAAGTCATTGGGCTATGTATTAACATATTGTATTTTATAATTCGTATTTGGATTTTCAAACGATCGAGTCAAAGGTCTATAATATAATTTTAAAATGAGTTTCATTGTATATGTATTCAAATATTTATTATGTTTTATTGGGTTGTAAGTAAATGGGTTTGCGGATTGGGCTAAACTAGGTCAAAATTTTATGGTAATGATTTGGGCTTGAGGCCCAAATATGACATCCGGGTCGAGGGTGTTACAATCTTCGTACTAGTTGTTTAAGTAGTCAGGCAGCACTGTAACAACTTGCTAGTACTAAGCTCCAAAGCATATAGTCTGATAGTCATCAAAGTTTAGAAAGATATTGAATAAAAGATCTAATAAATAACTAAATTAAACATAAAAAAGTTGGGAACTTTGATATACTCGGATGATTATCCCTTACGGTTCAAGAAGTCCCAATTTCAATTCGCGGGATGCCTTCAATCCTTCTTTTAACATCCCTAAATTTGACAACTTGAAATGATTGATCATAAGAATCCATCCCAAATTCAACTTGAAATGAAGTTCAGATTAATTTGTATTCTGACAAGATACCTAACAAAGTAGTACCAAAAATAAATACAATACTATATAAAAAGTAATCAGTATACCTACTTCTGTTATTTTATTAATCGCCAACAAGTTAACGTAATTAGTCCAAATAACCAGGAAAAAGAATCTCTCTCTATCACAATATATAAATTATAGAAGTTAACCTAACCCTAGGCTCCAATAGGTTCAAAAAAATCAGAGTAATTGCAAAACATTCAATATACACTAAAAAGGAAGTAGAAATTAAAAATTCATTTGGAGATGAACTCTTACTTTGTGTGGAGCAAAAATCTGCATGAGCTAGTGGATTGTATATAGATGATAACTCGTGGAGTCGTCAAGCTCCATAGAAGCAATATATATATAGGCGATCACTGGTTAGTTTCTATGGAGTTGACAGGTCGTTTGGGGGAAGAAATAGAATATTGAATTTGCTTTTGAGTTCTCTCTCTTTACTTCAGGTCAATTTCCATGGCTTTTCGGCGGGAACCACTGGCTGTCAAGGAAAGGGTTCCGCGAAAAGTGATGGCTAGGGTCAAAATGGAGTTACATAGTGTAAGACCGGTCTTTAAATATGTATGGTATAATAGCACAAATACTCCCTTAACTATAGTAATTGTTTCAATACGATATCTAATCTCTTTTTAAGTATATAATAACAAATTGTACTAAATAATATTGGATACACTTGCCACCAGATCTATTTTTATATATCTACATATTTATATTATATTAATGTACTTTTAATTTAATTAGTTGTTCGCATGACACGATGGTATCATATTTCTTCAAAAAAATAAAGAAAGAAATCTAATAATCAGTTTTTTTTTGGTATTTAATTATTTGTTAATATAACACTATTTTATCATTTTTAATAGAAACCATCAAGAGCGAAATTAAGAAACGTAGTTTAGGGTATCATAATCTAAAAAAGTTCATAATCTAAATAATTTTTAGAGAAATAAAATTAACGGGAGAAGAAAATGATGACGATGATGGACGAAGGGATAAAAGATTAAAAAATTATTAAAAAATAAAAAGATGGGATAATATTCAACTTAATTTTAAATTTTGTTTTAGAATTTGGTTAATTGTATGTTAAGTCCGTACTTTAAAAAGTATTAAAAATTAATGTCGTGTAGCATTAGTGGTGTGTAGCGTCCGTTCTAGAATTTTCCATATATTTATATAATACCAATGATTCCAGCCAAGTTGGAAAATTAAGACCATGGTCCCCTCCATGGACAAACCTTGTTAGAAAGACAAGACGACACAGCAAAGCAAAGTTTCTGAGATCTCAATTCTTTGATTTTGAATGCTTCACAAGCCAATCAATCACCGTATCGATGTTGGTTGAGTTCTTGCATGAAATCATATAGCAACAAACTTCTCTGTCTGTAATAGACTTCAGCCCCCTACAAAACATCAATGGCAAGTTTTCTACGAATTAAAAAACATCAGTTTGGTTATCTCGGGCTAAACGAATATTCGTGTTTAATTCTTTTACTTACATTTGCTCTGTCAAACTTTCCTTAGACAAGGCTTCCGGTTTGTCAATCTTGTTTCCGAGTACCAGCAGGGGAATACCATTTAGTGAGGATTTACATAACAAGTCATGAAGTTCTCTTCTTGAGACGGATAAATTGTCAGAATCAGCAGCATCCACGACATGAAGTGGTTAACTGGCCCAAAGATAGAACATAGGTCCGCGTAAATCAATTCGAGGGCATGAAGTGGTTGCTTCCTAGCATATTAAAGGAAATGGAAGTTGAGAGTATGATCCTCTGTTGGTCTCTTTGATAAAAAAAAAAACCCAACAACAAATTTTTGAAGAAAAGGCATGCATATCATAGAAACATTAAACAATGTCACGCGTTCCAAGTTCATGCTATAAAGAGAAATATAGTAGCTAAAAAGTACGGAGTATAACCGAAAACCTTGGTTGACCCCCAAGATCCCATAACTATATTGTGAAATTTCCTTTACTACCTTCCTCGTATTAAACCCTACCTGCAAACAGAATGAAAATTACAAGAAACAAAAGAATACGAAAACAAAAACTTATTGCAAGCAAATTAACATTCTTGAGAATAAATTTTCCTATCGGTTATTTGCAATGTGACTTACCGTTGGTACCATATCTTCACATCTTTAAACCTTAGCTTGCTAACAAGTTAGAAGTTGGACCTGAAATTTTATCTTAGAAAAAAGAGTTAATAAAAAAGGTGAGGTTAAGTTAATCATCAAAAATAGGCATTTGGTCTAGTGGTATGATTCTCGCTTAGGGTGCGGGAGGTCTCGAGTTCAATTCTCGGAAAGTGCTCGCAGAATCATAAGATCTGCTACTAAGTAAACTTTACATAAAATAATATAGAAGCTTAGTAACTTCAGATCCATTTGGTTTCTGACAAGATTCCTTTGCAGTGAGTAAGATACAAACAAATTGCGGTGTATTCAAAAGTAGGATCACATAAGCATGTAATCAACCAACAAAAGGTTAGTTCAACGCACAACATTAATGATCAGTCAATAACTGCTATGAATCCCATAAGAACATCTTTAAACCATTAGCTTGCTATAATTAGAAGCTGGAAGTGAATTCCAAAGAATTAATTGTTTTACGACAAGATTAAAAGTAATGAGTTACAGAACCAAATCAAACAAGCAATTAATCTGTATGTGATATTTTTAAATGTGGGTAAACTATTTCATACTTTTAATCTCAAAGTCTTCAGATAAAAGAAATCTGCCGTAACCCTTCCATAAAAGAGGAATCAAATAACTATGATTAGAATATAGGTAGCTTGCTTAAAACCTTAATAAAGAAAATGTTTACAGCAAGAAAAACTACTTAAGAAGAAAGGCAAATATCCAGTTTTTATTCAATGCAAAAGCGAAACCCCACTTTTCCCCCCTTCCATTTTGTGCAATGACTGCAGTAAACAGTGTGGCCAAGCCATTGCAAAGGTGCAAACAAAAGCTGGTCAAAGATGGGATCATTCAAGATCCTTAGTAGAATTACCAAATGAATTTAGTAGCCAAAGTAGATAGCACTTATAAGTTATACCTTTTTCATCAACAAATGACTATAGCATTCAGTTCGCAGAGTCCGGCGTACAAAAGTCTATTAGGAGACAACGTTTATTGATCAGGTAACAACGGGACTAATCATCCAATATGATCTTTATACTAGTTGTTTAAGTAGTCAGGCAGTAGTTACTTGCTAAATACTAAAGCATATAGTCATCGAAGTTTAGAAAGATCTAATAATTAAAAACTAACTATATTAAACATAAAAAATGGGGACTTTGATATACTCAGATGATTATCGCTTAGGGTCCAAGAAGTCCCAATTTCAATTCTCAGAATGCCTTCAAGCCCTTCTTTTAACTTCCCAAATTTTACAACTTGAAATGACTGATCATAAGAAATCCAGCACGAATTCAACTTAAATTAAGTGCATACTGCATAACACTATAATACTTAAGGAACTTCAGATTAATTTGTATTCTGACAAGATACCTAACAAATGAGTACCAAAAATATATAATATATAAAAAGTAATCAGTATACCTACTTCTGCTATTTTATTAATCGCCGACATGTTAACCTAATTCGAGCAAGTAATCAGGAAAAAGAATCTCTCTCTATCAGTATATCACATTATATAAATTATGGAAGTTAACCTAACCCTATGCTCCAATAGGTTAAAAAAAAACAGAGTAATTGCAAAGCATTCAACATACACTAAAAAGGAAGTAGAAATTAAAAATTCATCGGGCCATGAACTCTTACTTATTGTGGAGCAAGAATCTGCATGAACTAGTGGCTTGTATATAGATAATAACTCGAGGCGTCGTCAAGCTCCATAGAAGCAACTTATATATAGGCGATCACTGGTTAGTTTCTGAGGAGTTAACAGGTCGTTTGGATGAGTGGAAAATCGAAGAATAAAAAAAGTAATACTAGTATATTGAATTTGCTTTTGAGTTCTCTCTCTATATTTCAGGTCAATTTCCATGGCTTTTCGGCGGGAAAGACTAGCTGTCAAGGGAAAGGTTCGCGAAAAAATGAAGACTGGTCAAAATGGAGTCTCATAGTAGAACCGGTTTTTAAATATTTCTGGGATAATTCCACAAATACCCCTTTAGCAATTTAATTTATCTAAATTTACTATATCCAATCTCTTCGACATAAATAAATAAATTTAATAATTATATCTATTTTTGTTGGTATTTTAATTATTTGTTAACATAACACTATTTATCGTATCTAAAATTATTAAATTTAATAACTTAAAATATAAATCTAATAACTATTCTAACATGCTTGACTGCTTGTTTAACAAAAACATAAATTACTTTCTACTAGTTTTGAATTTAACCCGTTGACAAGAGACAAACTTACTTATGGCGATTAAAATTAGACTCGCCTCAAAAAACTATTTTTTTATTTGAAAAGGTCGAATTCTTTAACACGACCTGAAAAAGCTTGACTAAAATCATAATTTTATAAACTCGACTCAAAAATAAAATATAAATTATAAAATGAGACTAGAATAATTTAAAATTATAGTAATTAATAAATCAATCTTCAATTTCAAGTCGAATCTCTCTACTCTGTTTGATATATATATAGACATAAAATATAAAAAAAATATCAAATATAATTAGAGAAAATAATTTAAATTAGAATCAATCAGTACTATAACATTATAAATATCTATAATTAAATTTAAACAAAAACTAAAACAACTCGACTAAACTAAAAATTTATAAACTCAACTCAACTAAAAAAAATCAAATAAAATTTACTATAAAATATAACTCTTGAACTCAACGAACTCAATTTTTTTACTCGATTCAATCTAATAAACACTCCTAATAATAAAGCACACATTAATATTCACCTAAAAACTCAAGTTTCTCAAAACTTCAATAATAACATTAAATCGTGACCTCGCGGACGGCCAAATCCAAAATATTAATCCGCAAGGAACTAAAAAGATAAAAATTAATCCAAAAGACCTTTATTTAATGCAAATCCACAAAACGTTTTACCATGTTTAGTCGTTTACAACACAATATCTGTACATGAAAAGGATCAAACAAATTTATGCCCCACGCACCCACCAAACTATATAGTTATATAATACCAACGATTCAAGCCAAGTTGGAAAATTAAGACCATGGTCCCCTCCATGGACAAACCTTGTTAGAAAGACAAGACGACACAGCAAAGCAAAGTTTCTGAGATCTCAATTCTTTGATTTTGAATGCTTCACGAGCCAATCAATCACCGTATCGATGTTGGTTGAGTTCTTGCATGAAATCATATAGCAACAAACTTCTCTGTCTGTAATAGACTTCAGCCCCCTACAAAATAGCAATGGCAAGTTTTCGACGAATTAAAAAACATCAGTTTGGTTATCTCGGGTAAACGAATATTCGTGTTTAATTCTTTTACTTACATTTGCTCTGTCAAACTTTCCTTAGACAAGGCTTCCGGTTTGTCAATCTTGTTTCCGAGTACCAGCAGGGGAATACCATTTAGTGAGGATTTACTTAACAGGTCATGGAGTTCTCTTCTTGAGACGGATAAGTTGTCAGAATCAGCAGCATCCACGACATAGCTGGAGATTGCAGAAAATAAGAGTAAGAACTAGTCGACCATTGATACGAAAGAAAACATGATGGTGCAAAACATGTATTTTCTATCCATCGAATAGCATATATCAATGTATGCTGCTCACACAGCAAAGACGTTTAAATTTGTCTGTAGGAAATTATGGAAATAAGTAGACCAACAAGGAAAGAAAAATAGAATAACCGGTGGGATGGAGGTGAGAAGTAAAGGAAAGAAATCATAGCTGCAACTCGGTGTTTTAAGTCATGCTACATATAAGCTCACTAGTGAACCAGAACTCATCAAGATAATTTCCCAACTTTCTATTACCTTCAATTGATATTCGGATATGTTTGTATATTTACGCTTGTAGCACATACATGGCAGCAATTTATTCTATTTTCCCTTTCATTACCTAACAATTCACTTGTACTTTTTGAACATAGGACCCCACAAATCACTCAAGAGGGAGGGCATGAAGTGGTTGTTTCCAAGCATATTAAAAGAACTTGAAAGAGCACCTAAGTCGCATCGGCTTTTCGTTTTTCCTAGTCTATAACATACTCGGACATGGTTATAAAGGAACCTCAACAACTTTTTGAAGTAAAGACAGCCATATCATAGAAACATTAAACAATGTCACGCGTTCCAAGTTCATGCTATAAAGAGAAATATAGTAGCTAAAAAGTACGGACGACATACACAATAGCCGAAACAGCACGACAGTATCTCTCCCACATACTCCGAAACCTTGGTTGACCCCCAAGATCCCATAACTTTATAGTGACATTTCCTTTAGTTACCTTCCTCATATTAAACCCTACCTGCAAACATGATGAAAATTACAAGAAACAAAAGAACACAAAAACAAAAACTTGTTGCAAGCAAATTAACATTCTTGAGAATAATTGTTCATATCGGTTCTTTGCCATGCGACTTACCGTCGGTATCATATCTTCACTATATCCACCAGTCTGGAAAAAAAGATGTGGAAAAAGAAGTCCAGCAGTCAGGACAGAGATAAAAGAGATAGGATGCTAACAAAACAGAACAATGTTGTAACTCTCACATAAATGCACTTACAGCAATGACATTAACCAAGGATGTTTTCCCGGCATTCTGGAGGCCTATTAAAGATAACTCCATCTCTTGCTTGAAAAAGAGACTACAAGAAGAGGAAAGAAAATAAGAATGACCATGCAGGAAATTTAATTCAAATAGATGGGATCAGTATGCAAAAAAATAGACAATAACAAACATACATCTAAAGCTCTTTCAAAATTATAATGCACTCCATAAATATACATAAAGGAAGAAAATGCCCTAATCACCGGCAGCCTAAACCATTATTTGGTCACCCAACTCCCAAGGTAATCATCCCTTGCTGTCCGTGTAATTCATGACTCGGCAGCTCACTAGTTTGGACAATACACCCCCAACAAAAAAAGAAAAAAATAAAACAGTTACAGAACAATTCCTATTTCAAACTCGAGTTCTTTAGTCAGTGTAAGGCATGCAGTGATGTTAGGCTAGGGCCATTAAAAGTGCTTTTCCCGTTCGTGATGGACCACTTCAATTTTACTTACGCTTCATTTGCCATTGTTGTGGGCAAACAGCCGTTGGGGCTGAACGCCCGTTGGCAGAAGCTGGAAAATCCAACTGTGGGCAAACGGCAGCTTAGGCGGAGAAAATGGTGGGCAAACATCCGTTCACAACCAAACGGATACCTGTTTGGCGAGAAAATGGTGGGCAAACGCCCGTTTAGGTTGCTAAACGCAACCAAAAACGGGGCCTTAGTTTCATACAACATCAAAAGTGGGAAGTTGATGGGTGGATTTTATTCCTCACTCGATGATTATGAACTTAGTTAGTTAGTCATTTCATTATCACCAATGAAAAATACACTGCAAAAAAAGCCAGCTAGACCTCGATGAAGACCACTCTAAGAGAACCCTGCCACAAATCTAATTCTCCTATTTGTGCATTGACCAAATCTTCACATAACACTTATGGTGAACACTTAGATGATCACTCAGTAACAAGACATCCTTATCTCCGGGTGCACCGGCAAGACAACTCAAAAACTCTTACTCCCCTACAACTGTTGCAGTTGCTACTAGCTGCAACTATCACTTTCCCAAATGCAATGATAAAGAAACAAAATTTTGTGCAATAATCGACATAATACCTCTACAAAGACACATAAACAGAAATCTAGCACAAAGTCGTGCACAAACACCTCGAGCATAGATGAGAAAAAACATCTTCTCACTATCTTTTACAAGTTACCAAAATCAAGCACTTCAACAGAGTAGTTAGCAAACAATCTGTGAACTATATAGACAGCTACGTTTAGACTCAATTAAATTACCCATCAACCAATTATCTCAAAAACAAACCACTTCAAATCCGGTCTTTTAATCACAACCACACGTAATGCGGATACTCTTAGCATCAAAACACATCCCTATTAAAAGGGAAGAAAATCCAATTAAAAAGTTTTATACAAAAAACAACTCCACAGCTCCAACGCACTGGTTCCAAACATTTATATACTTGGTCCAACTTTTAACTATCAAAATAATAAAATTCAAAACCAAAAACCGAAACAAGTAATAAAATAGGTGAAGAACGAATATAAACAATTTCTTCTCTTCTCTTCTCGTAAGATATTAGCCTAAGTTCGATTACGACTTTAAGATGAAAAACAAAAAGATTCAATTTCTTAAATTTGTCGCTTTTATTTTCACAGTAACCAAACAAGGAAGAGAACTTACCTTCGAAGCCAATTGAGAAAAGCTTCCCATAATCCCATACTTTTTCGATGATGAGAAGAAGAAATAAAGAAATTAGGGTTTCGATTTTGAGCTGTAAAGATCTGCGGAGGAAAATAATAAGATTTTGGAACGCCTTTTATAGGCTTATTTACAATGATTGAATTCCCTCGCTATTTAAATCAATAAATATAAAATAATTTTTAAAAATAAATAAAAAACAATAAGTGATGATGAATAAGGTTGCTAGCTGTTTATATACGCGCCAATTATATAAGCGTGGAATTTTAAGCCAATCGATGATTATTTTGTATATTTGGCGCTATTTAATTTGTCCGTGGTGCTCACGATTGATGTAGCGGTTGGATGATGGGTTGTTAGATGGAAACAAAAGTACTTTTGGGAAGTAGTTATACGACACCGTTTCATTTAAACTTAAGCTTTTTCCTGATTTGTCTGCTACATTGTCCACGTGTCGGTTAGCCTTCGTATATCGGATTGGTTCAGAAGTAAATATAACATTGTATGGATAAATTGCATTCAAATCCTTCGATTTTAAGAAAAATTCAATGTCAGTCCATTTGTATGAAGACTTTTAAGCATGTTTGACCCACCGTGGGTGTTATATTTAGATTTATTTTGATTTAGGTTTAAGTATATTCATATTATCAATTCTATTATGCGTTAAAATGAATAATATTTTGTTGTAGTGTTTTCTTAACATGTTTCAAAACCATATTAGGGCTACTAAAAAGGTTGGCAGTGGCAGATCCATAAAATATATTTAAGAGTGAGCACACATAAAATTTTAAAATTTTAGGGTGGGTACAAGACTTAAACGTTATAGAAAATTAAAGATTAATTTAAAAAAATTGAAGATAAATGTGTGAATTTTAAAAGGTTCGGGATGAACACGGACAAACCTATATTACATGTAGATCCACAATCATGGGTGTATCTAGTGTAGTGCACGGTGGGTCACGTGACCCACCATTAAACAAGAAAAAAAAAATTCCTATTACACAGGAGAAAAATTGTGTGTTTTTTTTCGATGTCATTTTCTATGCACAATACTAAAAAGTTAAACTCTAAGCCATAATTTTAGATTTTAAACTCTAAACCCTAAAAATCATCCTACTCTAATTCATAAACTCTGACCTTAAACACTAAACCTACTTTTTAAAAATACAAACTAATTATTTTAGTGTGAGACATAAAGAGGAGAACACAAAGGGTATGTGACTTACATTCTATTATACATGGGTAGCTTTAGAAGGGTTATATTTGCTCTTTTGGGGTTAATTTATACGTTGGTCCTTCTAGTTTTGTCTTTAATTTATTTTAATATAATTTTATATAATTCTTTACTATTTTGATCCTTTTAAGTTCTATTTTTTTCAATTTGATCCTTCAACTTTTTTATTTTTATTAATTGCATTGTATATTTATTGTTATTAGATTTTTATTTTATTATTATAAACCACTACTATTAGTTTCGGCAGCTAATATACTTCTTATTTGCTTTATTTTTCATTAATTAAGTTTGTTTGTAGTCATTTATTATGTCCTAATAATTTGTAATTTGGGTTTTTTTTATGATGTTTAAATGTATCTTTTAATAACTTATTCAATTCATATTCGGGTCACATGCGATTGTATTTATTGTTGCTTAGTGGGACAAAAATTATTTGCCCCTTTTCGATACCCCTTTTTATGACCAGCGCTAAAAAATTAAATTATAAGCCCTAACCTTAAATTTTAAATCCTAAACATAAACCTTAGACCCTAAATGTAAACTCTAACCTTAAACCTTAAACCTTAATCTTAAATCATAAACCTAATTTTTTAGTGTGAGGTATAAAAAAGGGCAACAAAAAGAAACAAAAGATTTTTATTCTGCTTAATGAACCACGAAATTTAAATTTCTAGATATACCCTGTCCACGATTGAGTGTTGGGTAAGTACATTGCGTTCAAAATGAAAGAACATAGGTTTGAGTAGATTGTTGGAAGGGATGGTCAGGTGGATTTATTTGTAATAAACTTGTAATGCTTAAAAAATAAAATTAATACTATTATCAGAAAACATAAATTAGTAGGAAAATTCTACGACGCTCGACGAACACCGACGAATACCACTAACGCTGAATATCGCTAAACACTATTAAATTAATTAATAAAAAATAAAAAATTTAAGGACTCAACATATAATTATAAATTATTTAAAATAAAATTTTAATTAAATTATTTTCTATATATATTATATTTTTAACTTTTTAAATAATCGAATCAAATATCAATCTTGGTCAATTTAAAAAATAAAAAACCCTCAACTTTAAATTCTAAACACTAAACTCCATTATTGATCCAAAACGCTAAATCCTAATTGCTACATTCTCAGTTGCATTAATGGTTATGCCCATCAGAAACATAAACAAACCCCAATCTTCTTACACCACCAAAACCATTGATCATAGCCTGTTTAAATGATTACAATGTTGTTTTGGTTTCTGACTTTCTGCATTATTGCAATACATGAACGAGAAGCAGGAAAGATATTGTAAGGTGAAGAATTTAGTCAATAAAGACAAACCCAAGCCATTGGTCAAAAAACCAGATGAAAGCTTTATGAGAATTTAGGGTTTATTGGTCGAATATTGTATTTAGGGTTTTATGTTTAGAGTTTAGGGTTTTTTGTTTTTTTAAATGATTAAGGTTAATATTTGATCCAATTATTTTTAAAAAATAAAAATATATAATATATATAGAAAATAATTTAATTGAAATTTTATTTTAAATGATTTATAATTTTATGTTGAATCCTTGAGATTTTTAACTTTTATTAATTAATTTAATGGTGTTCAGCGGTGTTCGTCGAGCGTGGTAGACTCATCATAAATTAATAACTAATATTCTAAAAGCCAAATTGTGATCATATATGATCTTTTTACCCAATAAAATATTCATCGCCGGGTAAAAAAGGCTTAAATGAAAAATAGGTGCCCAAAGTATGTTTTTTTTTTAACTTTAGGTGCCTGAAGTATTTTTTTGTAAAAATAGGTGTCAAAAGTTTCAAAAGTTATAACTTTATGTGTCTGACCGTTAATTGGTGTTTAAATTTTTTTAACCAATCAATGCTTGACACATAGCATATTTGAGATGCCTAAAATTTTAACTTTTAACTCATGTTTTTATAAAAAAAAAATACTTTAGGCACTTAAAATTATAATTTTTGAAACTTTAAGCACCTATTTCTACAAAAAAAAAAACGTTAGACACCTAAAGTTAAAAAAATATACTTTAAGTATCTATTTTTTTATTTAAGCCTAAAAAAACAGATCGATGATTAGACTAATCAAATCATCGATTTTCGATTCAAACTTACAGTACCGAAACATTTTTGTATAAACAATAACATGCGTGAGCCTCTTGCGTGAAGAGTATTCGGCCATTTTTAACGTTTTTGGTGATAGGTTTCTTTTGAACCCGCTGTACCCGAAAATCAGAAGGAAGCATCGGAGAAGCAACTTGTGGGATTTTACAAAATCGGCAAAATTCAAAAGGCTGCTGCTCTTTTCAACTCTTTCATTCCACCGTTGTATTTCTTATACCGTATGTACGAGTGTTCAACACGAGATAGCTTTAAAATTTACGTTGTTATATCTAAGTGATCTGAATTAATTTATCTACATGTTGTATGTACATTATTAAAGGCTATAATTAATGATCATATACTGTGTTGTAAGTACATCAAACAATTTAAAATTTTGAGCATAAATCACATGTTAGGTTGGGTTTGAGTTGACTAAAATTCCGTCTCGATTTATGCTCATCCCTAGTCCTTGTACATAAAAATTTAATCAATTATGTTTAGGGGTGAAGCCAAAAACTTATCCAAGAGGTGTCATTTTCTTGAACGATATTTAAAAGAGATTAATTATTTATAAATGAGTGTCAATTTATATATAAAAGGGTCTCAATTATATATATTTTTAATTTTATATATATAAATTATATAAAAAATATATTTTTTAAAATTTTGGGGTGTCTGTTGCATGGGGCTCCGCCCATAATTATGTTCCATCGTTGATGTTGACCATATTGACCTTTACTTTTTACGCGGACTCAATCGAATATTTTTCTTATATGCAAAGGTTTAATTGAATGCCAAACATAAAACTATAATAATAATTTTATATGTTTTTTAAATTAAACTTATTAAAAAAATTGTAAAAGAATCACAAAATTATAAGAAAAATTATAAACAAAAGTATAAAATCACAAAAATTAGAAAAATGTAATATTATAAAAAAATTGAAAACCTTATCAGGGCAAACATTTGTTAGGGATTAACTTTAAGGAGATCAAAAAATTTCCATGAAATAAACCGAATTGTTAAATTTTTACCGGAATTTAATTGATAATTAAATTAGAATTTTATTGTAATTATAGTGGTCGAAGATTATTTGGTAAATAAGTTTATTTAATAAGTAAATATTTACATTAGGTAAAAAGTTTTATAGAATAAGGTTTACATAGAGTATGTCTTAACTATTAAAATCACGAAAAAAATTATATTTGAGAGATGTAATCCTCTTATGATCTATACAACTATTGTGGTGCAGAGATGTTTATTTGTAGGGATGCTGGGAGAATATTTTGGATACACCAAATTTTAGATATATAAAATATTATGTATTTGTATATGGTCGAACCACATTCATTCTTGTCTCTCGTACGTGTATTATTTATATTGATCTCGCATATAAATTCCTAACACAAACTTGCCTAGACTACTGGATGATATATTTGAAAGTCACCCTTAACGTGTGATGTGAGATTATCAAAGACGGGATGATACCAGTTTTTAAAATAACGAAGAGCGAAAAAATTTAAAACTTTAGTGATCTGTTTGTAACATTTTATAATTGAGTGACCAAACATAAAAGTTATTCATAATCGGGTGACCAAGGTGTTAGTTTAACCTATTTCATTTTATTCTATTTTTATATCAGCTTTCCTATTACGACAATCTCCTTCAACTGACTGAAATTTGTCAAAATTTAACGTGGTGTTTTCAGAAAATAAAAACAACATAAAATGTTTCTCTTTGATTTAGATTTTGATATTTAAAGTTCATTTCATCAAATCCAAATCCATAAAGTAAAAAAAAAAAAAAACCGAGATGGAGCTACGGAGATTCCGTCATCTTCTTCAAGCGTTAATGTTATTGTTTTTGATAGGGAATTGCCACGCGAAATTCGTGGTGGAAAAGAACAACTTGAGGGTGACGTCGCCGGAAAAGATTAAAGGAACGTACGATAGTGCAATTGGGAACTTTGGGGTACCTCAATATGGTGGAACCATGGCTGGTGCCGTGGTTTATCCCAAGGAAAACCCAAAGGCTTGTAAGAATTTTGACGAGTACGGGATTTCATTCAAAGCCAAGTCCGGTTCTCTCCCCACTTTTGTTTTGGTCGATCGTGGAGGTAACCCTTTTCATCATTTCGCATTTTAATTATAAAATTACACTGAGATTTTGTTTATTTAAGCTATAATTTGTCTGTTGTAGGGTTGAGCGATGACGAACTTTTGTGTGTTTTTTTTTTTTGGCTAATTTGGTTTGTTTCAATTTGGAGGTTTTAGTTTTAATATTAGATTTAATGTTTAATTTGTCTGGTTTGGTTGATTTAAGTGTTTTTTTTCCTTTCTAGGCAAAATTCAATCGTTAGTTTGGTGTTTGAATTTTAATTATTTTACTCCTTCCGTCTCATTCAAAACGTCAATTGTTGACTTTTTACGTAATTTTAAAAAGAAAAAGTTTGTGTAATAAAAATGATATAAAATAATTAAAACGTCAATTTTATCCTTGAAAAGTTTAATTTTGTTTTTTTGAGAAATTAAAAAATGGTATAAAGGGAAATATGTCTTCTAAAAGTTGTTGATTTTTTCAATGAGACATTTTAAGTGAGATAATTTTAAAACATAAAATGAACATATTAAGTGGGACAGAGAGAGTACTTTTTACCCATTTGGACTTATATGATATATATATATATATTATAAAATTCTTCATTCATTTGAAGAAGTTTAGCTTTATTAGATTCCATGGCTTTTGAGTTTTGTTTATATATATATATATATATGCTTAAAAGAAAGTTCATTGAAAGCAAAAGAGAGCAAACTATCTAAACACCACTCCCAAAAAAATCACGTAGTGCCAAACAACAGTGTAAAAGAAAGAGAAAACACCGACGTAAGGGGAAAACAACAACAAGAAACTGAAAAAAAAAACCTAACGGAAATAAGAACATAAAGGTAAAACAGAAATAAAGCATAGATCCCAAGCGGACGATCAGACCAAAGCACAAGCAGACGATACCTCTGAAAGAACTTCATCTGGGAGCAAATTTTTTTTTCTCGACTGAGACAATGATCTTGCTATTAAAGATGCTAAATGAGCATGGCATGGAAAAAGGGACATGAGTACGATAGGTGAGCATGTAACATCACCAAGAAACTGTCTAAAAAACCAATATTTACCATTCTTCAAGCACACTGAGATAAAAGAACGAGAGATCATTGGGGAAGGAAAATCGCATACAACCATCCAAAGGGCCCTTCCTTCACTAAGGATGGAAGCAAATATGAAACTCATGGATAACGCGGATAGTTCTCCGAGGAACCATCCACCATAGCAAGCTCACAGAAAAAATCAAACCAAGCATGGCTAAAAGACCTCAATCTTCTAGCACCCTAAACTATTCCTCGCTTAAAATTCTCAAGTTGGTAGATGATGGGGGAGACATCTCTTTTCCTTTTCATGTAGGCTGCAAAATCCAAACTAGATAGGAAGTCTGCAAAACCATCACCTAAGCTTGGTAGGTTCTTTGCAATTGAACTGTCTTTGAATTTACCTTTTTGCTTTAACGAGGTTTGAATATCTAAAAAGCCTGCTTTTAGGTTTGTATTTAATATCTTCCATAACCTAGTATAGTGCAAAAGAAAACCAGCTAAATCTTCTAAAAATGGAAACAAGATCTCTGAAAAACAGGGATAAAACACATTGATGGTAAAAATATCAGTCTTTGGAGCAGAGATAACTGTCAAACAATGAATAGCTGAACCAAAGGATAATAGCCAGCTAACCATGCTAATATCAAAGGTCAAAGACGTCTTTGCGTTCGAGACCATACTCATCTCCTCCATACAACCGGTCAAGAGCTTCTTCCCGTCAGTACTGCTGACTTCTATGGCCTGGACAGATTTTTCACGGCAGAGGAGTGAAAAGACCCCGTCATGGTCGAGCTTCGATCGGAGCTCCTCAGTCTAGAGGGAAAGAGACTTCCATCGATCAACCCAAGCGTAAGTTCAAAATGAAAAAGCTTTCTGCATCAAAATCTGGTGGGAAAGCAAATGTCGGCGAGACCCATGCCAAAACATAGATCATAGGAGTCCAAACTCCATCCCGCAGCCACTCGCTGTCTCCTATCGCTACCGTCTTGACCAAACCTTCAATAAAAACCAACGATGTTTCTCGGAGGGGGATTTCTACACCATTAAAACCACAACCGAGCAGGACTTTAGCGAGATTTGAGAACTAGAACGGAAGAGAAGGGACTCGAGAGCTTGAAAGGGAGGAAACCCGGGTTCTTTCATTTTTGTCTTTTGAGTTTTGTTGTTTGTTTGATTTGGCTGATTAAAAATTCACATATTTCTTTGTATATAACTTGCTTGTTTTAGCCTGATTAAGTCGCCTGGTAGGTTTTTTTTACACAAATATTTTGTCTTTTAACATTATTTTGCCTTTTTCTTTTCTATCCAAGTGGCTGTTTTCTGAAATTTGAGGGTTTTTTTAATCTATTTCCCCCCACTACTTCATAGCGATCACTTGTATGTTTTTCTATAAAAGTTGTTTAGAGATATGTTTCCCGACTCTTCATTTTTTTGCAATAACTTTGTAGACCCATATTTGGATACGAGTATGGGGTATGAATTTTCATAGATCCCCCTAATGCATGAATAAACTTTGAAAAAAAAAATCGAACATATCGATGTCAGATGGGTGAATGTATTTGAATTCACATCCGAGTCTGAGTGGCATAAATTTAGCGTATGATTTGAGTTTGATTGTTTCTCAAACAAATGCCTGATAATAAAATGCTTTTTAAGATGCTTACAATTGCTGGTGACCTAAGCATGTCATAATAGTTGCTTATAGTTACCTCCATATTAGATGGTTTAGCTACATTGCTACAGTGTGATTAAACTGTTAAAGAGATGAGAATAATATAAAGTGATGATTCGGTACGTTCAAGAACCTGTATCAGTTTATCGTTGACTATGCACGGACAGCAGTTGTTGCTAAGGTTGTAAAATTTGTTTATTGTTCTCAACTAAGTTATGGTCTTGAGCGTAGTTCTCGATACCAATATCAAGTCTGCATTTAGTACCTTAGTTTTTCTTGTTATTTTCCAGATTGCTTCTTTGCTTTAAAGGTTTGGAATGTACAGAACGCTGGTGCTTCTGCAGTGCTTGTTGTGGATGATATTGAAGAAGAATTAATAACAATGGACGCACCTGAGGAGGATCGTTCATCTGCGAAATACATCGAAAATATAACGATTCCATCTGCCCTTATACAGAAAACTTTCGGTGATACTCTAAAGAAAGCAATCAGTGGTGGGGATATGGTCAATGTTAATCTCGATTGGCGCGAGTCTGTTCCACATCCTGATGACCGTGTTGAGTATGAGTTATGGACCAACAGCAATGATGAATGTGGAGTTAAATGTGATATACTGATGGGATTTGTGAAGAATTTCAAGGGTGCTGCTCAGGTGCTTGAAAAAGGCGGCTATACTCAATTCACACCCCATTATATAACTTGGTACTGCCCTCAAGCTTTTACCCGAAGCCTACAGTGCAAATCTCAATGCATCAACCATGGAAGATATTGTGCTCCGGATCCTGAACAAGATTTTAGCTCTGGTTATGACGGAAAAGATGTTGTTATGGAGAACTTAAGGCAGCTTTGTGTTTTCAGAGTAGCAAACCAGACCAATAGGCCTTGGGTGTGGTGGGACTATGTGACAGATTTTCAAATACGATGTCCCATGAAGGAGAAAAAATATAACAAGGAATGTGCAGATGGCGTTATCAAATCTCTTGGTAAAAGAATCCTTTATTTCACTTAGAATTGCCACTGATAGCACTGTCAATAATCAAAATATTGCCAGAAACTAGTTATGACTGATTGATGATGTTCTTTTGTCATCCATTCAGGGCTTGATGGTAAAAAGATTGAAAAGTGTATGGGAGATCCCGATGCTGATAGAGAAAACCCTGTTCTGAAAGAAGAACAAGATGCCCAGGTATCACTCTCATGCTTAGACATTTATGTTTTACTACGTTGTCGTATTTGACATTTTGAAGATGTTAATCATGGAAAAGCTTTTTAATAGAAACATTTTCATAGGTGGGAAAAGGATCTAGAGGTGATGTTACGATTTTGCCTACACTTGTTGTCAACAATCGCCAGTATCGAGGTTCATATTCACACCTGTATTCCTAGATAAAATTTTGGGTGCTTTCCTTTTCTGACATATTTGCACGCAGGAAAGCTGGCCAAAAGTGCTGTTTTGAAGGCCATCTGTGCTGGCTTTGAGGAGACTACTGAACCAGCCATTTGTTTGACTAGTGGTGAGTTTTTCATTGCTATATTTTCTTAACAAGTATTTTAGTCTGTTTCCACTTAGGTTGTGCAGTGTGGTCATGAGATTCCAAGAGAAAATTGAGTGAATTTGTGTTGTGAAATGTCCAAAGATATTGAGGATCTATGTTGCTTGGCTCTTTATTTTTCTTGAATACCCATGTCTAACACATTTTTGGATATGATTATGGGTATATGACCCTCTAAGGATGCTCTAAATACATGGAAATATTTCAAAGCATTGTACATATCTATGTCAGACACATGCTCGTATCCAACACTCACACTTGAGTCTGAGTAACATAGACAAGGGTTAGGCTCTTAAAAGTGACAATGTAGTAGTTCAATTTACTCTCCAGTCGTTATTTGAAACATGAGTGACAGCGCTTATCTATGTTGCAGATGTGGAGACGAACGAATGCTTGGATAACAATGGTGGTTGTTGGCAAGATAAAGCAGCGAACCTTTCAGCATGCAAGGTATGATTTAAAACATTTTTGATAAAGGTTTTTACTTGCTTATGACACCATGAACTTTTACGAATTTATTGTTTTGTTTCTTAGGATACGTTTCGAGGAAGAATTTGTGAATGTCCTTTGGTTAATGGTGTGCAATTCAAAGGAGATGGTTACAGTCACTGTGAACGTGAGAATTTGGATTCTATTATTGATCATTTCATTTGCATGGATAAAGTTTTTACTTCAAAGTTAATGTTAGTTTGTGATTCATACAGGCATAATTGGATGCAATGGCATTATAGGATTCATGTAGCCTGTGTTTCTCTAATTCTTCGTTTTTCTTGAAGTACCTTATAGATTTGTATTTCATTCCTATTCTTTTTCTTCTTGTCATTCAGCTGGTGGGCCTGGAAAGGACTTTGCAAGATAAATCCAAACATGGAGGTTGTTGGCATAAAAATAGTCACGGCATGAAAAATTGCATACTCTGCTTGTTCGAGTAACATAGTTAGTAGCCATTCATTTGGAAGGTTATTTACAAGCTCCTTCTGTTTGTTGTTTATTCTTCCTTGTGAAAACAAGTTTATGTTCTGATCAATGCTCCGAACAGGATAAAGGAGATGTTAAATGCAAGTGTCCTCCAGGGTTTAAAGGTGACGGTGTCAACAGTTGTCAAGGTGAGCCTTGAATGAATATAATATATATATATATAGTCAGTGACAGAGCTACATGAGAGGGTGGGAGGGCAGACCATTTTTATTTTATTTTTACTTTGAGTTTTATGCTAAGTTCTGCAAATATCTAGTGTTGGCCTGTATATGGTTCAGGCTGTAATTAGGATTTCAAAAATCAAAGCCTAGTTTGAGTTGAATTATTTTCACCAATAGGAGTGAAAACGTCCACTACAGGACATCTTGAAAGCACCTATTTCATTCTTAAGATGAAGAAACTTGCATGAAACTTTGTGTTTTTTAATGTTTTATGTTACTTGTTCCAAGTTTTCATTTTTCTTGCAATATTCATGTCGAGCACTTTCCCAACACATTCAAGGCGATGAGTATGGAGATGACCCTTTAAGGACTCTCCAAATGCATGGAAAAAAATTTGAACCTAACGAATCTGACACTTTCACCCTAGTCTGAGTAATATTAGAATGCTATATCAATTTATGCATTGTCCATCATGCAGATATCGATGAATGCAAGGAGAAGACAGCCTGCCAGTGTCCTGATTGTAGCTGCAAAAATACCTGGGGAAGTTACGAATGCACTTGCAGTGGAGATCTTCTGTATATCAGGGAACATGATACCTGCTTAAGTGAGTTGGCAGATCTGGGTTTGCAACTTTAACCTATTTTCTTCGGAACCATTAGTGTCTTGATATCTGACTCCTTGTTCTATCTCAGGTAAGACTCGTACCGAAGTAAGATCAGCCTGGGCTGCTATGTGGGTCATTTTTATCGGCTTGGCAATGGCTGGTGGCGGCGCTTGTCTTGTTTACATATATCGATTAAGGGTAAGTGAATGCATTGCATTTTAAATTAAGCCGAAAATCTGAAGTCTGGTGGTCTAAGAAAGTAACTTTTCTAAATGAATCCTGGAATCGAGGGTTTTGATTGGCAAGTCACACTATGGGATTTTCTTCTCTATCCATCCGTGTACTCGAATTTTAAGCATATATGGGTTTCTTTTGCCTAATGTTTACTTGTATTGTTATTTATGCAGTCATACATGGATTCCGAAATCAGAGCTATAATGGCACAGTACATGCCTCTGGATAGTCCAGCGGAAGTTCCGAGCCACGTAAGCGACAACAATCGTGCATGAAGAAGAAAACTCCAACATTTTCCATGGATTCAGGTTTGACATGGTTCTTGTGATCGAAATCCAAAATAGAAGTAGCATCTAAGAACATTTCTCTCTTTTTCTTTCCAGATAGGCTTTGTGTTTTGCCCCATAATTTATATGGCAATTCTGTATTCCATTTGGTCTTTTTTATTGTGTATGTATATAACTCCCATATACATGTCTAATCTTGCATTAAAGAAATAATAAATTAAAGTAAAGATGAATGTCATAATTATGAAGCAGAAGTTTGTTTCGACTTAATTCTAGTTTTATTTCAAAGTTTTGATATATAATATATGGGAACATTATTTGGTACGCTTGAGATAGAGTGTTTGCCCTCTACTAATAGTTTTAATCTTCCGTTATGTGTTTTAATTGTTTATTAATATGAGTTTATTAGATCACAAGTTCCTAAACTATGATCTTCGTTCCAAATTGATCTCTAAATTTTTAAATGTTTCAATTTCAAATTCAAACTACAACTCTTGATTATCAAACTTTTGAAAGTTCTAATTTTATCCCTAAACTATAACTCATTTTAAATTGATCCTTAAACTTTTTGAACATTCTAATTTTAACTCTAAATTATTGATATACGCTAATCAAATATCTCATATTAATAAAATTGTTATAAAAATTAATTGTCATGTAAACATTGATGTATATCGTATAATAATATGATATGACATAAACGATGATTTGAGGATAAAACTAGAAGCTTTAAAAAGCTTAGGGGTCAGTTTAAAATAAAAATCATAATTTAGGATAAAAATATAACATTCAAAAGTTTAAATACTAATTTGATTAGAACTGTTCATGTAAAAAATGCAACAACCAATATATAAATAATAATTTTAATTTCACATATAAGATTGAGATTTTTTTTATTTCTTAAGATATTTACTTGAACAAGTCCAATGATTAATTCTTCAGTATAAGATTAAGGTCTTTAATTGCCGATTAAAACAATAAAAATTTAATTAAATGAGACATGATGTTAGATATCGTAATACACGTCATCGTGTTTTGTATTGTTTAACCACTGAGCTCTCCCTTATATTAAAAACCATTATATGCATTATATCATATTTATTATACCTAATAAATATTACTAGTATCACATCTTAAACAAACAGTCTTGTGTTGTCTTTCAAAATAATTTGTAATTATGTAAAAAAACAAAAAGAAAAGAGAAGAAATGTGAATGCATTTAGCTACTCTTTATAACGTCATTCATTTCAACTCCAATACAAAAAAAAACCCATAAAAAAAAAACTCAAAAATGGTCATTAAAAACATTTAGTCTTGACTTCATTGAATTGATGATTTTCCTTTGTATTCCCACCAAATGGGAAATTGTTGAAAAGATGGGATTGATGGGTAATAGATACCTCTGCGATTTATCTGCCTGACCGCTGCCATTGAAGCGAAACCAAGGGCTGTGCAGAGACGAAGGCGAGTACAGCAGCAATGAAAGTAGAATTTTAATTAGTTACTATTGGTTCCTCGTCGACGCGTCCCTCCCCAGAGACTTTTGGGCGATTCTGTAATATAGAATACCCATAGTCGCCATGCAGGCCCTGCATAACATGATCGATCGATACACTGTAATTAAAATACATACATTCTACCTGCATAAGCACAAAGAGAAATGCATAGTAAAAGAAATGGGCAAATGCATGCACAAGAAAGTACATCTGTGCATTCATTTTGAATGTTAGTGTTTAGGATGGCATTGCTACATGCGTACAAAAGAAAAGAAAAGTGCAGACTTACATGATTGCCATGACAAGAAGGATTTTTCGTGGATCCATCCGCGTTGGCCTTTGATGCTTTGGCCGACCTTCAGGGCCATCATCTGCATCTTTACGTGGAGGTGCAGTTACCGGTAGAGTCGGTAATGCACTTGACCAGAAGGGAATCAATGCTCTGAGAAACTTATGACGTAGTGGACCTGCAACAATAAATTATAAAAATGACACGAATCATGAGTTTGAGATACAAGAATAAAACAAATCATGATGTAAGCATAAGAAATATTATCTTATCCAAGGTCACGGTCACGGTCACAGTTACAGCAAGAGCAAAATGGAAATTTTAGTCAATGCAAAATGACATCATGAACAAAGGCTTTTTTAACTTACCTCTTCGAGAATACTTTTTACGATTTCCATCTTCATCATCAGCATAATATGAGATTTCTGCAGTTTGTTTATCAACATGAACTGTACTCTTACGTGTTGTAGCCACAGGCTGGGTTACATAGCAACATAGAACAACACACCCATGATAAGACAAAAAAAAACTCAGGTATGAGAATTGACACATATAAGCAGGCAAACCAAAATATGACTCAACAACTTAGTTCACACCCAACAATTAACAAAAATAAAGCTTACAGCAACAGGACTAGAGGATTTCAAGTACTTCTCAGCCGAACTAGGAACATCTATCTCCGTTATTTCGGTCACTGTAAGTTTAGGTCCTCCAATAGCTGAGTATCCTTCATCTTTTGACATAGCAGGTGATGAATTCCCACCATGCTCCCTTCCTCTGGTGGAGTTTACATTAATCAGTGGATCTGAAGCAAATGCAGGTGGTGGATGATTTCCGAACAAATTCTTCTCCATGCCAGTCTGCACATTAACCCCTTATGTCATATAAAATTTAAGCAGATATGAAAATTGATAGAACTCAACTCATATTCATTTCAACCTAAAATGAAAACTCCAATACAAAGCTGCAACAGAGCATGTTACATCTCCACTCAATCCAAATCACTTTTTTCCTTTGGAGCACTTTTTAAGGATAATATTTAGATATTATTTTCAGAGGTAATCAATGACCTTCGGCATTTAGAAGCATCAAATTATTGAGTGACCACCCCACGCACTGGGATCTTAAGAAGTGCTAGGAATGGGATTTAAGCAACTATTTCATAGTTCAATGCTTTTAATGGTCAAGGAAAGAAAAGGTTTGGCTATGGACTTCTATAGCCTACATTTTACATTAATTTTCATTGGGAGCAGTTAGTTGTGCTGATCAATACATTTGACAGGCAAATTTTCTTAACAAAATTCATATCATCAAAAAAAAGAATATATCTAAAGTTCACTTTACATTTAGGAGGAGCACGTTTTTGAAATAGCAGAAATCGAACGTGAACTCACCTGCAGGATAGCCTCCTTCAGCAGTGAATGAAGACAGGATGCTGAATCTTTAACACTCTTGGGAGGCCATATCTGGGCAAGAAACCATTGAAATAAATGAGGCAAGCCAAAGAACAAATACTGACAGAAGTAAGTTATAACCAAGACCATCTAAATAATAGCTATAATATAAGCATATCAATCAGTAAACAAATCGAGGAATGCCACAAGAAAATTTTACGGTCTTGAATCCTTTTTCCTTAAGTAACAGATAATAGGAATTCTCCTCACATATTAGATAATCTCATTTACATTTTGTTCCATAATTAATATCAACCTCTGCTTCCGTTATGCCATGAAAAAATTTCAAATAAATACAGTGGAAATATCAGAAAAATGCCAATCAGCTAAAGAGTTTTAATCCACTAACAACGTATATGACTAGCTCCAAAAGCATAAGCAAGTAGCATCACAATAGTTTTTATCACGGTTAACCATCTGCTATCCATCAATGTTTTCAAGCATAGACACATTTAGCATCTAGATGCTTCCAACTAATTGAAAGGTTCAAGAATAGTGTCAATCAAATTTGGGAACTCATATTTTCAGTTGAAACAATACTAAACATAAGCATGTTGCTAGGGAACAGTGATTAGAAAACTTACAGATGTAGAACATGAAGGACAAGTATAGCCAGCAGGTGCAGTGTGCAGAGGAAAGCTTTTGATATGTGCAATCAAGCAATTTGTGTGTATGACATCTTGAAAAGCAAAAATATACAATAAGAATAAACAGCACGAGTCAAACACGCCTTCTGCAAAAAAAAAAAACACTAGAGGCAGTATCCATATAAGCATAAACAAATACCTAAGCAACCCAACCGAGTAGTTTCAGAGCCAGCCCCCTCCTCAAGTACAGCTTGGCATTTGCAACACTTGGGAGGCCAGTTATACTCTCCATCTATGACCCATTCTGAGTAGGTACGAATCTAGAGCAAAGTGGAAAGAAAAATACGTTATAAACTACAAGACAGCCACCCCCTACTTTCCAAGTATAAATAGGATTATTATTATTTTCACTCCCTTGTTTTCTCATAGTAGCTGAAGCACAATCAAATTTTCATTTAAGCCAACCAAAGTGCTTGGAAATAACAGTTTTGAGTGCAAAATGAAGAGAATGTTATAACCTACCACGCATATTTGGTGCTCAGGAAAACAAATGCATTCCCCACAAACAGGGACCTTGTGCACGAAACAATATAACTTTGTAGCCTGAAACACCAAAAGGAAAAATGGATATTTACATAATGAGATATTTGCAAACCATTGATCTCAACCAAAGAACATCAGCTCTAAATTTTATCCTATGCAACACAAGCTAGTAAATTCATAACATAACAAGCTACATTCCACTTGCATCCCCCCAAATATCAACGTCAACAATGTCCCCATTTGTTCGATTCATTCATTAAAGTAATCAAATTCACATTTTCCAGTTAATAGACTCCAAAATTTAGACAACAAAGATCTTAAAGTCCTAAATTCTTTAGATGATAAACAATGATGTCTCAAATCTCGATCTTAACCCAACATCAGCTCTAAAATTTATCCTACTTGATACCAACAAGCTACATTCCACTTAAACCCTCTGAATATCAAGGTCAACATCCCTCTCTGTTCGATTGAAGTAATTAAATCCACATTTTCCAATGAACAAACTCCAAAATTAAGACAACAAAGATTTGAAGACTCCTGAATTCTTTAAGACGATGAACAAAAATTTGATAGATCTAAAACCTCCGACGATGTTTTACAATTTCCAGCACATAATTCTCAGAAAAATAAAGCAAATTCATAATATATCGTAACATAACAAGCAACATTCCACTTGAAGCTCCAAACATCTAGGTCAGTGTTCCCCTATGCTAGATTCGTTCATTTCAAATTCCCATTTCCGATTAATAAGCTATACTATACAATTAAGACAACGAAGATCTGAAGAAAAATGATAAATTCTTTAAGGTGACACAAAAAACTTCAGATGGATCTAAAACCTCCAGCGATGAATTATTAATTCCAACACGTGTTTCTCAACGAATTTTATCAAGTGATCAAAGATTTGATACGGATTGATTAAAGGAAGAATACCTTGCGGCATTTGCAGACCACCATTGCATAGAGAAGCGATCAAGCAAGGGACTGAATCACTTGATAAATTTGATTCCGTAACCGATTTCAGAAATGGATTAAGGTGAAAATTAGCTAGGGTTTAAGGTCAATCATAAGATTCAAACAAAGAAAAAAAGAAAACAGAAAGAAAGATCTGAGCTGAAATGATTATGGCAAATTTCATTTTACACACTGAAACTAAAAATATCGAAGCTTTGATTAGCTTATGAATCTTTTGGGAACCATAACTTATATCCATTAACGATTTTTACATTTTGCATTAAAATATTTTTTTGTCAAATTTTGTAATTAGTCTTTGTACTACGCATAAATTGTTGATTTTGTCCTTACATTTTAATTTAATTAATTATGATATTGTAGTTTTCAGATTTTGAAATTTTGGTAACTTAAAAAAAAAAAAAGGGGACAATTTAACTAAATTATAGAAATATAAAATGATAAAAATTCAAGAAAATGAATCTATTTTTAAAAGCTTCTCTTCATATGTTAGAATTTCCATCCACCATTCTATAAAAATCGAGAAATTAATTCTTCAATTTTAATTTATTAACCATTGACAAAGATGTTAGCTGGTTTATCGATAAATACATAATTTTTACGGGTAAACATCACCATTGGTCACTAAACTGTTCCCCCTTTCCTGTTTTGATCACAAACTATTACTTTGTATAAAATTGTCTTTAATGTTACTTTTTTTTTCTATTTTGGTTACCAATCTATTGCTTCTTTCCTATTTTGGTCATTAAATTATTTCCGTTTTCCTATTTTTTGTGAGTTTTTAGTGGCGGATGACTAAAATAGGAAAAACGTAATATTAATGACTATTTTATCAAAAATATTAGTTTAATAGTCAAAACAAGAAAATATGAATAGTTTAGTGACCAACGGTAATGTTTACCCTTTTTTAAGGGTTTAGTTTTAGCTATCCTCTCCACTGGGGAGGCATCTAATCTTAGTTCTATTAAAGAAAGATTCTTGAGTGATTTTCTTATGTTCTAATCATATTAACGTAATTTAAATTTAGCTTAGCAATTGTTAACATAATATTTGAACTCAAGGAGTAATCCCAACTAGGGATGGCAAAGATACCCATGCCCGAACTGACCCGAGTCGACCGACCCAATCCGACCGGGTATTTTAGTTGGAATTTCAGGTATCGGGAGGAGGGCGAGTTTTGAGATAAAAAAACTTAGGACGGGCGGGTTTGGGTTTAGGGTAAAAAATTTCGACCCGACCCGGTATATTTAATATATATAATATTTTATTATTTTTTTGGGTCAGGCGGGTAGGGTTCGGGTATAACCTTTAATTTTCGAGGCAGGACGGGGTCGGGTTTGGATCCTCAGGTTTTCGGGGAGGGGCGGGATCGGGTATAGTGGCTTACTTTTTAGGTCAGGGTGACTATAAACCCGACCCGCCCCACCCCGTTGCCATCTCTAATCCCAACTGTAAATGATGACATGTTTTCACTTACAGTGGCGGAGCTACATGTAAATTAGGTTGAATTGTTTTGGTATGAGATTTTCGAAGAGTTAAATGGGATTTTTGAGGAGTTAATATAAAATTTTTCATAAGAAATATTAGAATTGACCCCAGTTGATTTGTTGTGGCATGACATCAACAATATTATATTGTAATAGTATGAAAATCCTTGTACCTCATACTCTACTCTGACCCCACTATATAAAAATTATGGCTCCGCCACTGTCCACGTAAGTGATTCAAATTTAAACAGTTTAGTTTACACATATATGTGAATTAATCTAGTTTAATAACCGAGCATAAATGCAAAATACTACCATGTACTCGATTCATTTGTTTGTATGAATCTCTACGTTCTTTACTTTCAAGCTTCAACTCATTTATTATTCTTTGAATATTGTTGTACTCAAATGTTAAATATGAATACTTTGAAATAGGTTTTCTTTTATAATTAGAAAAATTTAAGATTCAATCCATGAATAATGAGATATGGGGATATCGGTCGTATAATGTAGTTTAACTTTGCATTTTCAACTCGCATCATAGCTAGAAATTTATCTCATAGCCGACAATCATCTTGTCTGTGACATTTATACTATGTAAAACTCAATTAATTTTACACTAATCTATGACCATTGGATGGATGAGATTAGAAATAGGATATGTGAAGATTATTACTTAAAAAAAATAAAGAGTTAATCTCATTCATCAATTTTACTCATGAATTAGATTAAAAATAATTGAGTTATATATATATATATTTATATGAAAATTTCGATTTCATTCAATTACACAACTTTCTATCACAATGATCAACATAATATTATTTTCCGATTACATATAACAAATACAAATAATTTTATTAATTAAATATAAAGATAAATGAATTTAATATTTTAAATACGTACAATTATCACACCCACATCTAAGATTTTATATAAAAACTTGAAAAACAGTATGATTAATTCATTGAGAAACAACGAAGTATTATTAGTTCAACAACCACTTCAAGGTTCATACTAAACTAATCAAAACACAAAAAGTCATTTTAAGGTGCCTTCAAATTAGAAAAACATACTACCAGTACTTCAATAAAGTCCTTCCTACTTCACACCATATAAATTCTTCAGCGGTACTGCAAGATGAAAACAATAAACAACCGAAAGGTCAAGAGATTACTGTTATGAAAAATCATAAATATTAAGATGATATCAACCATCGGAGCATGTTTTCGAGACATTGCAGCTTAACATCAGACAATAAAAGCACCTTAGACTCTTTTGGATAAGAGGCATTTGATTAGGCAGTAGGCACACACACCTGGTGCAATTGAGCACCAAATTGAAGTTCTTCTATTTCTTTCAGTTTTAGCTTCTTCGTTAGCTATTTTGATGTACATTTACTATTTCAATAAACATGGGAAGGATATCATGCATCTAGGCTAACAAAAGTACAAAACAAAGTAATATCTTGCATGTTTAGTGGAAATTTGGACCACTTTTAGAGTTCATTATCATGGTCATATATTACACAGGAGCATACTCAAGCTAGCACTTCTTTTGTTCCTAAAACTATTACAGGCAATATATGAGCTCTAACACCTCGGATGCACTATTCATATTTTGCCCCTAACAACACTGATCAGGAGTAAATTGGCAAGGGTATTTGTTTTACCTTGATGAATCCGATTTCCTTGGCATTGCTGCGGAAGCACTGTCTGCAACACATGAGCCCATACTTTCTAATAATGGCGTGGGGGTTTCCACACACGGCTATAAAAAAAAAAAAAAAATTTTAAGCCATTGTAAACTAAATAATCCAAGACAAAACCCCAATTCTACAAGAATCATGCAGAATACTTCTACATGCTACACTAAAATTATTCATAATAATCTCAACTCAAGAAATTCAATGTCGTTAAAACTCTTAGATTCGAAGAATAACATTGTAATTCGTTCGGTTCAGGTACTCACAAGTTTCAACAAACTAAACTTACATTGGATTCCCTCAAAGTATTTACATGCTAAAATAGTTAAAGAGAAGTAATTACCAGGCGCGAGATCCAGGGCCGTAGGTTTTGGGGTGAGAGTTCCAGACGTTAGAGTGACCCATGGCCGATCAGCTGCTCGTCGATCAAAGCTCTGAAAAAGCAAATGCAAGTTCGACGGCTAATTGAAAAACCCTAGATTTGGCGGTGGAGTTCTGTTTATTAGGAAAATTAGAGTATTTATTTATATGGAGGAGGATTCCAAGGTAGTGAAATGTAAATGATTCAGTTAACGTCTAATTCTGAACTTACTCCCTAATCCATTTATATTTTGAATTTAGTCCCTAAACTCGTTTGATTTAAAAACTAAAGTCTAGTGGATAACATTGTTAATTGATTTTTGTTAAATTTAAATGTGCTATCAATCATATTCTAATTTTAAATCATGCCTTCAAACATTAAGATTCCACATTTCAAATTTAACAAAAATCAATGAATAGTGTTATCAAATACATTTTAATTTTCAAAAGAAACTAAAATTTTAAGAATAAAAGCAAAAGGATTAAATTTCAAAAGTTTAATGAGCATAACCATGGATCAACACAATTAGGAGGTTGTTGCCACCACATAGAGAAGCTATATAATCATACTATAAACCTATTAAAACTAGTTAAACTACCTAAATGATGAGCATGTTTGTCTGATATACACTATTAAATTCGATAACCAACAATTAATTGATCTAATGGGATGTCTCATCAGATCTCTTAAATAAAGTTAGAAGTTCAAATTCTGACATTATAAATAAAATAAATTAAATTAAAAAATCGTCCTGTAATAGAGTTCTTTGCGGTACTTGATCTAAATTAATTAATCAATAAACGTGAAAGAGCATACGAGTTTGTCCTAAGAATACATTCAGCCTTCATAGTTAAAGCCCTGTTTGGCATTTCCTTGTTCACACCAATAGCATAGTGAATAAACAAAACAGACAAAGAACCGATTACCAAACACTTAATAGAAAGAAAAAAAAAAGTAAGAAGAAAAAATAGAGAGGAAAACTCAGTACATGGCCAAACAGAACACCGTGCATCGATCTAACTTGGTACGTCAAATCTCAATTCGGACCTTTGGGGTTTTGGATTCTTATCGAAATCTCAAATGGGTATCGATTATTTTTTATTATAATTGCTTAAACCCTTTGAGTTTTGTTCGATTGCTTTCTCTGGTAACTTGTCTTGGGAATTCTTTGATTTCCCCCAAATTTGGCCCTTTTATTTGTTATCTGTGATTGTTTTCATTGGGTTTTAGTTCATAACTATAAGCATTAATCGATTAATTGGAATTTTCTTTTCGCCTCTTTGAGCTGAATTCCCGTTGTGTTTTTGTTAACTGTGTCATTTTTGTAATTTATGTTGATGGATTATGGTAATTTGCAGGTGGAAATAGGGTTTCGAGATTGGGGTTTTAGGTTTTTATTGAGGATGCTGTGACTTGCCATCTGGGTAAGTTTAAGATTTTGATGCAATTAGTATTTTTTTTTTTTGGGTTCTTCTGTTGATTTTTGAGTGAAATTGGGGAAATTGAAGTTGAAGATAATGGCCAACCAAAATCATGCTCGGATCAATACCTTAGAGCTAAGATCTCTTATTGTAAGAAAACTTGGTGATCAAAGCGCTGAGAAGTATTTTGATCAGCTAAGAAAGTTATTTAGTTTGAAGATTGAAAAGTCTGAATTCGATAAATCTTGCATTAAGGTCATTGGGAGGGAAAATTTACCACTTCACAACCGGCTGATTCGATCTATTATCAAGAATGCTTGCGTCTCTAAAGTTCCGCCTTCGAAAACAATTCGGAAACTAGGATGTAACCTTCAAGTCGGAAATGGTTATCAGCGAAATTGTCTTCAGTCGCTCTACGGAGATGCATTGCCTCCTTCCCCTCGCAAAGGTAGGTCCCCTGTCAATCGGGACCGAAAGTTTCGAGACCGTCCTAGTCCGCTGGGGCCACTTGGGAAGACACAAAGTGTTGTATGCGAGGAATCACTTTCCAAGGCGCAAGAGCAGAGTGCAACTGAATTGCTTTCGCTTGGTAGCAAACCTCCTGATGTTGCATCTGTGGAAGATGGGGAAGAGGTCGAACAGGTGACTGGAAGCCCCACTGTTCAGAGTAGAAGTCCCATTACAGCTCCTCTTGGTATCTCAATAAATTTTGGTGGAGCATGTAAAGCTCTTCCGAATGCTTTTTCATATAATAATTACAACCCCGAGACATGTCAAACTAAAGGTGAGCTGCCGGATACAAGATCATTACGAAGTCGTCTGCAGAAAAAGTTAGAGACGGAAGGAATTAGTGTTCCAGTGGATTGTGTTAACTTACTGAATAATGGCTTGGATGCATACATGAAAAGATTGCTCGAGGCCCCTGTAAGACTGGCAGCCGCGTTAAAGTCTCGAAGGTTACCTCAAAATTACTTGCAACAATCAGAAAGATCTTTTTACGTATCGACTCCGGTCTTTCGTGCTGCAATGAAAATGAATCCACAGGTACTCGGAGAAGATTGGCCTATGCAGCTTGAGAAAATTAGTCTTAGCTCTTTGGAAGATTGAGGAGAACCTGGTTGAAACATAAACCAGCGATATAGCAGCTTAGGAAATTATCATTTGTGACTTTCATGTTTAGAATGATATATATATATATATATATATATATGATTCAGTTTCTTTTTCCAGTCAAATTTATATACTCTTTAGCTCTACCATTGCCAAAGTAGTACTTTTTTCTAGCCGATAAAGTCTTGGCTTAATGATAAAGAGGAGGTTTTGGGAATTTTGAGGTCTCCTGTTCAAATCCCACCGAGTGTGGGTTTAGCCTAAGCTTATAATGGTAAGTTAGTTTGAGTTTAGTTAATGATTGAGTTAGTTATTCAGTTTAGTTTCTATAGTGATAAATTCTGGTTGGAACTGATAATATAATTGTAAGTTGTAATTTTAAAAACTCTTGTTGAAGATTGAGGAACATTTAAACAGCTATGCAATTTATGCGACTTTCGAACAGAGTAGTCAGGATGGACCGTGTTGTTTTTGTTATGATATTTATTAATATGTACAGGTATGGTGTGTTTTAATCTATCGTTCCAGGTTTATCGATATATTTTAAATATTTTTCGTAGCATGTACAAGCCATGGGGTTGTTGAATATATTAGAAAGAAAAAGGTTGAAAGTGGGTCTATTCATTTCCAAAAGCAGAGGTTTATTTTTTTTTCTTCTGAAACTTAAAGCAGCTTTCTTAATCAAATTGCTCTTGGTCTCTAATCTACTTTGTAGCAACCCATTTCTCACCTTTAATGACTGGACAGCTTCCATGAAGAGATGTCTTATAGCAGACTTGCCTGACCTAACTGGTGTTGCAGGCTTACCAGACGGCCCAACGACCAGTCATACCTTGGCCGTCAACGACGAGACAGGTATGGTCATTTTCCAAGCTGATGGGGTTGAGTGCTCTGCAATTGAGATATAATCCTAGTTGAGCATGATGCTTTGACAAGTCCACATTCTACTTATATTCTTGTATGATTTTCAGGCAATGGATTTGAGAATAGAAAAGGTACAGTTATATTCTAAAGTTGGAAATGAATTAATTTGACCCCTCCATCAAAATGGATCAATTTTAGCAGATGACATTAACTTGTAACTCAAAATTTAAATTAATCTTCGAACTTTAAAACATTCTAATCGAATCCTTAACTTCTAGTTCATGAGTGCATCACTAATGTAGCTGCAAAAAAAAAGGTTTTTATCGATGCCGGAATCACCCATTACTGAGACCTTGTAGTTCATTTCTCAATGAATTCAGATTTGTTTAAAGCAATGAATTGTTGGTATCAAGAACATAGTTCATCCCAGCAATTATTTTGACATATTCCTTGATGTCAACTTTTTGAAATGAAATCTTTTATTTTATAATTTTTTATGCAAACATAGTGTGCGAGAAGCTGAGATTAAAAGACCGTTTTGAAAATTAATACAATCTTGTTTGCTGAACAAACTTTATACTCTGTCTTTATTCTTTGCTGAAACTTGGGGCAAGGAATTGTTAACAATCTTGTTTGATGAACAAACTTTATACTCTCTTTTTGTATTCTTTGCTTAAACTGGGTGCAAGGATTTGTAAAAGAAGAATACATTCATTCTTCATATGAAAACTCTTCAACATTATAAAATGACAATATCAATGTTATCATAGCACACCAATTTCATTAAAAATTTGTCCTTGCTCCAAAAAAACATTTCTTCTTCTTCTAAAAAGCCATGGATTTCTCAGCTATTTCCTCGGTCGTTCAAACAATCGGAGGACTTGTAGCTAGGGCTAGAGAAGTTACATTGTTGTTGGGCGTGAAGGACCAGTGTCCAGGATTTGCGGAGGGAGCTGATATGGATGCAGAGCTTCCTCAAAGAAGCAGATGCGAGGAAAGCTGATAACGAGGTGGTGCGCACCCGTGTCGCTGAAATCAGAGAGTTGGCCTATGATGCGGAAGATGTGATCGAGTCTTTCGCTCTTAAAGTCACACCCAGAAGGAGAGGAGGCATCTCAAATGTCATCAAAAGAACTGCTTGCATCTTGAGTGAGGCATGGTTGCTTTGCTGAACCAAGTTTGAGATTGAGAGAATCACAGCCATAATCACCAAATTGACCCGACGATTGCAGACCTATAAACTTGATGATGATAAATCAAGGGACAAAGCAGGTTCAAGTTGTTCAAATCAAAGGTATGAGTTGAGGCGACCTTATCCACATAAACCCGATGACAATGTTGTCGGGTTGGTTGATGATATCAAGCAATTGGTCCCGGTGCTGATTGACAAGAAAAGCAATTACTCCGGCCTTCGTTGATCTTGTGACCTCCACACAGATCACTGTCTATAGTGTCTCTTCGTCCAAATCAAAAGGGATGAACCATTCGAAACCGTCACAACAATCTCCATCTCATTAGAAACCGTCACAACACTAATAAAGCGTGCCAAAAACTCCTAGCAAATCATATTTATAGTTGCTCAAACAATTCACTTATTTATTCAAAGCAACCGAAAAGATGTTTATAGTGGTTACTGACGAGTAGTAAATTGGTGTTGTTATTAGCAAACAGCGTTGATGCAAGAATGGAAGAATTAGGGAAGGAAATGCTTCATCACTGCGCAGGGCTGCCATTAGCCATCACTGTAGTGGGAGGCATTTTGGCCACCAAGACTACGGTATATGAATGGCAAACGTTGCTTGAAAATTTCAACTCATATTTAAAGAAGAGGGGCAAAGGCCTAAGTACCATGGATGTGTTAGCCTTGAGTTTCGATGATCTGCCGCCCTATTTAAGACCGTGTTTCCTCTATTTAAGTGTTTTCCCAGAGGATGAGGTTGATTCAGTTATGGGTTGCAGAAGGCATTGTTTCATCAAAGGAAGGGGAGATCATGCAGGATGTTGCAGAACATATGTTGGTTGAACTTGTGGAAAGGTGCATGCTTCAAGTTGGCAGAAGAAGCCCTATCTTAAAGATCAAAACTTTCCGCATGCATGATCTGATGAGGGAGCTCTGTTTGTCAAAAGCAAGGAAAGAAAATATTCTCTGCATCATCGACGATCCCTCATTTCCTCCGGCTAACAATCGAGCAGTTCGCAGACTTGTTTCACATCAACCCATTCTCTTTCGACGCATCGAAAGTTCCCCTTTCAGGTCAATGTTGTTCTTTCATAAATCATCTAAATTTCATGACAAGGCTGAAATGCGGGGATGGTGGACATACCTGTTCAACAATTTTAAATTGCTTAGAGTCGTATACTTTGATGTAGATTTTGATTATGACAGACGATGTGAGTTACCCAGTGCTGTTGGTAATCTCATCCACTTGAGATTCTTGGATTTGGGAAGCTTTGAATTATATCGGCCAATGATTCCATCATCTCTAGGTGTTTGCAAACCCTGGATTTAAGAATTTCAACTAGTTTGTTTGATTATATTTATATACCGGATGTGATATGGAAGTTGGAACAGTTAAGACATCTCTATCTCTCACTGCGTATTAACGAGAAGATCAAGTTGAAGTTGCACACACTGAGAAACCTTCAAACACTTGAGAATTTCAACACACGGAATTGTTTTGCTGCAGATCTTTCCAAGCTAACAAATCTCAGAAAGTTGGAGATACATGGGTGTTTCAACATTGAAGATTGTAAGGAGGGTGTGGATAAGAATCAACCAATCATCACAAGCAAATATCTTCAATCCCTATCTATTTGGAGTTATTATGAAGAAATAGATGCACAAGTATTAGGTCACCTCCTTTCAAGCTGTGTTGATTTGTGTGAGCTGGAGTTACAAGGGAAGATGAACAAGTTACCAGAGTATCACCATTTCCCTTCAAGTATAGCTTACATACGCCTTATTCATTGTAAGCTCGAGGAAGATCCTATGCCAACACTAGAGAAGCTGCCCAACTTAAGGCTTCTTGAATTAGACTATGGTGTTTTCAACGGAAAGAAAATGGCTTGCTCTGCATCACATTTCCCTCAACTCAAGCCCCTAACCTTTAGTCGTCTTTGGCAATTGGAGGAGTGGAAGGTGGAAGGAGCCATGCCTGCTCTACGCCATTTGAAGATTAGAGCATGCAAAAGTCTGAAATGCTTCCGAAAGGATTGAGATTCATTACAACCCTCCAACTTAGAAAATAACAGAAAAGTGATAAAAATACATAATGTTTCAAAAATGTATATAATAAAAATTAGTCTTAAGGGTATAAAAAGCCTTGAACTTTTGAAAAAAATCAATTAAGTCTCTGAATTTTTTTACCTAATTAAGTCATTAAATCAAGAAATCTAATCAATTAAGCCATTTGACCATTAAATCTTGACAGTTTTTTTTGGATTTGTTGGTGTAGTGCATTGTGTCACAATGTTTTCACTTGACCTTTTCAAAAATTTTCATTTTATTTAAAGAATTCTTTAAAAGTTCTAAAAATTCTAAAGACTTATAAAATTTATAACAAATATTTTTTTGAAAAAAAACTCTGTAAATACAACATGATAGAAATGTAGTGTATCATGTGCCAGTAATATTTAGAAAAAAATTGTCAAGAATTAATGGTCAAAAGTGGTCAAAGGGATTAATTGATTAAATTTTTAGAATTGGTGCAAAAAATTTTAGGGGCATAATTAATTTTCTTTTCAAAAGTTTAGGAGCTTGTTACACCATTAAACCTAGAAATTATAATCATATTAAAATTTAGATAAAATAACAAATTTAATATTTATCTAATTTAACCCTAGCCGCTCTCAGTTTTTTCTCTAACGCAACCCTCTTCTTCTATTGAGCGCCGCAAGTTTTATTTTTTCTATTTTATTTAGTCAACGGCGGCACCGATTTTGATGCTGGTTACTAACTGGCAGATATGTTTTTCTTTATTTCTTTTTTAGTTTTTAATAAAAATAATTATGCCTTTGTGGCATATTTTTCTCTACCTTTGTGGCATGTTTATCTATGTCTTTTCACATATTTTTTCTTATTCCTCGGTCTTTTGACCGTTCTTTTATTTTATGTTTTTCTCAAGGTTGGATTTGACGACGCCATGCTTGATCAATATAGCGCTTATTTGTACTGCTGCTGATCTTCCATGTTTTAGACTCTTGAATTGAATTTGGATATGCGGTTTGCGCTAGTAGATAGTTTCTCACGATGCTCGGTTTTGATTTGCGGTTCTCGGTGGTCTTTCAATAGCTTAATTTCCTTTTGTGGTTCGTTTGCAGATGCAGTCAGATTTGTTCGTGTCTATTTTTTGTTCGAGTCTTTTGGATGGGGTTTTAACCTTTTTCATGTATGATCATTGTATAATCTAAAGTGACTAGTTTTAGGAAAATGTCCAAATTATGTATTTAGTTTACGATGATAATGTCCAGAAGCCGATGCGGTTCCCCGTCTCACGGTTCGGCCTCCCACCTCTCGGATATTTTCTATTCCGAGATGAAAAGAAATACCATTCCTTTCCTCCGTCGCTCTGTTTGTATTCTTCTGTAATACGTAAAACAAATCAGGTTATTATAACGGCAATAAGGAAACTAAATTGCTGTTGCGGCCGCATTTTGAGTAGTGGTGCTTTATCGTGATTGCGGACAATTAATAGTATTTAAAAGTATCGTTTAGTCAACTTACGGCTGAGCTGGAAAGGATCGCTGTTGTAGATATTAGCCTCATGGAAGTTGTCCTTAGGAGGTAAGGGTTCGCCGTTAACCTTCTTCATCAAGTAATCCCGAATCAACTCTTCGTCGGTAGGAACAAAACGATACCCAATAAGCTGCGAGCGAAAATCGCCTTCATCCGCGGTGGCATTCTCACCGTCTCCGGGAGCAGCAGGGTTGATGTTGGGAGCAGCCGAGGAGTTTCGCACGATGGTTTGATAATAGACACTTCCCGGCGTCCAGAAGATTTCTCCACCTCCGGCGTTGGTGACGCCATGGCTCGCAGCACCTGAGAAGTTTTACGCCATATTTCGCTTATCGGCGTTTTCTGCCATTGCTTGACGATCAAGGTTAATTACTAAAATAATTTTTGGTTAACTGATTTGTTTAGACGAAAATTAAGGTTTTGTACTTAATTAAATATCATACTATACAGCCTACTTCGACTTGAAGTAAATAAGCTATTTTATTTTATTTTTATATATTTAGTATATTTTATCTTTACATTTATGTTAAAATATCTATTTACTCGTTTATTGTATTGTGTTATTTCATTTTTATTTGTTTAATTTTTATAGAGTTAATTCCATTACGTATCCTCAAATTTTGGCATTCGTTCTAAATTGATCTTCAATTTTTAAATATTTTAATTTCATCATTAAATTATGATCTTCATTTTAAATTCGTCCCCAAACTTTTGGAGTTCTAGTTTCATCCCCAAACTATGACTCCCATTCAAAATTGATCCTTAAACTTTTGAACACTCAAAAGTGTATTGTGTAATAAATGATGAGAGATAAATGATAATTTGAGGTTGAAATTGGAATGTTTAAAAGTTTATGGACTATTTTAAAATGTGGGTCATAGTTTGGGGTGAAATTAGAATATTCAAAAGTTTAGGATCCCATTTATATCGGAGTAATAGTTTATAGATGGAAATGAAATATTCAAAAGTTTATGGATCAATCTAAAATAAGAATCATAGTTTTAGGGGCGTACAATAAAATTAACTATTTTTATGAGATTTCCAATATTCAGTAGTCATGAATCTCAATTATATTCTTAGCCGAGTTGGTCAAATCCCTAAATCAAAAAAAAGTTATTCCAATGATATTGTTTCATACTTTCATCTATAATACTTGAATTGGTACATTACTAAGGGACATCGAACTCTTTATTATTTGATATAAATTAATCGTTAATCAAATAGGGTCATAGATGGAGTCATGAATGAACATCAAGAGGGGATAAATTGTTCAACATATCCACTGCCTTCATCATATCCCCGTCAACATATCCGCCACCTTCATCGTATCCCCCGTCAACATATTCACCACCCTCATCCTATCATCCACCAGGTAACTTCATACATTTTATATCTTTCGATGTTACTATTTACATGTCAAATATAGTACTGAAGTTTGGTTCTGTTCCACTTTTCAAACACGGCCTTTTCCAGGTCTTTATCCACCACCACCGTACTAAACTGTGAACAAGGGACGGACAGGCAAACTCGAAGTTCTTTTTGTTTGAAACATGGTTGGGATTGTGTTCGAATCTCTTTGGAAACAGAAACTTTAGAACACTGATAGCCATTGTATAGTTTAAACTGTATTCATTTCAGTTTGTGGAATACTTTTGGGTATTTTTATGGTTCATTTCTTCTTTCTTTTGTTGGACATGATGTTCTACAGCACCACCAACCTTGGTGAATTGGACCGTTCATTAGACCTAAACTTGGAAGGATTGGACAGTAGTTTAGACTGTTTAAACAAAAAAACATTCTGCTTTTTAAAAAATGAGTTTGAAAGAAGAATTAAGATTCGTTTTAAATATGGGTATAGCTTTAACTCTAACATTCAAAGCTAAGCTCGACTCAACTTATATTTCAAGTTATAATATATTGCGTAATTTATTTCATATAAACACTGAACACGAGCTTCATGTTTAAAAAAATAATAAAAAAATATTTATAAACACATATTATATTATAATCACTTTTAGTTTATTTAAAAAGTAATAAATATATGTTATTTGTGGATGTTTATCGTAATTAGAATTTTGAGTTTTAAGGTCTATTAATATGAATACAAGGTTGGATCCATACTATATTCGAACCAAACTGGTTTACAAATTTAAACTTTTTATTTATGTGTTACTTAAATTAGGACAAGCCGATTAAGCAGGATGAGTTACCCGATTCATGAAGTAATATAGATTTATCTTGATTGTAGAGGGTGGACGTGGAACAAGTGTAAGCATCTCAAGTACGGAGGGAGCATCTATTACCGACAGTTTCCATGCGGGCCTTTCTGTTTACATTATCACAGCAACAGGAACAGGAACTAAAAGTGGTTCCTTTACTTTTGCTGACATTTCTTTGTCATCATTTGATGTATGAAAACCAATCTTTCTCAACTCCGTGCCGTGGTGAGCATTAATCGAGTCCACTCAAAAAAATTTTAATTAGTGGTATTTTCAACTTTTATTTTATAATTCAAATTTTACTTAAATTTTTTTGAGTCGAGTTTATAAAATTACGAGTTAAAATTTTTGCATCGAGTTGAATAATTTTTTTTTTAAATCGAGTAAAATTTTGTTCACTCTTACCCATAGATAATTTTATTAACAACCAATAATATCGCTAATATGTTTCTTATATATACAATAGCTAAATTATTTTGACTCTCTCAAACTCCTAATCAAAAGATATTACGCGTTTATATATGTTTGAACTCACGTTCTTTTAAATATTGCAATGAAAACTATTAATTGACTCACTAAATTATTTTGATTCTTAGACTAACATATGATTGAGGTTAGTAATTTCGTAATTTTTTGGGTTAAAAAAAGTTTGGGTTTAGTCTTTGGTACTAATCAAGTTTATTATAGGGGTGGCCTTTCTAACCTAATTAACTTCATTCATAACATCACGATTCGAATATATTTTTTGTTTAAAGAATCTAATATCTCGTTTCACTGGACCAACAATATTAAATATATGTTTCGGTCGGCCGTTAATAAAATGGTTTTGCTCTTGGGATTATACTGTGAATGATCGTTGGGATCATGATGCGTGGCCATCATTTTTTGGCCGAGTGTTGCGCAGCTTTGCGTGGGTATGTTGGAGTTGTGCGAGGCGGTGATGAGGTGCCCCCTAGATGTCTCGGTGCAAGATAGGTTGTGCTGGCAGCCTTGTGAGCGTGGGGTGTTTTCGACAAAGGTGTTGTTTGGATTGATGAATTTGCTTGGAGTGGAGGCATCGTTACCTTCATTCGTAGTGTGAAATATTGAGGTACGGCCGAAAATACAATGTTTTTTTGGTTTGTCTTGCTTCGTAGGTTGCCGACGTTGTGTCTTCTCCGGGATAGGGGTGTTCCTTTGGAGGATGTGTCACTTCGATGTGTTTGGTTTGTCTTGCTTCGTAGGTTGCCGACGTTGTGTCTTCTCCGGGATTTGTTTTGTGAAGCTTTGAAGTGTGATTGATTTTCTTAATTAGAGCTATGTGTTGCTTTTCGGGATTTTTGCGTTGTTGGTGGATAATTGGTTGTGCTTCGACTTTATGGTCGATTTAGTTGGCTCGGAATGAGCTTATCTTTAATAATAAGACGATGACGGTGGGCGAGATTTTTCTCTTATTAAATTATGTGCGTTGTATTGGATCAAGGCGACAAATGGTGATTATTTTCTTTCCGAAACTCAATGGTGGGACTGTCCGAGGAATTGCCTTCCTTTGATGGAGGTGCGGGTTTAGCGATGAAGAATTGTTTGGCTATCACCTTTACCGGGAACTCTTAAGTTTAATGTTGACGAGTCTGCTAGAGGGAAACCTGGTCCGGCAGTGTGTGGGGGTGTTTTACGCGGTCCTGAGGGCCGTGTTTTGGTTTTGTTTTCAGGACCATTGGGGGTGATGAATTCTAACGAGGCTGAGCTTCGCGCTTGATATGTTTGTTCAATCATTTTGGGTGTCGATTCCTTCAGTTGTGATTGAGTCGGATTTTATGGTAGCGGTGGTATGGGTGTTACATCGTGAGCGTAGGCTGTGGCGTCTATGGCGCTGTTTTCGGCAGATTGTTGCAGCGTGTCGTGTGTTGTCTTGCATGTGTTTTAATTATATCTTTTGTGAGGCGAATAAGATAACCGATGCCTTGACTAAGGGTGGCGTTGAGCGTATGTCTTGGTTTCGTGTGATTATTTAGTTTGCTATAGCCTGCCGTCAGGGCTTTCTTGTGCGTGAGTGGGGGCTTAGGGGGTGTGCGCTGGAGCAGATTGTTCGCATGCTTTGGGGTTGATCCGGTCTTGCTCTAGGCGTCTTAGTTGTTTGTTTGGGCATTTGTTGTTGGTTGGTTGTCTTGTTTTATGTTAGTTTCGTTATTAACATATTGTACTCTTTTTTTATTTAAATGTATAAAAAAATTTATCGAGGCACATGTTAATTTTATATGATTTTACCGATTAATAGAATCATACTTGAACAAAAATAAATAAATTGAAATCCTTTAATTATCAAAATTTCAACTTAAATGAAATCCAATTTCACTAAAACGAAATAAATGGTACGACTTTTGGACAAATTTACTGGTCGGCCCACTGTTGAAGTGCTCCATTATCATCCATTACCCCATCTTCATGATTATTCATCCGCTTCCATTCTCTTTTTAAACTTAAACTCGTTGCTCAATTATTTTTGTTAAGGGTGGATAAAATTTGACTTGAAGAAACCGAATTATTTGACTCGATTCGAAAAAATTTTAAATAAATTTTGAGTTATAAAATAAAATTTTGAATAACTCAAAATTTTTAGTAATTAGTTGATCAGTTTTCAAGTTTGATTCGAGTCTGTCAATTTTATCTGAAGTATTATGTATATCACATATGAAAATATGAAGAAATATATATGTATATGGTATATGGATATAGAAATTCGTTTAAATTGGAATCAATATGTATTATAACATTATAAATAATTATAATTAAATTGGTACAGAAACTCGAAAACTCGACTCGAATTTCATAAGCTCGATTAGAAAATATTTCAAATAAAGTTTGAATCATAATATATGACTTATAAACTCGAATAACTTAATTTTTTGACTCGAACCCTAATTTTTATAGTATTTTATAATATAATTAAAATTTGTCATAAACTTTATTCTTTATATTTTTGAATGGAAAAAAATGAAAACATGTAATATAAAAAGTAAAGAAAAAAGCGGCAAATATGGTTCTATTCACCAAACAAAAGGACCACCGATTAAACATAGAGATTTCCAACTTTAAAACATGACTCAGCTTAGTTTGGTCATTAATTTAAAGCTTGTTTGTTAGGTTGATGCAACAGAAACATTGATTGTAATTAGAGTTTGTTAGAATAGTGATACCAACCGTATGAAGACTGAAGTTTTAATAATTTATATTTTGGAATCATGCAACTAATCCTTATCTAATACTACGAATACAACAACTAATTATTCTTTGCTTGTGTTTTGACATATTAATAATTGATTAATAGTAAATTAAATATGCGAAAGGGAATATATATTTTTTTGAAAAGAAACAAGCCTCATTAAAAACACCTTTTAATCCTAAATAGGGAAAAATACCCTGCTATATTAATTATTAGATGTCCGAATACAGTTACAAAATCGAAACAGGAATCCGAGACAGAAAACCACACATACAATCTCGAGCCAAAAAACAAGCTATTACAAAGCTACCCAACATACAAGCAGAATCGTAGCCATATATAAACTCTGATGCCCTTGAAATTCTTTGCTTTGCCATTCATGAGCTGCACAATTCGATTTTCTATATGCAAAGGAAATTTCCATACCAGAAGGAGAGAAGAAGCGCATGCATTGTTCGACTAGCTCAGCAAACACATTTGGGCATCAACAAGCGCTGAAAATCCAATTAACGGTCATCTGACAGTTAGACTTGAAAATAACGAGATAGAAACCCTTCCACTTTGATGTATCCCACAATTGGCACGCTTTGAGAATGACCTTTAATTTTTCAGTAGTAGGATTCGAAGTGCCGATAGATAAACAAAATTTTGGATCACGAAGAATGTCCCTAATTCCATAACTGTGAAGCATCCGTATGAAATTGTAAAACTCCTAAAGGGGAACACCCTTTAAGGCCCTACCCTGAACAATCCCACATAAATTTAGATTTTTGATGAAATTCGAGACTGTAAAAAAAGAACCTGGCCATCGACTTTTACACCAAAACCAAATCAAGAATCAAATCCACATTACAGCATTTCAATTAAAAATGAACTTATTCCTGCACAGCCTTAATGTCCAAACTATCCCCAAAAAAGCAATTCTCCAAACAGGTTTCAATGACGAGTTAATGGGTTGAGAATCCCACACCAGAAACAGTGATTTCAGATCAGCAGGCATTACTAAATAAATATTCTAGAGGCTACACCATCTTTGTCACACTCTCCATGCAATAACACAATGACAAAATAAATGTGCAACACAAACAACACACTTACCAAAGTTTGAAGAACTGTAAATACAACATAGTCAAACCATTATTACCTACTTCCACTCCGTTGATTAACTTCTAATCGACAACTTTCTTAGTTAACCCACTTAGTGCCTCTCCCACAATGTTGAACAGCATTGGCGACAAAGGGCAACCTTGCCTAAGCCCTCTACTAATAGAGAACATGTTGCTCGGCACACCATTAAGCAGTACTAAGATAGAAATTGACTCCAAACAAACTCTAATCCACCGCTTCCATCTATTATCGAATCCCATACTTTCCATGCAAAAATCCAGGAAAACCCAATCCATCGTATCATAAGTTTTTCTGAAATATGCTTTAAATACAATTGTCTCTCTCTCTTTTTGCCTAAGTTCATCGATCACCTCATTTGCTATCAATGAGCAATAAGCTATTTGTTTCCCAGCAATAAACGCGAATTGAGTCTCGCCCACAACTTTATTAATGCACATCGACAATCTTCTATGGAAGTTGAAGAGGAACCGACGGCGTAACCCATAACGTTTTCGATAGCCATGAAGAACGAGAACCACCCATTGGCGATTCTCATTCTTTTGTGATCGTTTGCCGAAAGGTCGGGGAGAAAAGCACGGCAAGGACCTTGCAACATGTTTGCGACATCAAGGATCCAAAAACCACTGACGAAGATAGCCACGGCTCTAGGCTTGGTGGTATTGTGAAGTGAATCGCCCGCTCGGTGGCCTATGTCTTTGGCCGTGTTAGTGACTAAAATGAACAAAAAATAAATTCTGACATACTTAACGTGCAATTTATCCTTTTTATTTAAGCCATGTTATTTTCTTTTGTAATAAAATAACACGTAACGCGTTCTGATTGGCCCGTAATTTTTTTTAAACGGCGTTAGACGGAGGGATCAAACGATGTAATGGTTTTTAATTTAGGGACTACACCGTCTCAAAATAAACTTTAAGAGGTTGTTCGGTATTTTGTGTATAATTCAGAGGGCAAATTGGCCTTTTTAAGCCTTAATATTATGAGTGGCGTCCAACCATATACATAGTTTTCAAAGCACTACCCTCCATTCAAACTCCTTTAAGTTTGCATCACCCTCCATTGATGTCATTCACCAGCTTCCAAAAAGAAACCTAAATTCTGTTTAAAATCATGTCCCTTTCTTTCATCATGTTCAATTTCTTCTATTTGCTTCTTTTTCTTCTTCCTTTTCATCTTCTTCAAGCTCAAGCCTTGACTTCACCGAATGATGTTTCAGCTCTCAAAGCCTTTAAATCCTCAATCAAACCAAGCTCAATCCCTTCATGGTCTTGTCTTGCTTCATGGGACTTCGCCGCCGACCCTTGCGCCGTCCCCCGCCGCACCCACTTCATCTGCGGTGTTTCTTGCTCGCCGGACGCCACTCGTGTCACCCAAATCACCCTTGATCCCGTCGGTTATTCCGGTCATCTGACCCAACTCATTGCCCGACTCACCCGACTCACCACTCTCGATCTTTCCGATAACTACTTCTTTGGCCCGATACCTTCTTCCATTTCTTCTCTACGTAATCTCCAAACTCTGTCTCTGAAATCCAACTCACTCTCCGGTTCAATTCCTGACTCAGTCACGACGTTGAAATCGCTTGAATCGTTGGACCTTTCTCATAATTCCATGTCCGGGAATTTGCCGAAAAATCTTAACTCGCTTTCGAGTTTGAGGAGACTCGACCTGAGTTACAACAGACTCACTGGGTTTCTCCCCAAGCTGCCGTTTAACTTGTTGGAGCTTGCTTTAAGGGGGAATTCTTTATCTGGGTACATCTCGAAATCCGCTTTCGACGGGTTAACGCAGTTGGAAGTCGTTGAACTCAGCGTCAACTCGTTCTCGGGTACACTCGGAGCATGGTTCTTTCTCTTACCGTCATTACAACAGGTCGATTTAGCGAATAATAGCCTCACAGGTGTCGAGATCTCGAAGCCCGCCGGCAGTAACAGCGACCTCGTCGCCGTTAACCTCGGGTTCAACAAGATCGAGGGGAACGTTCCCGCGAATTTCGCGGACTATCCGATGTTGTCGTCCCTGTCGTTGCGTTACAACCGATTACGTGGCGCGATCCCATTGGGTTACAGCAAGAAGAAGACGTTGAGGCGGTTGTTTCTGGACGGGAATTTCTTGATCGGGAAACCTCCTGCGGAGTTTTTTGCCGGCGATACAGCTGTTACCGGTAGCCTGGGGGATAATTGTCTATGGGGATGTCCAGGGAATTCTCAGCTGTGCAGTCCGCGGCAAAAATCTTACGCAATTTGCAAGCAAGCTTATGGTGGGAAACTAAGGTCATAGAGTCAAAATGTCAGTCAAATGTTTTTCAATTTTTTTAAATAAATAATATAATTTAAATTATGTACTGATTAATAATGTGCAATTTATTATGTAAATACTATTAGTTAAAATTAATAATTAGTGGGTGTTAGTTTTGCTGGTGATTTTGATCCCTTCGGTGTCAAGGCAAAGCTAGGGTTATGCGCCCATGAGTATTTTTTTATTTGTTTAATAAATAAATGCAATAATATTATTTTTAAATTACAATATAAGAATTTAATAATTTAAGGATTTATAATTATTAGGTTTAAGGGTTACTTTTGCTCATGTAGTAGTTTCAATTTATCGATTTTGTCCCTATAATATTTTTGCATTAATTTAGCCTCTGAAGTAATCGAATTATATCATCGTTTGCCCCTTGACTATCACTCTAATCCTAATTTCTAAATTTTAAACCCTAAATCATCCTAATTATAAAATTTATAAATCTAAAGTGATTATGAAACATAAAAGTATTCTTAAACTTTATATGCGAAAATATCATAAGGGCGAAATTGATAAATTTAGATTACTACAGGGACAAAAATAGTCATTAAGCCTAATTATTAATATAAAAACAATGTTTGAGTAACAAATAATAAAAATATCTGAGGCTCAAATTTATATATGATACTAACGAAGAAATGCTTTTTGTCAATAAGTTTTTTGTTTTAATGATGAAGTTGAGGTTTGTGAACATTATTTGAGTATAATTTAATTTTCAATTTTAATTATAAGTTGTAATGTTTGATATATGGTTACATTAGTAAAGTTAGAATACTGCCATTTCTTTTATATACGGTGTGATCTCATTGTCTAGCGTGTTCATTTTTCTTAAGTTTTTGATAATTCACGTACACTTTAAAGATAAGAGTTAGAATTATATTTTTTTCGATGTCTAATATTAAAAAAAATGAAAAAATTATATTCTAATAACTAATCTTAAATCCTAAATTCTACACCCTAAAAAATACACTCTACACCAAATTTTCTAAACTCTAATCATAAACCTAATTTTTAGCGCGTGGCATAAATACGGACACCAAAAAGATAGATGATTTCTATTCCTCTTAAGATCATATTATACTAATTAATCAAATCTATTCCAAGTGACATTTGTCATTGTTTAGTGGAATTATTATTTTCTCTCATTCTTTCTCCTAGAGTCTCCCTTCCTCTCCCCTCTAAATAGGATTATGATTAAAATTAGGTATTATCAAAAAAATAATCCAACAAATAATATGTGTTTTGTTATTTGTGTTTTAATTATTAATTAAACCATTAAAGACATGTATTATTGATTAAAGAGTAATTTTTATACATAATGTCAAAAAAATTAGACAAATATGTATATTTGTTCTTTAAAAATTAATATCTAAATCTCTAATTATAAAACCCAAAATTTAAAACACAAAACTTAAATTATAATCCCTACGAATTAAATCATAAACCAAAGTAAATCGTTAACCCTAAATAAAAAGACTTGTGTAATATAAAAACTATATATATGGAATAATTTTACTTAATTAAAATTCTTTGGGAAAATGTCTCAAGAACCAATATATCGAATTATTATTTAATACAATGTTTAATACATTTTTTTGTTTAAAGTAAATTTTTTTTTTTTATAAAAAATCGTTAAAAACAGTTGACCTCGGTGTCGGTAGCAGTGTCATGAGTCTGTTATTGTCTAATTAATTTGACAAATTACCAAATTTTTGTGTGGCTCTTGGGATTTCTTTCGACTCAACCACACCACAAAGTTACTACAAAAGACGTACTATTATTGGCATTAAAGAAGTGGCAGTATTTTATTTTTAATTAATTCTTCTTCATACGATAAATTGTTATTTTTTACCCTTAATATTTGGGAAAATATTTAATGTATTGGTGGTGAAAATTTTATTTTCCACAACCACCTAGTTTTTAGATGTTAGATATTAGAGTTTAAGGTTAAGATTTTAATATTTGCAGTTAGATTTTAATATGAGAAATATCATATCGCTGACACTCATATATTAAAGTGTAGAACACATGTACTTTAAAGCAATCAAAACACGAACACGATACATATACATGATTTGGTACATTTATTTTACTTGACTAATACCCTAATGCTTGCCAAATTCATAAGTTGGAAGCTCTCAGACCTAACGCTTCAAGCACCATATGTGGGCACGGCAAATCCAATCCAATCCAGAGGACCAAGTTGAAGCTAAAAAGATCAACATCAACGCCGACAACATAATAAAGCCTCGAGATCAGGTACTTTCAGAGATTACCCAGTTTCTGGATTCGAGCAGGCACCCGTAGCCAAAAGAAGGGAAGGATCATGGCAAACAGAATCAAGTTCGGCGAACCACATTTAAGCTAAAAGCTCAACATCGACTCAAAGAAGCAACCGGAACAACGACAATGACGACATAATGAAGCTACATTTATTTTACTAGACTAATACCTAAATACCCTAATCTAGTCCGGTGGTCCAAATTGAAGCTAAAAAGCCAACATCGACTAAAAGAAGCAAATGGAACACCAACAAAGACGACGACAACATAGGTACTCTGAGACATTACCAAGTTTTCAGATTCGAGCAAGCATTATAGCAAGCAGGAAAGAGTGGCAAACATAATCGAGTCAAGCTCAACATCAAATCCGCGATGGCGACGACAACAGCATAATTAAGCCTCAGGATTTAGTTCCTTTCAAAGATTACCCTGTTTTAGGAGTTTAGCAAGGGGAAGATTGCGACGGGGCCGCATCGAACTTGGTAAGAAATGCATCAGCCAACATGCGCCCCAGCATAACCTCAGCCTCGGTCGTCAAGTAAAGATTGTCCTCCTTCAAAGGAAACCCTTTGGCATCAACGCATGTAACATTAGGCAGATCGATCCCCAGCTGTGCTTCTCTCACTTTCTCCATGTATCCACCCCCAGATGCAATTGCAACCTGCAAATTATTCTCCACATTGCAAGTATTACATAATATTAACCAACATTAAAATTCAAAGTAACTTGATGATCTATATTGGAGTAGTCTAAATATAAGTTGTTCGGACTATTCATTTTTCTTATAGTTCTAATCATACATGTGTCTGGTATATACTCGTGTCAGACACTCACACTCATGCTAAGTAACATTCACAGTTAAAATTGATTGAATCAAACCTGAATGATCGGAAGTGAAGGCAAGCCAAGATCCTCATGCACATTATGAATCAACCTCTCCATGTTTCCCTTGTACGCTTCAGCATCATGATGCGACGACGTATCGCTCTCCCCTTGGTACCAAAGCAAAGCCTTGATTTCCCCTTTAGTCTTCAAACTCTCTTTACTTCTCTTAAGCATATTTTCATACAGTTGCTGCCCACGATCCCACTCCTTGATGGCTGTACCACCGACGGCGCAAGGAGCCAGACCCAGGCACCCGCCACCCAGATGATCCCTCACCGCGTTGGCGAACGACATCCCGGGACCCACTCCGCAGACCTTGCGGGTGTCGATGTCGTGGTGGAGCGGTTCCCGTGCGGGCTCCCAGTTGAGGGTGGCGCTGAGGCGGAGGATGGAAGGGTGCGGTTGACATTCCGGTGGGACGACGCCGTCCAACTGGTTGTCGTTGAGGTGGGGGTGCTTGAATTTTCCGCCTCGGCCTGCCATGTTGCTTTGGCCTGAGAGGATGAAGATGTGCTTGGTGTTTGGGGGAATTGAGCTTGTTCTGCAACCAGGATGTTTGTCTCCTTGTCCATGATGATCTGGGATTTGTTTTGGATGATCGTTATTACATCACACGAGTTTGGTTTGGTTGGGAAATCGAAGCTAAATAATGATCCAGATGTGAAGTTCGTTTGGGTAAACTACATAAATGGGGACTTTTATTTTTATAAGTATTCATTTTTAGTCATCAGATTTAAAAATAACGTTCTGACCATTTATGTTATCAATTTATGATACTTAAATTATTGAGATGTTAAATATAGTTAATTTTATTATGTCACACGTTAGTAAAAGAATTAAATTTTAAATTAATTATTAAACTTTAGATCAAATATCAAATTAATCTTAAATTTTAAATAAAATATTAATTTAACCAATAAATCTAACCAAAGTTCGACGTTACTGGTAGTCATCGCTACCACCATCTTTGATCTTTGTCAAACATCATCTATGATGTCTGTCGGACACTAAAATTTTCAGTTCACTCATGTTAAATATCTTAAGGCAATTTTGATATATGTTCCATCAAAAATTACTCAAAACTCCACTAATCCATTTTAGAATCCTTTATCGGACCTAACATAATTTCTATTTTGAGTTTTAACTCGACAATCTCAACTGAAAAAAAAAACCCACAAAACGAATTTGGGAAAATTAACAAAAAGGAATCCCACAAATTTATCCTCAAATTCTAGCGATTTACTCACTTACCATCACATCAACTACCGTTTCCACGTCAGTAACTTCCATAACTGTACGAGTCAAATCAGGAAACTACCGCAGTGAAATTTCTATATTTAGTTATTTACCCCTCGAGGATTTATTGGGAATCTAAAAAAATCAGTCTTTGCCTACGTGGCAAACCGGAAACGTTATATAAGTATTAGCTTTCAACCGGCTATTGGTCAATAACAGTTCAATTAACGCTTATTACCTGTATTGCCATCTGTTACCCTTACCCCTCCCGTTCATAAACCTTTCCTTTCTCTTCATTTGCAAATACAATTAAAGGCTCCGACGCCGGCTCCTCTTAGAAAAAAAAAAAAACAGACGAAACTCGCAGCCGGAATTCGATACACTGTTGCTTATGGATCAAGCTGTTGATCGCGTCAGTGGACCATGGAGCCCCGAGGAGGATGAATCGTTGCGAAAGTTGGTGCAACGGTATGGTGCTAGAAATTGGTCGGTGATCTCCACGTGGATCCCTGGTCGATCGGGGAAATCATGCCGTCTGCGGTGGTGCAATCAGCTTTCGCCGGAAGTGGAACACCGCACCTTCACGGCGGAGGAGGACGTGATCATAAGGAAAGCGCACGCCTTGTACGGGAACAAATGGGCCACCATCGCGAGACTCCTTAACGGGCGTACGGACAACGCTGTTAAAAACCATTGGAACTCGACCTTGAAGCGTAAATTGACGATGGAAGATTCCGATTCACAAAGAGAACCGGAGAAAAAATCGGCTAAATCACTGAGAACGGCCGGCATTAACAACAACAACAATAATAATAATAATCCCGGGAGTCCATCGTGTTCCGACGTAAGCGATTTAGGACTCGGCGTCTCGGCCAATGAGTCGATTCAGTACTCCCGCGTTTCTACTAAGCTTACTCTCGGACGTTCTTGGAACGAATCTTTCGAGTCGAACAACAATAACTCGTCGAAAGACAATGACATGAAATTATCAACAGAAAAGCAGGAGAGTGAGTTGGCGCTGCCACCGGAGATATTGGCGGCGACGAAGGAGATGATTAGGAAAGAAGTGAGGGATTACATGGAAGAGTTTGGATTCAAAAGTGAAAGTGTGCGGAATGCTGGCGTTAAGAGAATTGGGATTGGAAAATTTGAATGAAGGGAGCATTTGAATCGATAGTTTGCTGAATATGGAGAGATTTAACATTACAAAACTTTTTTTTTTAAAAAAGGTACAGAGATAGATGAACACAAAGGGGCAAAACGGTATGTAAATGATAAAAAATAAACATGTTGAGGGATAAAATCATAAAAATAGATTTTTAAAGGGTCAAATAGTAAGTAATTATGTGAAATTAGGCTACAGAAAGAGGAAGGATTAAGATAACAATCAATCCCAATATAGCAAAAGACCCATTATTTTCTTTTTCAAATTTTCCGATAATCCAAAATTTAACTAGTGTGTTCTGTATCCAATCCGGTTATTTAATTTTTTTAGATATCGATCTGAATTATTTAAAAATAAAAAATAGACTAGATATTCAGAATTTTAGATTAGATCATAGAATAAACATATCAATTTTTTTTGCACAACTTTTATTTCCCGTTTAAGGCTTGACTTTAGTCTCTAAATAGAATCAAGACTCATGAAAGAACATTGATAGTTTAGAAAAAAATTCAAATAATGCAATATACAAATAAATAGATGACAAAAAAAAACAAATAAATAGATATTAATATAAATTTATTGAGATAAATATGAAATACCTGAAATAATATATTTTAAGATATATAATGTAATATTCCTGAGCTTGAGCAGTTTCAGTCGAAATATGATACATGTAACATACTACAAAAGTTACTGATGTAATTCTCTTTCTTGATTTTTAAGCAGCTTTTCTTGATATTCAAGCAATGACAGGAAACGCTGATAACCAAATTAACGAGCAAAATTCCTCGGTCTCTGCGAATTATGGCATCACTGTGGTGCAAGGCCGGGAAATCTTTTCAATGGCGGAAGGTTTTGATAATCAAAACATCATGCAAGTTCCTTCTATTGCTCTGAACATTGACATCGTTGCTCCCAGAGGCGACGAAGATTGTTCAATGCCGGTTGGGTATCGTTTTGTCCCTACCGACACGGAGTTGATTGAGAGTTACTTGATGAAGAAGGTTAATAATAAACCCTTACCTCCTAATGACAATATTCAATAGGCTAATTTTTATGGCAGTGATCCATCACAGCTCAGTCGTAAGTTAATTAAATCACTACTCAAATATTTATATTCTATTCTTGTATATTCTCTTATCGTGTTGACTTTTTATTAAAAAATCAATTCTATTTCTACTATTTGTATCATGTTATATTATTTTTCGTGTTGTTGTCGAATTTAATTAATGAATATAGAAAAGCGTGATTATAATTAATGGAAAAATATATTATGATTGTGACAGAACAATACAAACAGAGTGACGGAGGAGAGGAGTGGTATTTTCTCACATCGAGAAATAGAAAGTATCCAAAAGGAGGGAGGCCGAATCGTGCGACAGAAAATGGTGTCGGCTATTGGAAACCAACCGGAGAGGAAAAGCCCATTGTCCGTAATGGTGATGCGGAGATCATCGGCTACAAAAGGAACCTTGATTTTCATGAAGGCCGGTACCCCGATGGAAAAAGAACTAAATGGAAAATTCATGAATACAACGTTAAAGATAGCTGCATTGAATCCGGATTAAAACCCCGCGATCATAAGAAGGTGAAATCTCTCTACTTTAATTCTAAAATGCATCTCTTCTAGTTTAATTCATGAATAATGTAACTTTGTATTGCAGCTTGAAAATTGGGTACTGTGCAAAATGTACGTGACCAGAAATAAGAAGGATGGAACCAATAATGTGCTTGAAGATGAAGATCATAATTCAGACGCTTCTCATTCTCGGCAATCTGTTAACGGAGCATCATCAAATGTTGGTCCTTCTTCGCGAGCCGTTGACGAACCACCTTCGGTGACAGGGAACAACAATGTGGTGGATGCAACTCGGTTGGCTATTCCGTCCTCATTACAGAATCCGACAATGCCGAGGAAAAGAAGTAAAATGCATGCACCTCCGAATCCCTTAATGGATGGTGTGCCTTCATGTCGTTTTCGGACCGATTCTTCTCAGCAGGATGTTAACGGCCCATCTACAGTGACGGGCTATTATTGGCAAGACATCAATTGTGCACCATCGATGGCAGGAAATAACAATCCAATGTATCTCTCCGAGTCCCCGCCTGCACGTCCTATTCCGAATGCTTCTCAGCAAGTTGTTAATGTAGCATCTCCGACGGCAGCGAGTTCTGATCAGCAAAACATCAATGGAGCACCATCAGAGAACATAGTACTAAATTATGACTGCATCTCAACGCAACGGTCACACCGTGCTGAGATTTCATTCCCGCAATCCTATCAGAATCGATATTCCATTGCCTTGCCTTTTCAACAAGATTTTAATGGAGTATCTGCAATGGGGGATTCATTACAGAATCGGAGAGCTGTATCTCAGAACATAGTATTAAATTACGACTGCAACTCAATGCAACGGCCTCATCATGCTGAGATTTCATCCCCGCAATCGTATCAGAATCCGTACTCCAATGCTTCGCCTTTTCAACAAGGTTTTAATGGAGTATCTGCATTGGGGGATTCATTACAGAATCCGAGGCAAGCTGTTAACGGAGGAGTACCTTTCATGGCCGGAAACAATCAGTTTTCGAATGCTTATGTCAACTATGGCAATCCTCAAGATGGTGAGTTTTCATTTGTTCTGCCAATGCTTTTGTTTATTTCACTTCTTTCTCTTTGTTTATTTGCCTTGTTTGATATTGAAATATTGATTTGATCTTTTTTTAATATTTTATCAATATAATTTATTAATGATTTAAAGTTTTAGCCTTCTTTTTTTTTGGTTTGGATCAATTTATTAAGGAAAATGAGGAAAGGGTGATTAATTTTGGTTCAATTTTAAATAGATGATGACGCAGGAGTAGTATATACTAATATTGTTAAGGTCGCTTTGAGGTATTTTGTTACCTATAAAGATGTGATTTTTAATATGTTTAAAGTTTGTAAACATGAATTTGATTTTGATTTTATTTATATGAATTTTGAGAATGAAATTCATACATTATGTATAAATTACTAAAGAATTAACATGATTACATATTTCGAAAATGTGTAAAAACCCGAATTTCAAATTCCCAAATTCTATAGGTGTTTTGAATTCACCACTAAAGGTGTAAAAATAATGTTTGCTATTTATTCTGCATGACCTGTTTTGTTTACTTACAGCTGCAAGGGCATTGGAGCATCTGAACTTTACTCCTCTGAATGGAAAGCCTATCCGGATTATGTATTCCAACCGTGACCCTAGTCTCCGTAAAAGTGGAGTGGGGAATATATTTATCAAGGTAACAATAATTTGACCATGATGTGGCTTCGTATTTAGCTTTTGAAAAATATAAAAAGTAAAAGGAAAAAACTTTAATACACAGGCAGTGTAAATTTTAGTTTACACGTGTCTTTTAGTTTTAGGGGTTATAGTTTTAGTTTAGGGTTTAAGGTTTAGAGATTTATGTTGTAGGGTGTAGAATTCAAGGTTAGTGTTTAGAATGTAGGGATTTAGGTTGTGGGGTTTAGTTTTTTAGGGTTGGGGTTAGAAATTAGGATTTGGGTTTTTATAGTGTATATACATCTTGTATAAAATTAATTTTACACAGACTGTGTATCAAAATTTTACCCAAAATTCCTTGTTTCACAAATCTTATAGTTTCTTTGTTTAATGTTATTTTTTCGGGCTTGTTGAATCTGCCAGAATTTTTAGATAAGGGGATCGATCACAAAGCTGTGCACGATACATTTTCGACATTTGGAAACATTTTATCTTGTAAGTTAGCCACAGGTTCTTCCGGCCAGTCACAAGGTTATGGCTTTGTGCAATTTGACAATGAGGACTCTGCCCAAAAAGCAATCGAGAATTTGAATGGTATGCTATTGAATGATAAGCAAGTCTATGTTGGCCCATTTGTTCGCAAACAGGAAAGAAAAACTTCTATTGGGAAGGCAAAATTTAACAATGTCTATGTAAAGAATCTCTCGGAATCAATAAGTGACGAAGATTTGAAGAAAATTTTCGGCGAATTCGGTACTATAACTAGTGCTGTGGTGATGAGGGGGTCCGATGATAAGTCCAAGGGATTTGGATTTATCAACTTTGAGAATGCCGATGATGCTGCCAGAGCTGTTGAGTCCCTCAATGGAAAGAAATATGATGATAAGGAGTGGTATGTCGGGAAAGCTCAAAAAAAATTTGAGAGGGAGGCTGAACTGAAGCTTCAATTTGAGCAGACGATGAAAGAGGCAGCGGATAAATTTCAAGGATCAAACTTGTATATTAAGAATTTGGATGACAGCATAACTGATGAAAAATTTAAAGAGTTATTCTCTCCGTATGGTAGCATAACGTCATGCAAGGTTGGTTAGCATGTTTTCTAGAATAGTTGATTTTGATATTAATTCTGTTATCAGTTGACTTGGCTGAAGCTTATTATTTAATTTTACAGGTAATGCGAGACCCTAGCGGAATAAGTAAAGGATCCGGGTTTGTCGCGTTTTCAACTCCAGAAGAAGCATCTCGAGCTGTAAGTCTATGGTGTTGTCTTTACTCATGATCTTTTCATAAGCTAATAACTATCTTGGTCGGGCTTTTCATTTTACTTGTAGTATCCATGTCGGACCCTTGGATATGAGGATTTGACCTTATTAATCCTCCAAATACATGCTAAAACTTGGAAAAATCTAGCCACACCCGTGTTTTATATTTTATACATACTCATATCTGACACTCACACCCGGGTATGAGTAGCATAGGCTAATAGTTTCCATTTATATGACAGCTCGCTGAGATGAATGGCAAAATGGTTATCAGCAAGCCTCTCTATGGTGCATTAGCTCAAAGGAAGGAGGAAAGGCGAGCCAGGTTGCAGGTTCGTTCCCTCAATATTTTCTTTGAGCCTTGACTGAGCTGTAAAGAGACAAAAGGATGGTTTTGATTCTTGATAAAGCATGTGCTACCCTTTTTATAGGCTCAATTTTTTCAAATGCGATCACTTGCAATGGGACCTTCAGTTGCACCACGTATGCCAATGTACTCGCCCAGTGGTCCAGGTCTAGGACAGCAGATATACTACGGTCAAGGACCTCCGACTATTTTTCCTCCACAGGTAACTTCTTATTTTGCGTTTTAATTCTTTGCATTGCAGTCATATGAGGTATATTTTAACTTCTTGAAATTTGTGCATGTAATATTATTTTGTATATCTGGTTTAGATTTTTATGATCTTGTTTGTGAATTTTTCTTGTCAGCCCGGATTTGGATATCAGCAGCAGCTTGTCCCGGGTATGAGGCCTGGTGGGGATCCGTTGCCTAATTTCTTTGTACCAATGGTTCAGCAAGGCCAGCAGGGTCAGCGTCCTAATGGCAGAAGGGGTGGGGTCGTTCAGCAAAATCAGCAACCGGTTCCATTAATGCAGCAGCAGGTTTGTCTCATCATTCCTTGGATTTTGTAATATCTTTGATACATATGTTCATAGTTGTTAATACTTCATCTGATGGTTCACTTAAATGACAGATGTTGCCACGAGGACAGGTCTATCGCTATCCGCCAGGGCGTAATCTACCTGATGGTTCAATGCCTAATGTTGCTGGTGGCATGCTTTCTGTTCCGTATGACGTGGGTGGCATGCCAATGCGCGATGCATCACTTTCTCAGCCGATTCCAATAGGAGCCTTGGCCTCAGCTCTTGCAAATTCTACTCCGGAACATCAAAGAACAGTATGCACTGCTTTGTTTTACTTGTTTATTATATCTATTTTGTATATTTCTGCTGTCCAAGTTTAGTTATACTCGTAGCGTAAGACAAGGCCTTTTGAACAATGTTAAAAGGGTTAATCACACAAATTTATGTTGAAGATACAGATTTCCCATTTTGAGACAAACTTTCTTAGTAATAGTTAATTTCCATCTCATACAAATGGTTCGGTGAGACGGGTTAAAAAACTCCGCTTTGTTGTTTATTTATTTAATTCATTAAAATATTTGTGTAAGTTAACCAAAAATTTTACATTTGGTGAACATGTAGATGCTGGGGGAGAATCTCTATCCACTTGTTGAACAGCTTGAACCTGAAGCAGCAGCTAAAGTAACTGGGATGCTTCTTGAGATGGACCAGACCGAGGTTTTGCATTTGCTCGAGTCACCAGAAGCTCTGAAAGCCAAGGTTGCGGAAGCAATGGAGGTTCTCCGAACTGTTTCTCAGCAGCAGCAGCAGCAGCAGCAGCAGAGTGGTGGTGCGGCTGATCAGCTGGCATCGTTGACATAAATTCATAACCATTTCCCTTGAATTTGATAGTATAGTCTTCGAGTAGTGTCACCTTTATCGAGTTCATGAGTTTCATCTTTAGTCAGATATGCGGTTTTGATTCTATAATTTTTCTGATTTTTTTGGGAACTTCAATAGCATTACTTTCATGTTTATAATTTATTGCTTTTGTTACTGCTTATGGCACTTGCATTGGTTTGCATCATTTTTTGTATTGTTAGAAATCAAACCCAACTACAATTTCTTATGTCGGCAAAGTGGCATAGCATGAATCAATGTAGAAATTTCTTGAAGAAACATGGCAGCAAAATGTTTGGCAGTAAAGCAAGGAGACGTGGCAGCAAATTCATGAAAAATGGAGATGCATATGGCAAAGACTAGAAGCATCAGTGATTGCTAGAATAATCCAGGATCAATTTAAATAATGTTTTAACTATTTTCTAGGTAGTTTCCTAAGTCGGTTTAGGAACACTATAAATAGGAGATGAATTGTAAGCTTGCATGTGCTTGAAAAAATACAAGCAGTGTGCGTGCAAGTAAAAAAAAAAACTAGGGTGATTTGGTTGTGTATCAAACTTGCGGATAAAGTAATTTGTACTTTGGTTCGTTTATAATATATTCGAGTTATTATACCGAGTGTCCACCAACGTTTTCAACATATATTGAATTGATTATTTATGACTTTGATTATTTATGACTTTGATTATGGCTCTTTTCACTTCTTTTGTGATTTTTTAGATATTTCATCTGATCCAATTAACGGAGCAAACTCAATATTATTTTTTCTTCGTGCTTTTAATAATGTACACACATTTAAGCTCAAGTTTTTTAGAGATAATAATATTTTTTTTCATTGAATTAACTCGGAAGATTCATGTATTCATCATTATTATTACATTTTTTAGAGAGTAAAATTTTAACTTTAAAAGTGGGATTATAACATTAGCATGTGTCTTAAATTATGTTTTAAATAATGCTACAAATAAATCATCCTATATGATTAGATAACTCTTAGTTTAAGGTTTAGGGTTTAGGCTGTAGGGTTTAGAATTTAATGCTAGTGTTTAGAATTTAGGGTTTAGAGTTTAGAGTGTGGGGTTTAATTTTTAGGGTTAGGAATTTAGAATTTAAATTTTTATAGTGTAAATACGCAGGCTTGTGTAAAATTAATTTTATACAGCCTATATATCAAAGTTTTACCCTTTATATTATTCCATCTTTTATAAATTAAAATCTCGATATTTATTTTAAAAATATAAACATCTCTTCTTAATTAAAAAATTACTATTCATGTTTTTTACTTTTATTATTTTAGTATTATTCAATATTTAAGTAACTAAATAATAGAGAAAAACACACAAATCCACATGGTTTGAACCTATCAAAAACCTAAGCCACCCCTCTCGGCAATTTTTAATCAATAATCTGTTTTTAATATTTAATTAAAAAATAACCCTATCAAACATTATTTAAAAAATGACACTCAAATTGTCGCGAATTTACTTTTTATAAATGCAAGTTTAAAACTCGTTTTTTTATAGAATGCGAGTTTAAAATTTATTTTTTACAAAACGCGAGTTTCATGTTGAATAAGTTGACAAAAAAATTAATTATCGTCTTTTTTAACATAAAATTCACTTTTTATAAGATGCGGGTTCAAAATTCACTTTTTATAAGACCTAAATTTATTTTATGTGAATTGATAGAAAATATTTTTTCAAATAATATTAACAGGAATCATTCTTCTAATTAAATAATTAAAAATTTTATTGATTTAAAAATGTCCCTCTCTATATATCTCGGATGCCTCATTTCTTCATAGCCCTAAACTAGAAAATCATTAAAAATAAATGGTGGAAAAAGCGATCGAGTCCGTACAGTGTTTCGGCCGCAAGATGACAGCGGTAGCGGTAGCGGTAGCGGTAGCCTGCTGCAAGAAAGGCCGTGGTTTGATCAAGATCAACGGCTGTCCCGTCGAGTTGGAGATCCTCCGGTTCAAGGCCGTCGAGCCGATCATCCTCCTCGGGCGCCACCGTTTCGCTGGCGTCGACATGAGGATTCGAGTCAAAGGTTGAGGCTACACTTCTCAGATCTACGCTATCCGTCAGAGCATCGCTAAAGCCCTCGTCGCCTTTTAGCAGAAATACGTTGACGAGCAAAGCAAGAAGGAGATTAAGGATGTATTGGTGGCGTACGATCGGAATTTGCTGGTTGCTGATCCGAGGAGGTGCGAGCCGAAGAAATTCGGTGGAAGAGGTGCCAGGGCAAGGTTCCAGAAGAGTTATCGTTGATGAAATTTCTAGTGCTGGTTTGGCAAAGTTTTTTTTTTTTTCAATAAATTCTATGATTTAAGCCAATACTGAGTTGCAGAAGTTAAATTGGTTCATGTTTAATTTCGGTTGATTGCATGAATCCATAGTAATTTGGTATATTTTCCTTTATGGCTTTAGCGTTTAGTTTGGATATTGGATTGATAAGTTTGGATTTGGTTGAGTTGTCGAATTTGGAATTGGGCGCGAGTGAGTGTGGGAATTATGTTGAACTTAGAAGGTTAAGAAACATAGGAATTACTTTGTTATTTATATTCCAATACAGACGGAATTAGTGTGGGTAATGTTTACTCCGGTGAATCTTTATGGGTTGTGTTTTTCCATCCATTTCTCCCGACTCTTGCAAACAATAGTGACAGAAGACGAGGAGTTGCCTCTTGATGATGACCCAACACATTCGTTTTCGCTCATCGCCGAATGCCTCATGATGAAGAGTTCCCCTGAACGAATGAACAAAAAGAATCTTATCATCTTTAACATATATGGTTTCGAGCAAGTTTTATCCATATAAATCTTATGGTTTAAAAATAAGGATATCGTATTACCAGGAAAACACATTACCTGTGACCCCATCTTCTTCCCCACGTACATTCAAGTCCCATACTAAGTTTTCCCATTTTCATTACTAAGATTAGGGTTTCATAATTCATATATATTTATACTATGTTTTTGGAACTCGTGCGTCTTATACTTATTGCCTTGGAGTCTATAGTCAGCCCCATTCCACAATGCCCAGGTATACGAATAAAATGTAGGTATCAAATTAAATATTTAAACCATGTTTTAGATATTAAAATGTATATCGACACTCCAACTCGTACTATACTTTTCTTTGAACTTTCTTGGAAATCTGATATTTATTCAAAGCATACGATTTCTGCATGGCAAAATCATTCGAATTCCCAGTTACCTATTTTTTAACAAATTTTAATTCTAATCTTAATTTTACCTAAAGAGAATGAAAGAAGACTCTAAAAGAAAAATGTGCTCTTAATGGGTCTAAAACTTATAACCCTAAAAAATATGATGGAACAAAGATGAACATGTTCTAACTGGCCTAATGTGCTTGCTCTCCGGTTATGATATATTTATTTATATATGTATAAAGGCTCATTTAACAAACAAAAAGAAATCAAAAACAAAGGAAAAAGAAAACAAGCCCAGTGGGACTCGATCCGACAATTGCCTGATTAGAAGTCAAGCTCCTTATCAATTAGGCCACTAGCTGCTGATTATATGGTTCTCAAATATATATATATTTGTGCCTCAATACTCAACCTAAGATGACTATCTATTTCAAGGGTGATTATTTCATTTTTCACAAGTGGACATGTGTAAAATTTAGGATATATTATTATACGATTTAGATTTGGGGTTAACTGTTAAAGTCTTATAAATAGAATATATGTAAATATTAAAGGTCTATTTGCGAAAAGATATTGACCATTAGAGTTATGAAATAATCATTTTTAAAATAGGGAATTTATTTCATATCTCTATAGTGAATTTTTTTTATAAGCGAACATCTAATGTTGTCATGTGTTTTATTTAAAATTTAAAGTTTTAAATAGTAAATTTAAAGTTTAGAGTCTTCTAAATAAGACACGTGAAAGCACTAAAGGTGAAGATATCTATATAAGTATGTAGTAAATAGGGGTGTTCATAACCGGATATCGGATAGAATTCGATCCGAAAAATCGAATAGGCGATATAGTGATCCGTATTCGATCCTGAAAAAATCGGATATCTGGATATTTGGATATCGGATCGGATATTTGGATATCTGAATATCCGAAGTATTTAATTATTTTTTTCGAATTTGAAGTTCGTATTTATGAAAATTTCGGAATTTCGAATATAACAAACAACAAATTGCTAAATATAACAATATTTACATCTATGAAAATTTCGATTTTTTAATTTTCGGATATAACAAGCATCAAATTGTTAAAATTAACAAAATTAATATTTTTTAAATTTTGATTTTCGAATTTTTGGATAATCCGAAACTTGAAATATTGCGGTCCGTATCCGATCCAGAAATAAAAATCAGATCGGATCGGATCAATGGATAATCGGATCGGTCGGATCGGATATTTTTGAACACTCCTAGTAGTAAACGTGAATATATCTATTTAAGAAAAAGGGTAAACTATATAAATGATCACCGAACTTTTAGGGCGGATTAATTTTGGTCACCATACTTTTAAAATATTCCATAAGGTCACCTAACTTTTAGTTCAATTTTGATACGGTCCCTCCCGTTATTTTTCCGTTAACTGATGCTGATGTCGCCTTACCCTCCTCCACTTTAAATTCTTCTCTGCATATTCCAAGTGGTAAAACTATGGTTTAAATATTCCAGCCTTCTCACCTCCTTAATGAGGCCAGAAAGGAGATTAAGTGCTTCATGGTACCCCTTGTTCTCCATCAAAAGAGCTGCAAGCTTTACTTCAACTCGTTGGCGTAGGAAAGTTCGCTTCTCGGCACATGTCCACGCACCACTTCTTTGCACAAAGAAATCTGGAGATTTGATGTTTCAGGTATTTTAGCTACATCATTAATTATACCACGGACAATTTTGGCAGTTCTTGCCTTCGGAATTAATGCAAAAATGGCCTCAATTGGGTCAGAAGACTTCTGAGCTCCTCTGCTCGATTCTCTGGCCTGAGAAAATCTGACAGGTTTGTTCTGGCATGCTCTTTAATCCGCAGAGCACCGGGAGCAGATGAAGGGTTTTCTAATGCACGGTAGAGGATTGAGATGGTGTTTTGGCTTCTAGGGCCCGAGCAATTGAATCAATGGTTGCTGGGAGATGCGATAAAGACAATGCAAACGCTTAGTAGTTCCAAATCCTGCAAAATCAACAATTCAGTTTGACATAGATAAACTTGACAAAATTCCAGTACAGAGGTGATACGAGTGAAGTAACCCAAGAAGTTTCTAGCTACTTCGACAGCAAGATTGCATCCCCAATCCACAGAATGCAGCGAGGAATTTAAGAGCAACTAATTAAATTGTTTCATTACTCGAGACAAATACAAGCATCATCAAACAACTAGTCTTTTCAATAAAACCAAAACTATTTTTACAAAGCCAACTCCAACCTTCAAATGCCATACAACAATTCATCCAAAAATTTGAAAACACAAAAACTTTATTATTCAATCCCTTTTTGAACATGTATTGACAGCCTACAAATATTGTTTTTTGTTCCATGTGCCATGTCAGAGATATACTAAAAATTAATGCGGAATCAGCAACTCTTTGGACAACATACACTGCATATCTGCAGCTACAAAACATGTCACTTGCTATGGGTATCAACATACTGCAAGCGAACAAGAATAAGGGCATCAAAGTTTCCTAATCCCACTTACGACTCGTTTCACATCAGTAAACCTCAAATAACTACGGATAGTCAATGTAGTTTCTCACATAAGAAACAGATTAGTGGCTTGTGAGATTAAAAACAAATGCCAATGAAGAACATTTAAACCCTTAAAGTTTTCGATCAAATGATGACAAATTAAAAGTAGTGCGGAAATATGCAGAGAAGAATTTAAAGTGGAGGAGGGTAAGGTGATGAAGAAGATGAATAGTGCTGGAATAGTTTTTAACTGCCACATCAGCATCAGTTAAAGGAAAAAGAACGGGAGGGACCGTATCGAACTAAAAGTTTGGTGACCTTATCGAATATTTTAAAAGTATGGTGACCAAAATGAATCCATCCTAAAAGTTTGGTGACCATTTACGTAGTTTACCCTAAGAAAAATTATGTCATTCATCCCTATGTTATGCATAAATTATAGTTATAGTCTTTATACTTTAGTTTGATTGATTTTTATCCTATACGTTTTGAACTTTGAAATATAAATATTGATGCAAATGGATAGGGTAATATATATATATATATATATATAATATAGAGACTTAAAAAGATTAAATCAGAAAACAAGAACTAAATGTATAACTTATTCATCCCTTAGATTGATGTTTTGCTTTGTCGACATGGTCCTTTTTCTTCACTTTGATCTCGTGCAAGAGTGCTGCTACACCTAGAGAAGCAGCTCTAGGTTTTCTTGCATCCTTGATCAGAGTATTAAATTTAGCCGTAGAGCCAGCAATCACTTTTTTGTCTTTAATTTTGCCCTTATTTTTCTTTTGTTGTGATGAGAATTCTTGTAGTGAAGGAAATTCTTTTTTATCAGAATCTTCTATAGCTAGTAGAGCATCATCTGTCACATATTTTGCAACTTGCTCAGATTTTTCAGCATTTTTGTAATTCAATAGCTTGCACAACAGTATCTATCACACTTTGCTCAATAATATTCTGCAACTCAATAGAAGGGTCCTCAACATTGTTAGAGGAATCCCCATTAGCATTAATTGGAGTGGTAGAACCAGCAATGTCCTTTTTCTTCCAAACTTGCGTGATCTTTGATTTTGCTGAACAAACCTTGTCATTATGGCCATACAGTTTGCAATGTAAACAACAAGGAGGCAGCCATGGTGTGATAACTCTAATAGAGGTTACCAAATCATCTTGCAGAACTACATCAATTGTTTTAGGAATTTGGAAGAAGTCATTGAGTTCATGTATAGTGGAGTTCCGAGTGCACTGGAGATATAACTCAGTCCTTTCCTAGAGTAAAGTTCTAGTGGGACGTTGTATAATTGAAACCAAATTGGTATTCTTGACATCGAGGTCTAATTTTTTCATGTTTGGCGACCATTTTCGGAGAATCAAAGGCTTGTTCTATATATGCCATGGTCCGTTCTCCAAAACCCAATCTCTATCAGTGGCATTCATAAATGTAAAAACATAACCTGCTAAACTGACCTTGACTGATAATGACTTCCCCCCATAGTAGAGTGATGATCCTCTCCGTCGAGTTCAACTACTATCGTTTGAATTAAAATTTTAAAATCTAAAAAAAAATACAAAAGTAAAATTCTTCTAATTTAGAATTAAGATTAAATAGATAATATGTGCATAGTATAGGGACTCATGACCAAGTTCAACCCTCCAAATTTTGCCACATATACCGTTAAAACTTAAAACTAAAAGTGCGCAAACAGCTAACCGTGGGTGCCAGAAGAAAAAAAAAATATCTGGTTGACATTGGCCCAAGATATTATCGTTCTCGATGACGTGGCAGTTATCTGATTTGTTGACACGTGTAAAAGCGCGCATTGTAGACCTTTATTGGCGTCCCCTAACAACACCTCAACAACACCGCCTCTCTCTATTTTCTCTGCTATTTCGAAGGAATAATTTCCCTTTAAATTCTAAACAATCTTCACGTTTTTCTTATTCTCCGATTTGAAAGCACAAAAAAAAGAAAGAAAAGAAACTTCAATGGGATACAATCTCCGGAGGAATTTTCAGGCTCCGGCTTCGGATCCTTTGGCCTGTCTCAATGAGTTGACTCAGACGAACTCGAGCTCATCTGCCTCTGGTGTAACCATTGAGAGCTTCCGAGATCCTACTGCTAATGTAACGCCGGTAATTTACTTAATTTTCCTTTGTTTCTTTGAATTATAGCTTTGCTTGTGTTGTTCTTCGTCTATGATTTTTAGTGTTCAGTTTTTGTTGATATAATAATGTGATTGCTGAAAAAATTGTTCTCTGTTCTTTCGTTTTTTTGAAAAATGGCTGTTTCATTTGCAGTTATTAGGGAACAATAGAGATAAAAGGAGATTGTTTCATTTTAGAGGATGATGCTGATTTTAGGATTGCGTTATAATAATATTGTTATTTTTATTTATTTTCCATTTTTATTTTTGCAGTGAATGATGTTTTTTGTTTAAAAACTATAATAAATAATTTTTATTTTGCAAGTTTTCTGTTGTGCATCTACAGATCTTTGTATGAGAATCTCATTTTTTATATAGCTTGATAAATTGACATGATTAGTTTTTTGGAGTAGAGAAATTGAAATTCACAGTAAAATTATGGCTGATTTCTTTATTTAGCGCCAAGTAAGTGCTGGTTGTTTGAATCAATTGTTTAATCGCAAAATCTTGTAGTTCTAATTTCTAAATAAATGGATTCTATGACTTTAGATATTGCATTATTAAACATACTAGCAAAAAAATTTATTTTTCATTAAGCTTGTTTGTACTTGCTTGTTTCATCTGCGGGGAAGCTACTTCTTAAATCTTTGAAGAATTTCGTGTCTCCAGTATTAATGAAAAATGAGATATAATTTCAACGAATTGCCAGCAAAAATAACCACCGCAAGCTCAAAACAGGGGTTCCTTGTCTCTGATTTCTAGCACACAAAATAGAGCTGGAGAGAACATAGCACCATTCATTCCCTCTACATGCATGCTCGAAATATGATGATATGAGAGGTACTCGACTCGAGGTGACTTAGCTAGCTAATTTGGATTTCATTTTTCTTTTATTTTCTAAAAGACGATTGAATTTCAAAAAAATTTAATAGAGGATGCAGGTTCTAACTTCTGTTTCTCACTTTACATAAATGGAATTTGCTGCATCGTTCTTCATTGCTGGATTTTTATACTATTATTTATAATATGCTTTTCTGTTCTTTTATGTTTTATAAGTTTTATTAAAGTGAAAATCTTAGTTTATTTTAGACATTTTGTCATTTTCCATTGTGCAAGTGTCTTCCTTTCTTAACAGGTTTACTACAAATAAAAAGGTAGATCGAGACCAAAGGTCGAATGAATGATATGGAATAGTCCGCATTTTTGTTTAACATGCTATATAAATCGTGAAGATAGGTTGAATTCAAGATTTGTGAGAAAATAACTTATGCCATTGTTTTTGCCCAAGGCTAAGCATTTGGATAGAGAAGTGCATTAACTAAGACCCTTAATGGAAGAAGAGAGTTTTCAGTTGTATTAATTCTTTCTTAAGTTTGTTTTACTTGAGTTATCTCTTATTAGTTTCTTCCCCTTGTTTTTGTTTGGATCATTGTGCTATTACGGAGATCTCTTTTGTTTGTCCTTTTGAGGAGGAGAATGTACATATGTATAATGTATTTTATTTTTTATGACAATTGGGATCTGGTTCTCTCTAGATTTTCAGCATGCTCTAGTTCCCTCTATTTAAGAACAACACCTCCATTAAGGTCTTCCAGTATAGATTAAGATTTGTTGGGCACCTTTTCCTTCTGTTTGCCTTGATGAAGTCTACCCAAGAAATATTAAAAAGGTGGGATGATTAGGTAGAACCTAACAAAATGAGCCCTCAGCTATTTGAAATCACTGTGGATTGGATGGTAAGTTAAAGAATATCCTCTTATCGGGGAATCTCTTATTTCTTTATTAGTTAGTCTTGCGTAAATTGTTGAATTGCCCCCCCTGTAATATATAGTGGTTTATATACTCTTTATGGTTAGAGCTCTCTTGTGATTGTGTATGCAGCTTTAATATTTTCTGTGATTTTATATTTTTTAGCAGTGTGAAACTATGGTTTGGACAAACGAAAAGCACAGCTCGTATTTTGAGTTCTTAGAAGCATCATTTGTTAAGCAGTTGCATTATTCTATGAGTTTGTGAGGCTGTCACCTACGGGATGAAATGTGGGAGCCATGTCCAAGACAACTGCCTGCCGAAGTACACAATTCTTTTCATCAGGTCAGAGATTTTGCTTTTCATCTTCACCTTATGGTTTCACCTCAATTAATTGCCCTGCTTCAATAAGTTATCTCGACTCTCTTTTCAGTTTTCGTCTCTACAAGATGGCTGCAACCAGAAGAACAATGACCCATTGTTGGACAGCGCTGCTGATTCTAGTGATATACGGGAAAGTCCATTACATCATTTTACGTCTGCAGGCAAAAGAAGCTCGGAAACATTTCCTCTTTCAAGAGAAACTGTGGTTGCTGATGGTGGAACGTACCGGAAAAGTAACATGACCGTAGGTGGCTGCACTGCTGGTAAATCTAGCCTCATCCTGCAAGCAAATTTTCTTATTCCTATTGCCTTCATTCATTTATGTTATGAGTTTCCCCATTCCTTGTTAACCAGTGTACACTTTTAACGTATGCATTGCACTTTCCCTGGTATGTGCATCATCTTTGATTCTTTGTAGAGATTTTTGTAAGCATAAATGTTTTCTCCTCCTATAGTCCTATATGCTTATGATGTAAATATTTGTTTGAATGAGCCTTTTTTTAAGAGAATTTTTTTTGGAGTTAACGTGGAATTGTGGCTGTATTTTTTGTTTAACTGAAGTATTTGGTCTTTAATAGAGGTTTCGGATCAGAATTTTGTCAACGAAGACCAAAAGGAAAAGACCAGTTGTGTCTCCGGGGTGAAACGCTTGAAGAGACAACAATGCATGATGCTTCAACCAAAGAGCTCCCACCTGCCGAAAGTCGACATACAATACTTTCTAAATAAGAGTTGAGTTTCGACTAATGAACTGAAAAAATAAATCAACGACACATACTTTTGGCCGTGAGACAAATTCGGCAAGTTCTTAGTTCTTACCTGGTGCTCGTTTGTGGAAGAATGGTGGGAGAGAATGCTACACAATTGGGTGGAGAAAACATGGTGATTTTGCAGCTATAGATTTAAGGTAGAATTCTTTTGTTCTTTTTGTCCTCTTTACTATTAGATCCGTGCTCAGGCTCCTCTATACGTAACTTGCATGCTAAGCTAACTTCTGCTGGTATCTGAAGTTTATAATGTGTAAAAGATTAGGTTATTCCGATTCATCACATTTTCCTTCATTTTTGTTTTGAATTTTATTATGCATAAGGCTGTTGTATTTTCATGCAAATCTTTAAATAAAACTATTAAAAACTCATTACTTAGATTCAAACTCTTGATTTAAAGTTTTAATATACAGCTTTTTTTATTACTGCATCTACTATCATTTCATTATTTATTTTTCACAAATGAAATTCTTTATTTTTAACAAACAAACTCATCCAATCGCTGCCTCTTTACGCTAAACATACACTAGTTCTTAACTAAGGTATTCTTGGATTAGAAAACACTTTATTTTAAAAAATAATTTTGTAAAAAAAATAATTTAATGAATGATCATGCGTAAAATGATAAAAAAATTCTATATATATCATAGATATATTCAGCTAAGGTAAATTATTTTATTTTTTAAAATAAAGTAGATTATAAAAAAGAATTAAAATATTTTAAAAAATTGTGGACAAAAAATATTATTAATCTCTTTAATAAAACCATTTTTTTTTCATTTAACCAATGAATTAACCCCTTGCTTATTCTTGGATGATTCTATAATAAAAATCATGTACCGTAATATACCATTAATTATGTGTACCGCAATATACCATTAACTATTTTAATTACTTTTAAAATTATAGGGACCGAAAGCATTATTATCCTTTTAGAATAAAATTTAAAACAAATTATATTATTTTTTTCTTTTTGGGTAAAGTACATAAATGGTAACTAAACTTTGGTAAATTATTTAATTTGGTAACCAAACTTTTAATTACTTCAATGTTACCATTAAACTTTTAGTTTTTCTCCAAATTGGTCATTGACCCGTTAACAACCCTTAAAAGGTTGACCGGACAGTTAAAATATTTTGTATAATAACACATTTAGTCCTCCATGTTTGCACATTCAAATAATTTTGTCTTAATTCGAAAAGAAATTAATTTAACCCTCATTATTTACAAATTATTTTAGTTTAGCACTATTTTAGTTAAAAATAATTTAACCAAAAACCCTAAACACTAATGAAATATGATGAAATTTTTAGTTCTTGTTAGAATTGAGAAGTCTAGAAACATTATTTGTTTCTAATTGTTGTTTTTGGTATTGATTGATCAACTTCAAGTGCAAAGAAATGTTGAAGATCCATCGAGATATTCGTGGCTACGTATGCAGGAGAGCACAACCATGACCCTGCACACAACGATCCTTAAGCCCCACAAACACTGGTCCTGCACCCGTTCCATCTGTCCAAACCAAAGCTTCACCTCCCACTGTAACTCTTGATCTGATTCTGCTACCCAACAGCTCTTGGTTCATCAAATGACAGCTTTTTAACCAGAGATTCCAAGTTCACAACAGCTCTTGCTGCTGCCATTTCAGGATGAGTTGTAAACCAGAATACGATAGACAAGTGATGTAAATATGGTATTTTGAATATAATGTCAAAAAATGGAAGAAACAATGAAGTCATCCTTTTGCAGTCCAGATGTTATCTGAGCTTTCCTTCTCAATTACATACAAATCTACACAGATTAATCTCAATGAACATTCTAAACCTGCAGAGGATAAAGTGTTACTTTTCGCGATACAAGAACTAAAGTGATCTTCTCAAGGGACTTTATATTCTATTAGTGTTTAGGGTTATATTATTTTTAATTAAAATAATGCCAAATTGAAATAATAAATAAATAATGAGGACTTTTAAATTAGGACAAAATTGTTCGATGTACAAACATGGAAGACTAAATGTGTTATTATACAAAATATTTTAACCGCCATGTGGAACATGTTGTTAACGGGTCAGTGACCAATTTAGAGCAAAACTAAAAGTTGAATTGTAACATTGAAGCAATTGAATGTTTGGTTACCAAATTGAACAATTTACCAAAGTTCAATTACTATTTGTGTATGTATCAAAAAGAAAAACTAATATAAAAATTTTAATTTTATTCTAAAAAGGGATAATAACACTTTCGGTCCCTATGATTTTAAAAGTAATTAAAATAGTTAATGGTACATTAAGGTACACATGATTAGTGGTACATAGCGCTACATGACGTTTATCGTATAATCATTGCTTAACCGTCAAATAAGTGCCCAAACTATATTCTTTTTTTTCAGATAGATGCCTAAACTATATTTTTGGTTAAATAGGTGCCTAACGTTTTATTCCGTGGCCCATTTAAGATTTTTTCGTGATGGACATTATTTTTTCCGTTATCCAATGAAATTCGAACGCGTGACATGGATTATCATTTTTTGAAATTAAAATCTGAAAAATAGAAAAATAAAATAATAAAATATATCAATTAACCCAACAATATTTAGTTTTTCTAAAAAAACCAACCCCAACCCTAAATCCCTAAATTCCTTCACTCCGGTCACCGATTCAACCACCACTGGCCACCATTGTCTTCATCGAATCCTCTCTACCGGAAGCCCCATCATCTCGTCATAAAAAACCGGCGAATGACGAATACCCAATAATGAAGAAAAAAGAGGTTGATTGGGTTCTGATCGACAATTAGAGGGTGGAGCATGTCAAACGGTGAGGTACCCAACACTTGGGTTGTGAACGGTAAGGGAGATGTGATTTGGGGGTTTGATTGAAAAGGAATTAAAACTTAAGGATATTTAAAGAAAATAAGATTTCTAAAGAAATTCAAAAATTAAAAAGTAAAAAAAAAAAACAGGCCATTTGTCTTGTTTTAATTGGATGACAAAAATTTTTTAACAGCCGTTGACGAAAAAACCCTTAAATAGATCACGAAATAAAACGTTAGACATCTATTTAACCCAAAATATAATTTAAGCACGTATTTAAAAAAAATATAGTTTAAACACTTATTTAACGGTTAAGCCTATAATCATCCCTCATTCATAGCTTCACCTCCGATTTTGTTTTATATTTAAAGTTTTATTTATTTAATTAAAATTTGAATAATATGATTTATAATAATAATAATAATAATAATAATAAAAAAAAGCAAGATACTACTGATATATTACAACTGCTATTATGTAAATAGATTGGCGCGGATGACCGGTTGATATGGACAGAGTCTTCCGTTTTCTATCTACTCCCCTCCGCCACCCCTTACTAACTCTTTCCACCGCAACGGCTAGCCGGCGGCCGAAGCCATAAACCGGAGGCCCAACGCTCCCTGAGACCCCTTTAGTTTTCAAATTTATCTTCAAATTGAATTCCCTTCAATGCATTGAGAGATATAATAGAAGAAACTGTTTTTTTCTTCTTCTTTGATTGATGGGTATTGTCCCAAAACTAAGAGGAGCAAGAACCCATGAAGGTTGCCCATCTCCGATGGGTTATCACATCCTACATCAGCTTCCAACAAGAAGAAATGGTTAACTTCGATGCCTTTACTCGTCGCCCTTCTAGTCATTGCTGAAATCGGTTTTGTGGGTCGTCTCGGCATCATTAAGAACGCCGACATTTTCGGTTCGTTGCCCGCGATGTTCCGTAAATCGCACACTTCTGCTCGATTGAAGGTTGTCGGCGCTCGGAATTTTGGGATTCGAGCTTTGGGTGGTGATCCTAACTCGACCTGTGAGGAATGGCTTGAGAGAGAAGATGCCGTGGTTTATTCAAGGGATTTTAGCGAGGATCCCATCTTGGTTTCTGGTGATTATCCGCAGGTTTTACTCGTCGGCCGTCTCCCTTCTCGTCTTTGTCCTTTCATCATAATTTACAAAGAAATCATACATGAACTGCAGATAATATAATGTTTTTGTGTTATTGATTTTGAGTGAAGATCATGTCTTCATAGTATTTGTTAATGCCAGAGAAATTAACTTGGAAGTCAAGTCACACACACTCTTATACGTTACGTAGGTATGTACGTATGTATAAGTTTATCCTAGACATTTCCTATATTTTGTTTCCATATTATTTTGTTGGTTCACTCTAAATGTTCTTGTACGTATATGTATGTATGGAGAAATTATTACATGGTCCCGGCTCACCACGGCATCTATGGTCTCATCCAATGAGATTTATTTATTTAATGACATGTAAGAAAGAGGTGAAGATTTACCTTGAAAAAAATGAGATAAAAAATTATTATTGGATGAGACTATGGATGACGTGGTGAGCCACACCCATCTAATAATTTTTCGTATGTATGCCCTAAACTTTTTCCACTCTAGTACAAGGAATTTGTCTATATTTTTTGCTAGCTCGCTCTAATGTTCTAATCATTGTATGTATGCATGCATATACATGGGTATTCATGTATGTCCTATATTTTTTCTTATCTAGAACATTAGATGTTGTATATTACTTTGCTAGTTCACTCTAGATGTTCTTTTCTTTTTGTATGCATGCATGCATGCGTGTATATGTGTGTATATACAAGTCACGCTATACATTTCCTATTTACTATATATTTTCCAATCTAGTACGTTATGAGTGTAGAAGTTGTACATTATTTTGCTAGTTCACTCTAAATATTCTTATCATTTTGCATATTATTGTTCCAAACTTTGATGTTGCTTAGAAGTGGAACTTCTTAGTTGGCTTTTTGGACTTGATTCACATTAAGTGGTTATATCTCCTTTTGTATTACTGACTTCCTCATCTTGGTATTATAGGAGTTGAAAACTTGTGCAGTGGGTTGTAAGATCGGATCCGATCCGAGCAAGAAACCTGATGCTAACATTAGTCAGCTTCCAGAACCTGAAGCACCTAGTGTGCTGCGCTCTATGGAATCGGCTGCCTACTATCCTGATTATATTATTGCTCAGGCACGACGGTGGGTAAGCACAATCTATAATGACTTAGTTGCATTTGAAACGATCACGGATTTTGCTCGTAATATTGTGGGACTTTCTGTGATGCTCGATTAAGTACTTGTTTTCTTCCTGTGATATTCCTTTTAACAACTTTTTGCCTACTCTATGCAAGTGAACTTAATACTATTAAATGTGATATAATTATTCTTATAAGGTACGATCTGTGGGACGACAAACTAGTCTGATGCTTCAACACATACATCGAATATGCTTCTCTATTGGACACGTTGGGTGTATATGAATCCAATATTTCCCCTTCAACTGTTCCAATTATTTCATCGGATGACTTTCCTATAAAGATAGGGTTGTAAGTGGATTTAATGTGGGGAAGTCTCTGTAAAACTAATGGTTCCATTTTCTTTTCCTTTGGATTTAGGCGTGGTTATGTATATGTAATGACAACTAGCCTCTCATCGGATGTCCCAGTTCATGGGCCGAGTATAATATCATGGCACCGGTGATTCCGAAGGCTTAAAGCGCCCTTGCAGCTGCTTTCATTTCTAACTGTGATGCCCGCAACTTTCGTATTCAAGCTCTTGTTGGGCTTGAAAAGGAGAATATCAAGATAGATTCTTATGGTAGATGTCACGGAAATCACAATGGGAGAGGTGAACTAAAAGTGTTCCATGTTTATGTTGAACTATTAATCGTCGTATATTTGTAATTCGTATATTTCCCATAGGTGATCCATGTTTATGTTACCCGAGGTTTCGTTATAAATTGCTTGCCTTGGCAAATCAACCTGAAACTCTTCAAGGCACTACTTTTAAACTGCAGCAACTACATAATTGTGTCACTTCATACTGCCTAAGGTAGCGCATGAATGAATTTCATGTAAATTTGCAGTGGACAAAGTAGAAACTCTGAAACACTATAAGTTTAGCTTGGCTTTCGAGAACTCCAATGAGGAGGATTATGTTACGGAAAAGTTTTTCCAGTCCCTCGTTGCAGGTATGAACATTACTTTAGTGCCGCTTTGAAAATTCCCATATTCATGTGTTTTTGTTTTGAACCTGAATGTCCGATATGATTTGGTTTCAGTTTCATCATTGGATTAATGGAAACATTATGATTTTGTAGGAAGCGTGCCTGTGGTGGTTGGTGCTCCAAATATCGAAGATTTTGCCCCTTCTCCTGGCTCATATTTACATATTAAGGAAATGGAGGATGTTCACTCAGTTGCAGAAAGAATGAAGTACCTTGCCAAAAACCCGGATGCTTATAATCAATCATTAAGGTAAATATGTTAGTTTGCGGAAACTGTTTCTTTTTATGGAATAGTTACACCTACCAATCTCATCTGCTTTCAAGATTTCTTTGGTAATCGGATTATACTTTGGTTTCTGCATGCTGAATTTTGTTGACAATGAATTATCTGCGCATTCAGGTGGAAGTACGAAGGCCCGTCTGATTCTTTCAAGGCCCTTTTGGATATGGCTGCAGCTCATTCGTCGTGCCGCTTGTGCATTCACTTAGCAACCATCTTCCAGGAGGAAGAAGAAAAGAACCCTGACATACAGAAACGCCCCTGCAAGTGTGAGACAGGATCCGAAACTGTGTATCATTTGTATGTAAGAGAGCGAGGGAGGTTCGAGGTCGACTCTATTTTCTTGAGGTAGTTCCTGTACTCTTTTAGCTATTAGTACATTGTCGCAATTTTATCCTGGATCGATTAGACTTTCATTAAACATAACTATAAAAGATGAGCAGGTCTGGAGATTTGACTCTGGAAGCATTGGAGGCTGCTGTTCTTAAAGCATTTCAAGACTCGGAAACATGAGCCTATTTGGAAACGGGAAAGACCCGAAAGCATTAGAGGGGGTGAACTAAAAGTATACAGAATATATATTCTTGGGTTGACACAGAGACAGGCTTTATATACCTTTCAAGTTCAAGGATGATGCTGATCTTAGGAACCACATCGAAAACAACCCTTGTGCAAAGTTCGAAGTCATATTCGTCTAGATTGATGGTTCCGTTATGTCGCACATGTAACAGACTCCCGATATCCGCACTACTTTGCTGAGATACATTCCCTGAGAGATGAAGGCAGCCTCATGCAGATCATGAATTTCTTTAGATGGTTGTTTTAAGAATTCCATTTTCTTGTTACCATTTATGAACTGCTGAGTTATAGGTTGATGAACAATTACGACTAAAATTTTTGGATGCCTCGACTAAGGCCCTAAATGCATCTAACCCATTTGAGTTTAGAGTTTAAAGTGAAGATGCAAAGCGAATTTCAATCAACGAGAAACTCATGAGATAATTCTATAAATGCAATAACAAACAACCAACTCTCGTATGTTAAACAATCCAAGCTTACAAGTTATGTGAGTACAGTCACACCAAACCTTACAAGTTTGCAGTCAAATTAATTCTATTAGTCTTTAAACTTTGAACGTTCTAATTTATTTATATCCTATGTTAATAAAACAGTTATCAAAATTGTTAATTGTCAAGTAAACATTGATGTGAATTGTATAATGATATGATTTGGTACAAATAATAATTTGAGAATAAAATTAGCATGATTAAAAGTTTGGGGTATAATGATGATCATAGTTTAGGAACTACTTTAAAATAAGGGTCATAATTTAGGGATGGAACTGAAACAGTCAAAAATTTAAAGACAAATATAGAATGAGGATGAAGTTGAAACATCAAAAATTTAGTGGATAAGGTCGTAATTTGTGGATGTATGATTTGGTACTAGTTTGGGGAGGTTTGGAAAATTAACCCCGTGTTTTCAGATTAAACGCGGCGTATTGGGTTATAAAGGTAAACTTGACGATGAAGCTAAAACCCTAGCTTCCATATTAAAGCTTGCGATTGTTAGTTTATACGGAGCAGTGATGAATGTGTTTGAAATCAATGGCAACTCTCTCTCGCTTGACCTCTTCACTGACGGCGCCAGTTCCAAGTAATTTCTCCCTTTCTCTGTATTTAATGGTTTAATGAAAGATTCCGAATTCTTGTTATTTTTGGATTGTCTTAAATGTTGGAAAGTTGTCAGATTTCGTTGATTAATTCCAGCCAATTTGGGATTTTGGGTTTTAATTCCACATTTCCATTAGCCTGTTTAGAGCATTTCAGAATTTTGTCACATCTTTATATGCTAACATTGGGTGATTGAGCCAAATTCAATTTTTACACCCCTAATAATGAATTTTGCTCACTTTGATACAAAATGCCTCCAAGAGGACGGAAAATTTTCAACAGCCCGAGCATCACTGTGTACACAGTCTCATTGAGTCATAAGCTTCCTTCAAAGGCTTTTTTTGTCTTTGATTCTTGATGACATTTTTGGAAGCGAACCAATATTTTATGCATGTAATTGAAGATTGTTTTTGAATGTTGATAGAGATGGTACCGGTTGGTCAAGTTTAAATGCTCATGACCATTCCGAGGTTGTCGGAGAAAACCAAGATGTTCCTGGGGAGGAGGTGATAGCTCAAAATCAAGCTAATGATGGGGGAGCACAGATGATGAGCCTGGTTGATATTTCTCATGATGAAACATTGGATAAGATGCTGGAATTTTCATCCGAAAACATGTGGCCTCAGGTTGGATCTGATGAGTTTTTAGAACATCAGTCCATGCCAACTCAGGTTCTACAATCAAACATTGATCAAGTACCTCAAAATACGGAAACTCAATGGGATCCTCAGAATGTGTCATGTTTTAACGAGCTGAGAATCCCTTGTCAACAAGTTGCTGAACCCCAATATAGCTCAGGAAGAAAGAGGCAAGTTTATATTCAATCTTTTTTTACTTGAATAATTTTGAAATTTAATCTTCATTTCTCACATTGCTTTATTGGCTATGAGATTTTGTTCGAATTCAGGAACAACGAGACATACACATATGAGACTGATAGCTGTAAACTCTGCAACTGCAAGAGGTCCGGTTGTTTGAAACTGTAAGTTCACATTGCATAACAGCATTTCACTTCCATTGCTAGAAGAAAACTTGATTACATTTTAACCGCACTCGAGTTTAAGACTTGGATACAAGTAAGTACTGGAGATGGGTATGTTCAGTTTTCCCATGTATTTAGAAGATATCTGTAATATCATACCTTCGGATGAATCTCTGGAATCCGGATTACATCCGTTGAGTTGTTTGCTGTGATTTGCAGTTATTGCGAGTGCTTTGCAGCAGGGATTTACTGTGAAGATTGTTGTGCATGTGAGAATTGTTTGAACAAGCCAGATTACGATGAGGTTGTTCTCGAAAGTAGAAAGAAAATCGAAACGCGTAACCCTCTTGCATTTGCACCACCAACTATTAGTGTAAGTATAAGTTTTGGTATCCTACTCTTTTTTCCCTTTAAATTTGTGTAATTTTCATAAGTGTTTGACATGTGGAACCTCTGCCAGGGTGATGGAAACGCGAACACTCTATCAGCCAGGCACAAAAGGGGATGCAAATGCAAGAGGTCAAAGTGCCTAAAAAAGTATTGCGAGTGCTATCGGGTTTGTTATCTATGTTGCCCCTACTTCTCATTTTTCTTGAAATATTTATACTCGAGACATTTAAATACATAGAAATCTTCTCAACACATGTATCTTGTACTTGTACCTGAGTCCGAGTTTAATAATGGTTGTCATCTTATTTTAAAATATTATCCATTTATTTTTAGGCTAAAGTTGGATGCTCTGATGGATGCCACTGTGAGAATTGTGACAATTCCTTTGGCAAGAGGTCAGGTTAGTTCTAATCTTAATCTCCGTCTCCTTTTCATTTTCCGTGTACATTCTCGGATCCATTCGCACCCGAATCTTAGTAACATAGACTTTTAAGTACTTAATTTTCTCAATTCGAAGAATGAATCAATTGATGTGAGTATTGGCATACAAGTATTATGTACATTTTGTTATGATTAACTGACTTCACCGTGCTGGAGCTACAGAACCAAGGTTTCAGAGAGTAGAACAATGGAAGAATCAGTCTCACGTGATGTCAAATACGGCAGAAGTTATGTCCGATAGCATCAACGCTGTGACTGCAAATCAGTTCCTGCCAATATGGGAAGAACTCGCTGATGTAAATCATCTCACTGTATCTACACAACCTCAATCAAGGGTAGTGCCTTCTTTAACATCACATGACATGAGGGACATTCAAAATGACTCCCGGGCTGAACCAGAAAAGGACACTAACCTTCACTGGTACTTCTCTGCCTTGAGCTCCAAGCAACCGTGTCCGAATAAGGTTTCGGACGAATTTCATTCCTTTTTTGCTGATATCAATGAGCTGATGGGAGATGATTTCCCGGACTTCCTCATGGGAAATTCCAACCCCACCAACACAGTGAAATCTGGCTCACCGAATCAGAAACGAGTTTCTCCACCAAAGTTTCAGTCAAACCAGTTTGGTTTGAACTTTCCACCAGGTCTGCCAACTGCCCGTAAACTCGTTTTACACACGACGGAGACATCGTGTTTCCCTACTCCAACATGGTGCAACTCCGAAGATCATACGAATCGAGCCGAAAAAGATCATCAAGGTAGCAATCATAACCAGTGATACACGCATATACATGTATAGGCTTGCCATAGAGAGATGAAAAGCACCTATCCACGTTTTATTGCTTTCCTAGGGGCATCCCATGAAACTGCTGAAACTCGCAGAAACTGAAGAAAGCTACGAGTTTCAATCGACGGAGATGATAGTCGAAATAATGCTTGTAATTACAGTAGAGAAAGATTCATAGTTTTTATTTATTTCTGTTATCCTTTGATTGGATTTTTCCAATGAAAACAATTTTATTTAATAAAAGAAACCTATTCTATTTTAGATATTAATATGTTGACTAAAAAAAGAGAGAGAAAAAAAGGTTGGCTGAGAAGGACCAATTCGAGTACTTGTCGGGATGGATACAACATGCTGAGTGATTCTGGAAGAAAAGAAGTGCTTCTTCATCATAACACCATTCATCTGAGGGAAGATATTCTTGTGGTTCTTGTATTTTGTCGGGATGGATACGAAATGCTGATTGCCAAAGATAATTGTGACTCCTCTCTCCCTCTAACTGAGACTATTAGCAAGTGCAGTCGCATTGGAATACCATGGTCTTAGGTTCTATAATCCAAAGAAAGAGAATTCTCATGGCTAGGCTGCATTGGAATACGATGGTGTTATGATGCGGACTTCCTCCGTGAAGATTTCTTTCAAGGATTTTTGACCCATCAGCATATGCTCGCTATTATACAAACTCATCACCAAAATTATAGTCCCGAATCAAACGAGGTTCATTGCTGGAAGGAATATAACAGAAAACGTGATTATAAACCAGGAGATTAACTACACTATGAAAGCTAAGAAAGGCATGACCAGGTGGATGGCCATCAAATTTGACCTCGATGGAATTGGGACCTTATTCGCCAACTTATTATTCCTGAAGCTGTTCATCCCATTCAAAGTATATGTCCGCCATCCCTCGATGCTGGTAGTGACCGATGCACGACAAAGTTTGCAGCCTTGCAGGGTAGCATTTAGGTGACTAGTTTTTGTTTATATCGAATTGTGGATAAACAGGGTTGCTTCAGCCTATGCTTTTGATTCAGCTTTCACCCACAGCAGAGGAGGCGAAAAGACTTGATCACTTCTTTTGTCAAACTAGGAGTTGGAGTAACATAGAATGCATCATGTTGTTGAATATTGTTAAATAATCTACAGCTCATACCTTACTTGATCGCTGGCTGTATTGAGAATAACTTGGTCTTTATTATGATATGGGAAAATGATGAAGCAAACTATGTCACATCTGTTAAAACATGTTATGCAATATGTTGTGATAAAAATGTTTCCCTCATAGATTCGTAGTGAGTATAGTTGATGTGATCTATAATACTTGTGTTGGAGTTATAATTATTTATGCTGTGCTTTTAAAACACTTCAAATCTTGGTGGGGTGGATGAATGCACTTGATAACATTTAAATTTTATGTTTTTGGAGAGGAGATGTTACATTGTTGTATTCGTCTAAACTGGGTTATCATGAGTCATTGTTTGTTAAATTGTGCTAAATTAATTTAAATTGTAAACTTGGGTACATGTTCATTACGATTAGCAATTTAGCATGTATTTCCATGATACATTTGACATAAAAATAGTATGTTATATGTGTAATTATGTATATCTATTTTAAAACTGCAACTTGTCTTTATTTATATTTTTTGAAGTTTAATATGCGTTTTTCATTGATTTCTCAAGAAGTACAAAAGTTAGAAAGATCGAATCGTATTTCATCAATTCACAAGAGATTTAAGTATTCTACTAATTTTCTCCAATAAGTTATCCCCTTAGCCACTTATAAATTCAAGAGATTTTGCATGTTTTTTTTATTATTCACCATACTTAAGTAAATCAAAAGTAAAAATAATCATCCAAGTGTATTATGTTTTGTAAATTATAATGTTCATTCTATTAGATCACTTGATCAACCGCTCAAATGTGTTTGCCCTCTCTCTATTTTTTGTAAATTACAATATTTATTGCATTATGTCACTTGATATTTTCAAACTTATAAAATATATGTGTAACTATACCTTGCACTGGCGGTGAAAACTATTTGTTTTCATAAGTGTCCTAATTTTAAGGGTTAGAGATTTAGATTAGGGTTCATAGATTAAGGGTTTAGGTTTATGTGCTTATAATTTAGGGATTATGGATTGAATTTAAGGTTTATAGGTTAAAACCTAAATCCCTAACATATTACCATAAAACCTAAACTCTAACCTCTAAACCCTAAATTCTAAGCACGATCCCTAAATTATAAACCCCTAACCCATAAACTAAATTTATAAACCCTAAAATAAGGGCACTTGTGAAAAGTTTCCACCATCAGTGTTTGAGATATTTTCTCAAAATATACATTTTCAAAAAAAACCATAAATAATTATGTCAAAAGTGTTTATTTTATTTTTTATTTGTTGCCCTCTCGGTTTTCAGTGTTTTCTCCTGACTAATCTAGGCTAATTCGAGTCGTACACTTGGTTGTGGTGTGTGAGTTTTTAATTGTAAATAAGAAAACAAATCAAAGAGATTTAATGGTCATTATTTCAGCAAAATTCTCTTATATGATAGTAATAATTAATTAGAATTGAAAACAATTTTTTATTGTGAATAAGGAAATAAATTGGAGAGATTTTGATTATTTTCGGCATAAATCTCTTATATGGTAATAATTAATTAGAGTTAAAAACAAATAAGGAAATAAATCAAAGAGATTTTGATTATTCTCTAGCTAAGATAATAATTATTAATTAATTAGAATTTAAAAAGAATTATTATAGTGAATAAGAAAAACAAAAATCAAAGAAATTTTAAATATTTGTCGGCTAATTCTTGTCTCTGAGCCGCCTATAAATTAAAGAGGAATTGCTTCACTTGGGGCACCACACTGGACTAAAGCAAAAGAGAGTTTGAACGTGTATGTCATATTCGTTCTGCACCAGGTAAACAATAGCAGCAGAGAAAAGTATCGAACTTAATCTTTGCTATAATTCAGTCTGTTTTAAAGTTTGCCAAGCTTTGTATGGAATTCAGTATAAGATTTTGAGCTTATTTTTATTTGATTTTGAAGGGAATTAATGGAATAATTTTACCTTTAAAACAGTCTGAATTCATGTATGGAATTATAGTAAAGATTAAATTAATAATAAACTCAAAATCCTATGGATTAATTTTCCTTTTGAATTTTGAATCAGCTGTGCTTGTGCCGGTTAAAAAAATAATTGTTCCACAACCTTGAATGTCATCCGGGAGTTACAACAAACCCTCTTATCCTGAACCATTCACTCTTCTTAATTTTGAGATGGAGAAGATAAAAACTAAAAAAATCAAGACAATACTTAAAAAGTTGTTCACCATTGAATCTATCCCAAATCAATCTCAGCCATTGATTATTATAAAATTTTAATTAAATGAATTAATTCCCTGTTGTTCATATTGTCTTCAACTTAAGATTGCATAAAATGCGATTAAGTGAAAAGGAAATATTGATTTAATGATTATCTAATGGTTTAAGTAAATATAAGTTATATTTTAAGATTTATTATAATACAAAAGGTAACTTATATTTGTTTATAATCTAAACAAAGTTTCTAGTCCAAAGAATTATTTGAAGCTAATAAATCATAAGGAATAGTATGTTTTTTTAAAAGTCAGAGCAGGTTGATTCTCAAAGAGAGACATAAATGTATTAATTTGGACTAATAACATATTAGATTAAATTAAGATCATAACTTCTTTTAAAAAGTAAATTAACTTATAATGTTCAAACTATATTTACCTTAACCTTGAGTAAATATAAGGTGTGTGTGCATTGTTAATAAATTAAGAATGTGTATGAACAGATATTACCTTATAGTTACCTTAAAATTATTCAAAAAACTTAAATACAGCAAGCCAAATATTGTTGTGTGCCATGTTAAAAAAACCAATGTGCAGTATTTCGGGTTTTACAAATCAATACACATATCTCACTAGGAGATTTGCATAAAGCATAGGACATCTCTATGACATCGTATTATCAAATACATAGGTACTATATTATGTATAGAATTTATTGTATTAGATATCATTAGGGATGGACCTAATAGGGAGCTGGAGGGGCAGTCGCCCCTTAAAAATTTAAAATTCTTATATGATTTAGAAATTTTTTAATAAAAATTTATTTTTACCCCATAAAATTTTATAAGTTCGTCATCTCTAGAATTTTATAGGTTCACCCCTAATATAAAGTTTTGCACTCATCCCCGAATATCATGCTTAATCCAATTTAAATAAGAACATAGGTAAACTGTCGTTTCACCTCTATTACTTGATTTTCAAATTGGGACCAACAATGTAATTATCTCTAAGTAGCGGTGGATCTTGGTATAATAAGTTGAGTGGTAAACCTAAACTAAAATTTTCAAGAATTAAGAGACTCAATAAGACATATCTAAAAATTTAGAAGCGGACTTCATTAAAAATATTTAAAGAAAAAAGAATTTGATGTGAAAATCCAAAGTAGAAAATGAAAGACAGAATCGTAATAAATCAATGTCATTAGGTATGTTTACATAGAGTGCTAAGTGGGATATGATGATAGGGAAGATCATATTCTCTTTTGTATGGTTAGACACATGTACGATTCGAGTATGCTAAAAAAATAAATATTTCCGGAGGCGTGAGGTTATGAAACTTCCTAATAAGCTGGATCCAACTTCAATTTATTAGTGGAAAAATGACAGCACCAACTTAGACATTTAAAACATTGATTGAAGGCTTAAATGGCGTTAAAAGTTAATATATTCACATCCAACTACGAACTGAAATTGTTTTATATAAACATTGCTTGCTAGGCTATAAGACACGGCATCACCATTAAACAAAAACTCAGAAAATACTCCAATCTAAATCAGAGATAAAGGTGGAGTGAATTAAAGGAAGATTATTGCAGATTACACATAAAGTCATTTCCTAGTTTAGTATATAATCTCTTGGATTGTTGCAGAGGTAGATCAATCAATAAAATCCTCCCCTAAATTTGTTGTGCTTGCTTTCTTCTAATTTTTACTCTCGTCATTTTGTTCCTCACCATTTAGATTTTTATCCGACTTCATTTCCTTTAAGCTGAAAATTTAGAAAACAAAAAAAAAAAATTCTTGTTGTGTTCTGGTCATTATTGATTGTTCTGTTTCACCCAACAATCCTTATATTTATATAAACTGCACATACGTTTATTGGCTATCCTTTCTTCTGGCGGTAATCAGTCCGATTGGATCATCATTCCAATGCTACCACCATTGAAATGATTGGTATTAAGTATAGGGTGATGGACTGTCAAATTCTTAGGATTACAAGGGAAGCCTTGTTAGAAAATTCCTTCTGTAATCCCATCATCACAATGTTACTGTTCCCATTTTTCAAACCAACTTCCTTTATTTGGACTTGGGCTATCATACATGTCGTTTCAGCAAGGTTCTAGGTGAAATGGAAAGAGGATAGCCAAGCTTGTCGCAAGTGCAATGCTTCCCACGGAACTTGCGGTTTTAATAGCTTCAACGATCAACCATCATGTTACTATCCAAGCCCAAACAAGAATTTATCGGAGTATCAATCTCAAAATGAGGCAATGTTCCAATATGCACAAGTTTGCATAGGTTATCATTTTTTGGCGGTAATGGAGCCCGACAATGCGGACATTCTGGTTTGGATTATCATTCTAATGCTACTATCATTAAAATGGTTGGCGATAAGTATAGGGTGATGGACCGTCAAATTTTTAGGATTACAAGAGAGGACTTGTTGGAGAATGGCTTCTGTAATCCCATCATCACAATGTTATTATTCCCATTATTCAAACAGATGGCTTCCATCATGGATTTATGGAGATCTGGAGCAGCCTTTGAACTTAGATGCCCATGGAGTAATAGATGTAGAAGGAGAAATAAGAAGAAGCTTATTATAGTGAGCCTTTGGTGCATGCAATCTTATTTGTCTCATTTAGAGATGTTGCAACTTGCAACAAGACCTTCAATCGTTGGAAGTTCCACTTGGAGTACGACCAACTCAAATGTATATAGAAACATCATTGTCAGTTGTTTAGACGTAGTTTATGTTTGGTGTTTTAAGTTATGTAATATAAATTATTTTTTAGTTTAAATTTTTATTTTAAATTTTGAAAAGCATAAGTACTAAATCTACAACTTATATGTATTAATGTACTAACTATAAAATTTAACCATTTAAAAAAAATGCAATGGTTGGTGTTGAGGGAGGTGATTGAAGATTGGACAAATTCCTTCTTTGCCTTTGGGTGGAAGTTTATGGAATTCCACTGCATTCTTGGGACTACAAAACCTTAAACAGGAGAAATCATTACATTATCTTCTCTTACCACACCACTACATTATCTTCTCTTACCACACCACGTAATCAATAGTCTCATCCAATGAGATTTATTCATTTAATGACATATAAAAAAGAGATAAAGATTTATCTTAAAAAAATAAAATAAAAAATTACTATTAAATGGGATCATAGACGACATAATGAGTCAAACTCATCTAATAATTTTTCCTCATACATGTAGCTTTTTAGATTTTTGAGTTGAAAAAAACAAGCTGTCAGAAATTACGGTTCTATGCAAGTGAGGTCAAATAAGTCGAATCAAATGACAATGATGGTGGCTTCTTGGTTGTCAATTAAGATGACCGCAATCTCAGGTCCAAATAGTCAGATTTGAAGCAAAACGAAGAAAAATTGTAATTAAAAAAATACATAAAATACCACTTTAATTTTAAGATCTGATTTGATTATATTATTAAGTTAAAAAATAATATTATTATACCATTAATTTTAATAAAAGGTTTAATTATATAACTGAACTTTAATAAAAAAAACTTAATTATAACACTAAACTTTAATAAAATATTCAATTAAATCACTGGATGGTTACCGAATTAACAACATGATGATGTGGACCTTGAACTAAAATGACATCGTTTTGGTATGTTTGTTTTTATGGCACAAATAGCCCAAAACAATTTCATTTTATTAGAAAAAAATTAAGAAAATATTACTCTCAAGCAGTGAGGTTTGAACTAAGTATCCCAACTTAGAATCTTGTAATAATTCAACACAAATAATATATTGTAAATAATATTTAAAACGTAATATATTTAAATTAGTATATAAAAATATTTGATTTATAATTTGAATAGTATTTATAAAATAATATATAAATATTTTTTTTATAAAATATTATTTATAATCTAAATAATGTTTATAAAATTGATATATATATATAATCTCCCTAGACAAATATTATAAATATAATATATATAAGATAATATATTTATATTACAAATAATTTCTTATTTTTTTAACATAAATAATAAATGATATTTATAAAATTAATATATATTTTTAATAAAAACAATATATATAAACAATATTGTAGTTTTGTAATACAAATTATAAATAATATCTATGTTAATTATTATTTATAACATAAATTTTAAATAATATTTATATTATAAAATAAATAAAATTAAGTTCAACTACAATTATATATATTATTTATATTAAAATTATTATAAGATTTTAAGTTGTGGTGATTAGGTGTCAATCTTTCATTCCAAAGATCCTTTGTTTAAACCTCCTTTAGTATAATATTTTCTTAATTTTTCTTTAATAAAACGACATCGTTTTGGGTTATCTTAAGCATCAAAACATATATATATATATATATAAATGACGCCATTTTAGTACAGGATCTATGTCATTACGACGTTAACTCATTTAACGATTTAGTGATATAATTGGACCTTTTAAAGCTTATTGGTATAATCATACCTTTTTCTAAAGTTGAGTGGTATAGTCAAACATTTTACTGAGGTTGAGTGGTATAATAGTATTATTTTTTATTACAAGAGACATCCTTTTATTCTACTTATTTAATGATCACGTTACTCAAAACATGGAAACTCAATGGGGCAATGAAAACAAACCTATTCTATTTTAGACACGAATAAGTTCACACGGATGAAGTACAAACGGAGAAAAAGAAATGGTTGGCTGAGAAGGGGTTGACCTGGTCAACCATGGATTCTTGAAATGAATTTTTCTATCTCCATGCATAGCCTTCGACGTGTCATCTTCTTTCGCAAGAACCCTAATCCTTGTCCCTTTCTTTCTTCCCAAACAAGAAATAAAGCAAATTCTCTTCCCAAGTTTCTTTCCCTGTCTTGTTTTTTGTTTGTTTGAAGGGTTTCCTTCATCCCCTTCACAAAAAAATATGTCTCTCTCCATCTTCCTCCTTTGGATTGTTAGCATCCCTCTGTTGGTCCATTCCGACACGGCTCAGCCTAGAGGTAGGTATATATTGTCTTCTTATTCCTTTTGTTTTCGTCGAATTTTGGGGGCTTTGTTTACTCTCAAGCATGCTCGCCATCAATACGCAGGGCTGTTGATAAGCTGTGGTTCCTCGCAAAAACAAACAATGCCGGAGACCAACCTCACGTACATCCCCGACGACGGATTCGTTTTCGTGGGGAACAAAACGTCTCTGAACCAGACAGGGTTGCTGCCGATTCTATCGACGCTGCGATATTTTCCCCAGAGATCGGCGAGAAAATTTTGCTACAGGTTCCAGGTAGTCAAAGGAGGGAAATATCTGGTGAGGACGATATACTATTACGGAGGTTTCGATGGAGGGAAAGAGCCCCCGGTGTTCGATCAGATCGTCGGCGGGACCAAATGGAGCACGGTGAACACGACGGAGGATTACGCCAACGGATTGTCTTCGTATTATGAGATCATCGTTGGGGCTCATTTGAAGACGCTGAGTGTTTGTTTGGCAAGAAACGGGCACACGGCCAAGAACTCCTGCCCCTTTATATCTGCCATTGAATTGCTTACCCTCGAGGATTCCATGTATAATGCCACTGATTTTAATAGCCTGGCGCTTGTTACTGTTGCCAGGAGTTCGTTTGGAAGTGAAGATAGCATCAGGTAATGGGAACTCAATCTGTGATCAAATCGAACCGAAATCGAGCAGTAACAAATTTGAGGTTAAATTTAGAGGTTTGAAGTTTAGTTTGAGTTTGATCGAGTTTCACTTTTAAAATCGTGTTCGATTTAATACAAGATTTAACTGACTGATTGAAATCATGCTCAACTTCTGGTTCTATTATTTATTTATCAAGCTTAAGTTTTAGGCTCAAGTTTGAATTGAAATTATTTTATACTAGAACAAGAGTATTAACAAAGTCAAAATCAAGTTCAAGCCACATGAAATTCAAGTTCCAGTAAGATTTGTAAAAAAATCAAATTTCTTGAACTTAATTGATTAGACTCATATGATTAATACAAATATAAATCAAAAGTTTATTTTATAAATAGAAATTTTCTGGTGGTAAAATGTGTAAATCTTTTGAACCTAGCTTTCCAGATGATCCATATTACCGATTCTGGCAACCATTCACGGACAAGAACGAGGTCGTTTCAAGCCAAACAAAAGTAGCCACTTCAGAGTTTTGGAACAAGCCGCCCGAGGTTATATTTACCAAGGCAATCGCGGCGGGTGCGGGGAAGAAACTCGAAGTCACATGGCCGTCGGGATCACTTCCGGCCACCAAATACCACATCTCGTTGTATTTCCAGGACAATCGGACAGTGGGCGCGGATGCATGGAGAGCTTTCAGCGTTGCGATAAATGGGAAGGTTTTTTACAACAACCTGAAGGTGTCGACCAGCGGCGTGAGCATCTATTCGCCGGGATGGCCGCTGTCGGGGCAGACGCAAATAAGCTTGAGTCCGGACGCTAAAAGCTCGGTTGGGCCGTTGATCAATGCGGGTGAAATTTATCAGATTTTGCCATTCGGTAGGAGGACTCTTACAAGAGAAGGTAGTTGATTTTGCATTGTTATTTTGGTCATCAGATCAGTGAATTGAAGCGAATGAATGATGGATTCCATTGTTTTTGTGTCTTGGAATTGGCAGTGGGAGTAATGGAGGAGTTGGCAAGAAGTTTTGATAATCCACCAGCTGATTGGGCAGGCGATCCATGCTTGCCCAAGGCCAACTCATGGACGGGCGTCACTTGTTTTGAAAAAGATAGGGTCACCAGAATCATCTCCGTGTATGTCGTATTTATGTTTAATGAACAAAAATTCTCTCCTCTTAAATTATGCCCATTTTTATATTTTACGTTGAAAAACACTAAAAAGTTAAATTTAAACTTTAACCCTAAATTTACATCTTAAACCTTAATTTTACATTACACTCTACCTCTAATTCTTTAAACCCTAACCATAAACTCTAGCTTTAAATCCTAAACCCACTTTTTAAGGTGGGACACTAAAAGAGACATAGTTAGGCGGCAGGCGATTTCCATCCATGTTTAATATTTTCATTCCGAATATAAATCTTTTCCTTTTTCAGTGCTCTTATTTATGCCCCACATTAAAAAATATGTTTAGGGCTTAGGATTATGATTTAGGTTTAGGTTTAGGTTTAGAGAATTATGTGTATGGTGTATTTTTTAGGGTTTAAGATTATGACTTAAATTTTAATAATTTTTAATGTTGAGACATAAAAATGAGCACCAAACAAGAATAAAAGATTTTTGGCCTCGAATTCCATACATTTTCGGGTATAGATAAAGAGATCTATTTTCTAAAAGATCATTTAAATATAATAGATAGATAGATAATTTGATATCCTTATATTGATTATGGATGGTCATGGGAGTTAGGACTTGGACCAGATTTTATAAGGTTGATTTTTTTTATAAAAAAAATTGAGTTTGGGTCGAATATAAAGTTGTTAAATGTCGAATTCGGATTAAAAATGTACTATTCGGGGTAACAGTACAATTCTCTCATACATTTAGGGGCAATTAATACAATGTGTCTGTCTTTATATTTTTAAAGGGTAAACTATACCATATACCATTAAATTTTAAGTTTAGTATCAATTACACCACTGAATTAAAAATTGATACTCCCTTTGTCCCATAAAATTTGTCCATTTTGTGTTTTAAAATTGTCTCACTTAAATTGTCTCACTAAAAAATCCAACCACTTTTATTAGATACATTTCCTTTTCTACCATCTTTTTAGTTTTCCAACAAAACACACTTTAACTTTTTAAGGATGAAATTGTCATTTTAATTATTTTACAACGCATTTCTTACGCAAACTTTTTCTTCTTAAAACTACGTGAAAAGTCAACATAAGACAAGATCTGTGGGACGTATGGAGTATTATTTTAGCACTGAACTAAAATTGATATTAGTTTAGCACTGAACTAAAAATTGATATTAGTTTAGCACTGAACTTTAGTTTAGACTTCAATTACTACTGGGATGTTAAAATCTATCAATGTCATCGCAGTGGATCGTTAAGATTCGTCTTTGTCATCAATTTTAATGACCCAATGATATAATTGAAATTTAAACTAAAGTTCAGTACTAAAATAGTATCGATTTTTAGTTCGGTGGTATAACCAATATTAAACTTAAAGTTTAGTGATATTTAATGTAGTTTACCCATTTTCAGTTACCTCCTTAATTTTACCAAATAAAAAAGGAGAATAAGGATAATACGATAGATATTCCTCTTTATATTTTTTCCTATTATCCCCTATATTTTAATAAAAATGTATATTTTTATTTATTTCAGATCGGGTCAGACGATGCGGTTTTAATCCTAAAAATCGGGTTGGATGAAATGTCACCACATGTTGATAGGGTTGGGTGGAAATTTTAGATTTTCGGTCCGAGTTCAAATTGGTCAAAAACCCGACCAATCCCTACTATTAACATGTAGGGATAAGAATAGGATAAAACATTAGGGGTTGAATTGTCTAATTTTGAAATTGATACGGACTTAAGAAATATTTGCATAAAAAAATAAGCTTTAGGATTGAATTGTCTAAATTCAAAGTTGACATGTATCTAATAAATATTTGAAAAAACGAAAGACTAAATTTAATTTGATTAATTTCAAATTTGATAGAAAAAACTTCAAAAGTACTTTAATTAAAAAAAATTGAGTCTCATAGTCTATATAATTTCGTCCCATTGACATGTGCTTATATACAACATCCGTATTTGAGTTTGATTAACATAATGTTGGGTCTAAATAAAAGAACAACCTCTGTTTTGTTTATGATATGAAGGGATCTTAGAAACGCCGGAATAGGCGGCACTCTGGCTCCATCTATAAACAATTTAACTGAACTCCACCATTTGTAAGTAAATTAACTTCTTCTGAGTATTTGATCGGTTCGTTTTTAATATTTTGAAATGGGTTTGTTCTTCTTGCAGGTGGTTAGGGGGGAACAATATTTCGGGTCCAATCCCTGATTTGAGTTCATTGCAACTGCTCGAGACTCTGTATGTTCTTTCATCACAAATGCATATTCGATAGCTTTTAATTCAATTGATTCGATAGCATTTAATTCGATTGCGTTTTAATTTTTATAAATCTCTTGTGTATGTGCTTATTGTTATTATTATCATGCATTGAAGGCATTTGGAGAACAATTGTTTTACTGGGAAAATCCCCGAATCATTAGGCCGACTTCCTAATCTCCGTGAAGTGTAAGTGTTCTGCCAATGTTGAACCATAAATACAAATAAACAAAAAGCCTTAATACTGAAACTATACTTTTTTCCGACCTAGCTACTAAAACTATCAAAGCGTCCACCGATAAGAATGTCACATGTGGCACAATCAATTTAAGTATCAGTCACATTTAACACGATCTTACTAAATGACAGTTTAAGTATCACTTTTGATTAAAAAAATAAAATACTTAAGTGGAAAAATATATAGTTTAGGGGTTAATTTTATTATTAAACCGATAAAAAAAACGTTCGATTTTTATGAGTTTGTTGGTGTTTTTTGACAGATTCCTTGAGAACAATGATCTTGAAGGTTCCATACCTAGCAACCTTGTAGACAAGAAGGGCCTAACGCTTCAGTAAGAATATTTAATCTCAATTTTTTTTATTTTCTTTAAGTACTCGTGTTTGATTCTTATATCTAACATATATTTAAACATAAACATAAAAATAAGTATAAATGTCCTCATTGCACTAGTGCAATTAGGGACAGAACTAAGATTTAGAGTTGTAAGGCAAAATATAAATATTTAAAAGTAAATCGATATTTAAAAAAATATATATAAAAGAATAAAAATAAAAAAAATCTTAGAGGTGGGTACAATTGCCCTTCTCCACCCCATATAGTTCTGTCCCTAAGTACAATAAGAGTAATATAAACCGATTTTTTGAATAAATCTGATTGAGTTCATTAAAAAAAATGTCAAACGGAACGTCCATTGACTATTTTTTTTTTTCTTTCTGTTGTAGGGTGTCTCCTGGAAATAGTTTATCCACGTGACCAAAAATGATGCAATGGATGCTTGTGTTTATTTTGGGAAGGTTTTTTAGATTTATTTACGAGTTTCTAATAATGTAATTACATGAATGCTCTTTAGTGCAGTTGAAAAAATATATTCAGTATCGTATTAAATCATAATATTAAAACTTTAATTCACTGATAAACTATATGAATGTTGGCTAATTGACTGAACTTTTTTTAAACGAAAATTTAAAATAAAAAATAAAAATAAATAATTTTCTCCGACAGCTTAGATTTCTTACCTACCAACTCATTCAAATTCAATGAAACATAATTAATTCCAAGGATTCTTGTTTCATACTTCCCATGTTTGATCTACTGTCAATATATGTATAATTACATTCTTTAAGCCTATTCGTGATTTTAGACCTGAAATATCAATTCAAATATTTCACTATGAAATATATTTTAAAAAATGTTTAAAATAATATTTATACACTTTAGGAAGCTCCATCTCTTTCTTTCTTTTTTAACACATTTAGTCCAAATTGTTCATGAAATAGGTTTAAACGTGTTTATAATTTCATTAATGTATTTTTTATTTGTTTTGTTTCATATTTAACCTAGCATTTTATGCTCAAGCTAACAATTAGGCTGACAAAAGAATCTAATTGATACGATGCATATACTTTGGAGACTTAATTAGAATTTTTTGAAGTTTGGGGTTAAATCTAAATTTTGAACCATAATTTTAGGACTTATTGTGTTATTAGCTCATTTATCATTTTGTGTGGTAACATTTCGCGAACTTCGTCCAAAAATTGGCGGGTCTGACGTAATCACCCGCCCAACTTTCCTCCGAACCAAAAACGACGACAAACGACCTTTTGATTCAAAAAAAAAAAAAGAACTTTCAAAGTCGTCCATGGATGGAAAATATAGATTAAAATTAAAATCAAAATAATATATATTATGTTTATTATTATAAATAGTTGTGTTTATTACTGTGAAGATCGAAGTGCTCTGGTCAAACAAGGCTTCCGTCATAGTAGTTTTTTTCCCCACAAACGACATCCTAACACAGTGATTTACAAGATAATCGAGAACGGAAATGGAGCTTAAACCTGGTTTATCTGCTTTGATCACCGGCGGAGCTTCCGGGATCGGTACAATTTTCTTAAACTTTACTTTCATTCGACAGTATCATCAAAGAATTCGTTAACTGATTTATGTGATTGATAATAAAGCAGATCGTATGAGATATGAAGTAATTCGATCAATTGTTATTTGTCATTGATTTGTTTTAATCAGAAGTAGCTTTCAAATCCCGGAAACTTAGCTATTGAATTTTTTTTGTTGCAGGTAAAGCTTTGGCAGCGAAAGGGATATTTGTGACAGTGGTGGATTTCTCTGAAGAAAGAGGGAAGGAAGTTGCTTCTTTAGTTGAGAAAGAAAATTCCGGATTCCATGAAAATTTGAAGTTTCCTTCTGCCATTTTTGTCAAATGCGACGTTACTAATCCAAGTAAATTCGTTTTGATCTTTGTTTATCACGTGTTCGATCATTTTATTCAAAGTTAATATACACTTGGTTTAGATTTTTGCAAAGAGATGTATACTTTTTAGCATTTGAGAAACTGATCCAAATTAATGATGTAATATTTGATCATTGTGTATCATTCGCTCGATTATTTTCTTCAAAATATTCGTATCTGAGTTCGGTTCGTGAATAGGAGATATAAATTTAGCCTTTGAGAAGCATCTGGCGACATACGGAGGATTGGATATTTGTATTAACAACGCCGGCATCGGTAGCCCAGTACTATTTACAGAGGATCAGACTGATGGGACTAAGACATGGAGGCGCACAATTGATGTCAACCTGGTTGCAGTTATTGATTGTACTCGCTGTTGTGAAATGCTCAAGTCTAGTATCGGGTGGGAAAGTACCTTGAGTTGGGTTTATATGGAGGCCTTTATGACCTTCCTTGTTGAAGAATAAAAGACAAGGCCCACGCACGCTCGTGCCGCCGTCCGGCCGGCTCAGTTTGGTTCGTGTTAACACGTGTCGAAGACACGTCCGCGCACGTTCTATTTTTTTTATAGAAAATTCAGAAGAATTATTTTGAAAAAAAGCTAAACACTGGAAAAATTATTCTGTCTGAGAACACTGTATTTATAATACGTTTTGAATGGTTTGAAATTCCAAACGTTAATACACTTTTTAAGAGAATAATTACAGCATTGTATTATGGGATTATAAACGGATAATTAAGAGAATAATTAGCAGGTTTTGATAAGGTTTACCAGCTGTGGATAAACATGGACTGCTAATTACGCTTGACCCATTTTACACAAGCTGTCTGTTTATTTTTTAAACATGTTGAACTTGGACTGCTTCACGTCCAGATCCATCCAGTAATGCAACAGATATCACAGCTGTTTCACAACTTTTTTAAAACGTGTTTTTAATGACATAATTACATAGTTTAATTATGTCATTATCCTAAACGTAATTTTACGGTTTTAACCCCATTTTTAGCTATAAATATGAGCCTCTCTCTGCTCATTTTACTCATTTATCAAAAAAACCTTTCTTACAAACACTCTCTACTTCAAACTTTCTCTGAGTTCCTAATCGAGAAGAGCAATACCACCGTTTCCACTTTGAAGTTTGGGTGTACATACTTCAAAGAGACCGTGCTAACCTCGGGGGACAATCCACTTGTTGCAGCAACTACACCAGTTGGGGCGAATCTGTTTCTAAGGCAGTGGTGTTTACCACGACACGGTTTATAACTATATTTCAGTTATTATTTTTATTCTCAGTCAGTGCTAACGCCCTATTTTGCAGTATATATATTCTAACAATTTAGAAACAGATTGTTACTGCAAATGTCTATCCAATCGAGCAAACTTGTTCCTAATCTTTCCAAGCTCGACGCACTGGATGGGTTCAATTACCGGAGGTGGTCGCAAAGAATAATGATATTCTTTGAACAACTCGACCTAAACTGTGTGCTAGTCCAACCGGAGCCATCTCAGCCTGCCTCAGATGCTGCTGATGCCATCATAACAAATGAAGATCTCGCAATTGTCCAAATGAATACAAAGAAGTTCGAAAAGGACAACAAGACGGTTCGAGGTCACCTGCTGAGTCACGTGTCAAACAAGTTTTTTGATATGTTTCACAAAGAAAAGAGTGCCAAGTTGATTTGGGATACTCTCGAAACAAAGTACGGAGCCGACGATGCTGGAATTAAAAAATATGTGGTCGGCGAATGGCTGAAATTCTAGATGACGAATGAAAAGCCGATCATGGAGCAAGTACACGACTATTAGAAACTAGTGTCTGACATCCTTTCTGAAGGAATGAAAATGTGCGAAGTATTACAAGCCATCGTCCTTATCGAGAAGTTGCCCAAATCCTTGTCTGACTACCACAATTCTCTCAAACACAAAAAGAGAGATATGACAATCATGGAGTTGGTGGCCCATATGAAAATAGATGGGCAAACCGTATAAAAGATAAGGTTTCCAACTCTAGTCATTTTTCTTTAAAAGCTAACCTAGTTGAGTCTAATGGTGCCTTAAGTTCTAAATTTAAACCAAACAAAAGGGCAAACCAGAAAAAGAAAACCAAGCCCAATAAGACTACCAACTTCAAGAAGCCAGGGAAGGAAAAAACCCAAGGCAAAGTGGTAAATTGCTACGTATGTGCGCAGCCTGGTCATAAAGCCTACCAGTGTCAACAGCAGTCTGATCGCCAGAATCAACCACAACTCAACGTTGTACAGAATGCAGTGATGTTATTGCAGCAGTGGTTTCAAAAGTCAATCTGGTGGAGAACAACACCGAATGGATCGTGGACACTGGCGCTTCAAGACATTTCTGCGCCAAAAGGGAGTTGTTTGTTGAGTTCGAAGCCTTAGACAAAGGAGAGCAAGTTTACATGGGGAACTTCAGCATCTCGGACGTGCTTGGCAAAGGGAAAGTTTTGCTCAAACTAACCTCGGGTAAAACTTTAGCTTTAAGCAATGTCTTGCATGTACCCTCATTGAAAAGAAATTTGATTAGTGGTGGATTATTAAATAAGCCATGTGTTAAACTAGTTTTCGAGGCATATAAACTAATACTTTCCTGAAATGGAGATTATGTAGGGAAATGTTTTTTACAAAATGGTTTATTTGTAATCGAAACCCAGTTTAATGAGAATAATGAAGCCACTGCTTCTGCTTATACTGTTGAGACTCTTGATATGTGGCATGCTAGATTAGGTCATGTAAATTTTCAATCACTTAAAAAACTCATAAAAATAAAATTAATACCTAATCTAGAAGATAATATATTTAACAAATGTGAAATTTGTGTAGAAGCTAAGCATACCAAACCTACTTTTAAAACAGTCTCTAAACGTAGATCTGAACTTCTAGAGCTTATACATACTGATCTATCAGACTTTAGAAATTGTGAAAGTAAGGGAGGAAAACACTACTACATCACATTTTTAGATGATTTCTCTAGATATACACAGGTTTATATCATTAGAACTAAAGATGAAGCTGAAAACTGTTTTCTTATTTATAAGGCAGAAGTTGAGAATCAGCTTGATAGGAGAATAAAATGTGTTAGATCCGATAGGGATGGTGAATATGGATCTAATTTTCTTAAAGAGGTGTATGAGAAGAATGGCATAATACATGAGACCTCTGCTCCTTATTTTCCTCAACAGAATGGCATTGCCGAGAGGAAAAACAGAACTTTAAAAGAGATGATGAACTATTTGTTAATAAGTTTTGGGTTATCTAATAACATGTGGGGGAAGCCATTCTATCAGCCAATCATATATTGAACCGAGTGCCTCATAAGAAATTAGATTATACCCCCAAACGAATTATGGAAAGGTTATGCACCAAATTTGCAATACCTGAAAGTGTGGGGGTGTCTAGAAAAAGTTGGTTTGCCTGACTTTAAGAAGACCATTATTGGTCTTAAAACCGTTGATGCAGTGTTTATAGGGTATGCTACAAATATTGTCGTATATAGGTTTATGTCTTTAAATGACTTCTCAATTTGTGAATCTAAAGATGCGGTTTTTTTTTATGACTCATTTCCTCTTAAAAAAACCTAGATTAAATGTTGAGATACAACGAGAAAGTCATGTTCCTGCTTCTTCTAGCATTCCTATCAATAAGACTCTAGAGTTTGAATTAGAGCCTAGAAGAAGTAAAAGACAAAAGGTAGCTACTATCTTTGGACCAAATTTCATAGCTTCCTTTATTACAGAAATAAGTGATCTAGGCTTTATAAATGAACCTATAGCTCAATCTTTCCTTTTAGTTGAGGATCCTAAAACATATAATGAGGCTATAAGTTCAATTGATGCTAGTTTTTAGAGAAGTACCATTAATAATGAACTATAATCTATTAAATCTAATCACACTTGGGAGTTGGTTGACTTGCCTAGAGGATCTAAACCTATCAGTAGTAAATGGGTCTTTAGAAAGAAACTAAGACCAGATGGGTCAATCCATAAGTATAAGGCAAGGCTAGTTGCCAAAGGGTTCACTCAGAAGTTTGGTATTGACTTCTTTGATACGTACTCTCCTATGACTAAAATCTCTACGATCCATGCCTTGTTTGCGATTGCATCCATTCATAAGTTGCATGTACATCAAATGGATGTAAATACTGCATTTTTATGGAGATCTAGACGATGAGATCTATATGGAGCAACCACCAGGTTTTGAGACACCTGGTATGGAAGGCAAAGTATGTAGACTTAAAAAGTCTCTCTATGGCCTTAAACAAGCTCCTAAGCAGTGGTACGAGAAATTCTATAAAACCATTTTGAGTTTTGGTTTTATTGTTAATAGAGCGGATGCATGCGTGTATTCGAAAAAGTTTGGTACCGATTGTGTTATCATAAGCTTATATGTGGATGACATGTTGATTTTCAATATTAACATTGAATCCATTAAAAAAAAAATTTCTTGTCTACTAAATTTGAGATGACTGATTTGGGAGAAGTTGACGTAATCTTAGGAGTAAAAGTTACCAAAACTGATAAGGGTTTTTCTTTAAATCAAACATACTATATTGAGAACGTGTTAAAGAAATTTGACAGTTTTGATGTCAGCCCTGTTCGAATTCCTTATGACTGTAGTATACATCTCTTTAAGAATAAAAGAAGTAGTGTTTCCCAGGAAGAGTATGCTAGAATTATTGGAAGCCTTATGTTCTTAATGAACTATACTCGGCCTGATATTGCCTATGCAGTAAGTAGATTAAGTAGATATACTCATAATCCTAGTGGTGAACACTGGATCGCACTCAAGCGCTTACTTAAGAATCTTAAGGGTACTATTGATTGACAACTCAAGTTTGTTGGCTTTCCTTCTATTTTAAAAGGATACTGTGGTGCCAATTGGGTTACCGATAATGATGAAGTAAGCTCTACGAGTGGGTATGTCTTTACCTTAGGTGGTGCAGGGATTTCATGAAAGTCTGCTAAGCAGACTTGTATCACACGTGATAAGTGTTCAAAAGTACTATTTTTATTACCCTTTTTTACTCAAATTATTGTTAGACTTAGGCTCATATTAGTTGCATAATTAGTCATTCATGCATTAATTCATGTTTCTTTCCACCGTTGAGCTTGATTACATAACTTGGTGATTTTTGTGGAAAAAGGTGCTACTTTGGTGTGTGTGCAGAATCACTTGCCAAAGCAAGGCTGGAACCAGTTGTCAGGGCAATGCATGAAGGAGATGCCGAGCTAGTTGCCAGGGCAATGCTTGAAGAAGATGCCGAGCTAGTTTCCAAGGCAATTTTCGACAGGGAATAAGATGATATGGTAGTCGAAATTGATGACTAGATAATCCCAAGATGACGTGGAGCAAAGTTAAATTCCAAAGGAGTTTGATTTTCATGAAGAGGTTAAAGAGAAATTAAATCCCAAGAAGATAGGAGAAGTTCTAGAAGGAATTTAAATATAATAAAAAAATATATTCTTTAAAGATAATTTAATTCCAACTTAACTTCCTCCTCAAGAAGGATTTTGACCTAGCCATCTCCTATTTAAAGGACCAAGCCGTCAAAGAGAGGTAAGCAAGAAGAGAGGAGAGAAATTTCGACAACTCCAAAGGAGCAAGAAGAAAGGATTTTTGACAACTCCAAAGGGCAAGAATGAAGAGATTTCGACAAGAGAGCAAGGGGGAGAGTTGATTTCTTCTTCTTCTTCTTTGCTTCCATTAGATTCATGGTTTGGGGATTATTCTTTGTATATCTTTTGAACCCAACCATGACCTAACTTGATTGGTTGGGGTTATTGTGTTTTGTTGTTGTGAGAAACAATTGGATTTTGTTTTGGTAATAAGAGTTTGCAATTTTCTATTCAAGGTTTATTCATTTTTGGTTCTTATTTTTGTTTGCGAGTAAATTGGGAGAGGATCTCGTAACTTCATCTATTTATCTAATATCGGGAGAGTTAGATTCAAGAAACGAATGAGTATGATCTTTATTCAATCTATTGATGGTGAAGATTAATCCAGCTTAGGAATAAGTTAAGGATTTCAACGGCTAAGAGGAGCGCAAGATTAGTTGCTGTTCACCCTTGATTCACGCAGGGATGTATTATCAAGGCATGTACAAGTAGCTAGAGTTTCGACTTAGGGATAAGAAGAAACCATTGAAGAACGTTCTGCCGAACCTTGAAGTTGCTGCCCCTACGCCCAAGTAGTTGCCCAGCTAGTCGCCCAAGCAACCATCGATTAGTTGCCAAGGCAACCCCGCTGTACAAGTTGCCACAACAACTGAGTTACCATTGCACTCTTTTACCAAGACGATCCAATCGGCTATCACACCTCAACTCACGATAACCTGGCCTATTCTCTCTTTTTCTTTCATCTATTCTTTTAGTTTATTGCTTTTACTTTACTCGTTAAAATCAACTCCTACTATCAATTGTGTTTTTACTTTCACAGTGCGATAACTAAAGCAAAGTGACCTAAACCAATCCCTGTGGAGACGATACTCGATATTCGTATCACTTTATTACTTGCGACGTGTATACTTGCACAATTACGTAGCACTTATTACGCGCAACAGCACGCTCTACCATGGAGTCAGAGTTTATTGCTCTTGACTTAGCTGGGCAAGAAGCTGAATGGCTTAGAAATCTATTAGCAGAAATTCTTTTGTAGGGAAAACTGACACCTTATGTGTCATTGTTGTGTGATTCACAAGCAGCGATATGTGTGGCGAAGAGACAAGCTTACAGTGGTAAGAAGAGACACATTTGCATAAGACATGAATTAATGAGAAACTTAGTAAGGAATGGAGTACTCTCTTTAGAGTATGTGAAGTCGAAAAGGAACCTAGCTGATCCGCTTACCAAAGGGTTAACTCGGAAATTGGTTCTAGATTCGTCGAGAGGGATGGGTCTAAAGCCCATTGGTTGAGGAATTCATGGTGGATACTGATAAGTGTTTAAAAGTACTATTTTTCTTACCATTTTTACAAATATTATTGTTAGACTTAGGCTCATATTAGTTGCATAATTAGCCATTCATGCATTAATCCATGTTTCCTTCCATCGTTGAGCTTGATTACATAACTTGGTAGTTTTTGTGGGAAAATATGCCGCTTTGGTGTGTTTTGTGTGTATGTGCAGGCAGGGCAATGCATGAAGGAGACACCGAGCTAGTTGCCAGGGCAATGTATGAAGGAGACGCCAAGCCAGTTGCCAGGGCAATTGTCGACAAAGAGCAAATGTGATATGGTAGTCGAAATTGATGACTAGACAAGCCCAAGATAACGCGGAGCAAAGCCCAATCCCAAAGGAATTTGATTCCCATAAAGAGATTAAAGAATAATTAAATTCCAAGAAGATAGGAGAAGTTCTAGTAGGAATATAATTATAATAAAGAATTATATTCTTTAAAGATAATTTAATTCCAACTTAACTTCCTCCTCAAAGAAGGACTTTGACCTAGCCCTATAAATAAGAGGCCATATCGTCAAACTCCAAGGAGAGCAAGAGAGGGGAATTTCGACAACCCCATAGGGCAAGAAGAGAGAAATTTTGACAAGAGAGCAAGGAGAGAGAGTTCGATTTCTTCTTCTTCTTCTTTGCTTCCATTAGATTCATGGTTTGGGGATTATTCTTTGTATATCTTTTGAACCCAACCATGAACTAACTTGATTGGTTAGGGTTATTGTGTTTTGTTGTTGTGAGAAACAATTGGATTTTGTTTAGGTAATAAGAGTTTGCACTTTTCTATTCAAGGTTTACTCATTCTTGGCTTTTATTCTTGTTTGCGAGTGAATTGGGAGAGAATCTCGTAACTTCATCTATTTATCTAATATCGGGAGAGTTAGATTCAAGAAACGAATGAGTATGATCTTTATTTAATCTATTGATGGTGAAGATTAATCCGACTTAGGAATAAGTTAAGGATTTCAACGGCTAAGAGGAGCTCAAGATTGGTTGTTGTTCACCCTTCATTCACGCAGGGATGTATTATCAAGGCATGCACAAGTAGCTAGAGTTTCGACTTAGGGATAAGAAGAAACCATTGAATAACGCTCCGCCGAACCTTGAAGTTGCTGCCCAGATGCCCAAGTAGTTGCCCAACTAGTCGCCCAGACAACCATCGATTAGTTGCCAAGGCAACCCCGTTGTGCAAGTTGCCACGGCAACTGAGTTGCCCTTACACTCTTTTACCAAGACGATCCAATCTGCTATCACACCTCAACTCACGATAACCTGGCATATTTACTCTATTTTAATTTCATCTATTCTTTTAGTTTATTACTTTTACTTTACTCGTTAAAATCAACTCCTACTATTAATTGTGTTTTACTTTTCACAGTGCAGTAACTTAAGCAAAGTGGCCCAAACCAATCCCTGTAGAGACGATACTCGATACTCATATCACTTTATTACTTGCGACGTGTATACTTGCACATTTGCGTAGCACTTATTACACGCAACAAGTTTTTGGCGCCGTTGCCGGGGATTGGCAATAACGACTTTGTTTTTATTTTCTTGCACTTTCTTTTTACTTTTCTTGTTTAAGATTCAAAGGGCTAACAAACTTTTCTTGCTTAATTTCTAATCTTTGCAAGGAGATGCATGTCCCAAGTGAGTCCACCGATGAAAAGGCCCTACCCAAGTCTGGTTGGAATCAAGCACTAATCCGAAAGCTAATAGGAGAGGCACCGGGAAATTCTTCAAGGCCTCCAATTGCCACGGCAACTCCTGCCGCCCCGGCAATCCTTAATGCCCAAGCACCTAACACCCGGGCAACTCGGCCATCAACCCTGGGACACTTTGAAGCACTCTTGCAACCATTGGCAAGCCACCTAAGGCAAATTGAAGACCGACAACTAATGTTCATGCGGTACATGAAGGAGCACAACAATTCCATCACCCAAGTCATCCTAGAAAAGTACCAGGACAGTCGCGTGCCATTCCCAATCTTTCCTGCCGAAATCCTTGCCCCAACAATTAATGAAGAAGTCGCCACGGCAACCGCAACAGATGATGTCGCGACAACCTACATCGTGCCTGCACAAGCTGATGCCACGGAAACCAACCCTGAAAAAGCCACAGCAACCAAAGCTAAAGACATCCTGGCAACCACTGCAAAAGCCAAAGGTAAAGCACCTATGCCCGAATCAACTCATACGGAATCATTTTCTGATTTTTCATATTCGGACGAGTCTTCCATTGCACCAACAAAGACCGCACCAATTGAATCCTCCAAGCGAAAAGCCAATGACACTAATGAAGAGGACGATGAGGACAACCCCGTACGAGGATCGATTCCACCACCGGCAAAAAGAAAACAGCCATCACGTTCAAACAAGAGAATCAAGACACCGACCAAAAGGAAACTAATCATCTAAATTGACGAACTCTCGGAGTAAGTCCTTGTATGCATTTTATTTTTCATTATCTTTATTATTCTTTAATGCATGCATTGAGGATAATGCCTCACTCGAGTTTGGGGGGGATTGTTATTAGTAGTTACCATGTTTAGTTACATTCATCTTAAGTATTACATTTAGGATACATAAATTGCTTGCCATGCCTTTAATTGGAACAAGAATTGCTTAGATTTGATGAATATCCGATGATGACTTTGCCAATGCACTTAATTGATAGAATTTTTATTCTAGGATAACCATGGAAAAACTTAGAATTTTACTATGATGCTAAATTTGATAAAACACTGTTGTGGTTTGATTGATTTAAGGAATTCTAGTGAACTTAGGTTGATAATTAACAAATTGGGGGATTAGAATAAAAATTGGATGAATGCTAGAGGTGCCCAAAATTGGCTCTAGCATGTGCTAAAAAAATTGATCACTAGAGGTGCCCGAAACTGGCTCTAGTATGTGTTAAAAAAAATTTATAACTAGAGGTGCCCGAAACCGGCTCTAGTCGAATAAATTAACTTAAGAAAACTAAAAAAAAAACACTAGAGGTGCCCAAAACTGGCTCTAGTTAAAACATGTTAAAAAGAACCCAATAAAGTAATTTGAAAACCTATTGTTTGCATAGAATCCGAAAAATCAACTTGCACACAACTCCGCACACACTCACAAGCATTATAGTTTGATTCCAAGTAATTCCTAAGTTTTCCGAAAAATAAAAAGCCAATCATACTTTGTGCCTGGTTGTTGAGAGAATTGAAATCAAGTTCAAAGCTAAGTTTGTGAAAATTGAAGTCTTGGCAGTTAATTATGAGTTTGCATTGCTTGAGGACAAGCAATAGTTCGAGTTTGGGGGTGTGATAAGTGTTCAAAAGTACTATTTTTCTTACCCTTTTTACTCATATTATTGTTAGACTTAGGCCCATATTAGTTGCATAATTAGCCATTCATGCATTAATCCATGTTTCCTTCCATCGTTGAGCTTGATTACATAACTTGGTAGTTTTTGGGGGAAAAGATGTTGCTTTGGTGTGTTTTGTGTGTATGTGCAGGATCACTTGCCAAAGCAAGGCTAGAGCTAGTTGCCAGGGCAATGCATGAAGGAGATGCCGAGCTAGTTGCCAGGGCAATGCATGAAGGAGACGCCGAGCCAGTTGCCAGAGCAATTGTCGACAAAGAGCAAAGGTGATATGGTAGTTGAAATTGATGACTAGACAAGCCCAATATGACGTGGAGCAAAGCCCAATCCCAAAGGAATTTGATTTCCATAAAGAGATTAAAGAGGAATTAAATTCCAAGAAGATAGGAGAAGTTCTAGTAGGAATATAATTATAATAAAGAATTATATTCTTTAAAGATAATTTAATTCCAACTTAACTTCCTCTTCAAAGAAGGACTTTGACCTAGCCCTATAAATAAGATGACATATCGTCAAACTCCAAGGAGAGCAAGAGAGGGGAATTTCGACAACCCTATAGGGCAAGAAGAGAGAAATTTTGACAAGAGAGCAAGGGGGAGAGAGTTCGATTTCTTCTTCTTCTTCTTTGCTTCCATTAGATTCATGGTTTGGGGATTATTTTTTGTATATCTTTTGAACCTAACCATGAACTAACTTGATTGGTTGGGGTTATTGTGTTTTGTTGTTGTGATAAACAATTGGATTTTGTTTAGGTAATAAGAGTTTGCACATTTCTATTCAAGGTTTACTCATTCTTGGCTTTTATTCTTGTTTGCGAGTGAATTGGGAGAGGATCTCGTAACTTCATCTATTTATCTAATATCGGGAGAGTTAGATTCAAGAAACGAATGAGTATGGTCTTTATTCAATCTATTGATGGTGAAGATTAATCCGACTTAGGAATAAGTTAAGGATTCCAACGGTTAAGAGGAGCGCAAGATTGGTTGTTGTCCACCCTTCATTCACGCAGTAGCTAGAGTTTCGACTTAGGGATAAGAAGAAACCATTGAAGAACGCTCCGCCGAACCTTGAAGTTGCTGCCCAAACGCCCAAGTAGTTGCCCAACTAGTCGCCCAGGCAACCATCGATTAGTTGCCAAGGCAACCCCGTTGTGCAAGTTGCCACGGCAACTGAGTTGCCCTTACACTCTTTTACCAAGACGATTCAATCGACTATCACACTTCAACTCACGATAACTTGGCCTATTTACTCTATTTTAATTTCATCTATTCTTTTAGTTTATTGCTTTTACTTTACTCGTTAAAATCAACTCCTACTATCAATTGTGTTTTACTTTTCACAGTGCAGTAACTTAAGCAAAGTGGCCCAAACCAATCCCTGTGGAGACGATACTCGATACTCATATCACTTTATTACTTGCGACGTGTATACTTGCACATTTGCGTAGCACTTATTACACGCAACAGATACCCAACTTAGTTATCTAAGTTCAATGTGGTCAAACGAAACCATGAAGAGTACTCATAGTGTACATTTTATAACCTATCCCTATGATGAACAATGTACATGCTTAGGTGGAGTTAAATTACTCATAATAAATTTATAACCCAGGTTTTGGGTGGTCTTAGTGAGGAAGACTTGATGAATTTACCGACTTTGGTTGAATAACTACTCTTAATAAGTTCATAGCCTAGTGTTGAGTGGGTAGTCCTATCGCGAAGGACTGAATGAACTTGCCGCTAGAAAGGATGAGTTTTCAACTCTTAATGAATTCAATCCCAAGAGTTTGGGTTGTTCTATTGAGAAAAACTTTTTGAATTCAGCGATTAAAGAGGTTGAGTTTTTATTCTTAATGAATTATTATCTCAGAGTTTGGGTGGTTCATTTTATATGTGAACTTGAAGAAATTCACCATATTTATTGTGAGGATGAGTTGTTGCAAAAGCTCTTAATTATTTCATAGCTCTTTTGAGTGGTTTATGTGTAGATAAACCTGATGAAATAACCTACGTAAGTGAGAATGATTAGCCACCTTCTATGGAAAATATTGGGCTGTTTTTCTAGTACACTTACTAGAATCCTGAGGTCAGATGGCTATATTTGTTTACATTTGTATATTTTCTGACACGTCGAGGATTTCGGTGGATGAAGGGGTTAGTTGTGTGCTATGAGTTCACCCCTATCTTAGAAAGTTCCAGATTCCTTCACTTATCTAGGAGAAGAATTACTCATTTCACTATGTACTAGTTCCATATACGTTCACTAGTGCTTAAGCAACTAATCTCGCTATTGCTCTTCTCACGTTTTAAAACTCATATTTTTTTGTAACTCCGTTTTTTGAAAGGTTCTTTCGCATTTGTGGGGGATTGTTGTGAAATGCTCAAGTCTAGTATCCCACATTGGGTGGGAAAGTACCTTGAGTTGGGTTTATATAGAGGCCTTTATGGCCTTCATTGTTGAAGAATAGAAGACAAGGCCCCCGCACGCGCGCGGCCGCCGCCGTCCGGCCAGCTCGGTTCGGTTCGTGTTTGTGTTAACACGTGTCGAAGACACGCTCGCACACGTTCTCTCTTTTTATAGAAAATTCGGAAGAATTATTTTAGAAAAAATGCTAAACACTGGAAAAATTATTCTCTTTGAGAACACTGTATTTATAATACGTTTTGAATGGTTTGAAATTCCAAACGTTAATACACTTTTTAAGAGAATAATTACAGCATTGTATTATGGGATTATAAACGGATAATTAAGAGAATAATTAGCAGGTTTTGATAAGGTTTACCAGCTGTGGATAAACATGGACTGCTAATTACGTTTGACCCATTTTAAAGCTGTCTGTTTATTTTTTAAACATGTTGAACCTGGACTGCTTCACGTCCAGATTCATCCAGTAATGCAACAGATATCACAGCTGTTTCAAAGCATTTTTAAAACGTGTTTTTAATGACATAATTACAGAGTTTAATTCTGTCATTATCCTAAACGTGATTTTACGATTTTAACCCCATTTTTTCAACTATAAATATGAGCCTCTCTCAGCTCATTTTACTCACTTATCAAAAAAACCTTTCTTACAAACACTTTCTACTTCAAACTTTCTCTGAGTTCTTGATCGAGAAGAGCAATACCACCGTTTTCACTTTGAAGTTTGGGTGTACATACTTCAAAGAGACCGTGCTAATCTCGAGGGACAATCCGCCTGTTGCAGCAACTACACCAGTTGGGGCGAATCTATTTCTAAGACAGTGGTGTTTACCACGACACGGTTTATAGCTATATTTCAGTTATTATTTTTATTTCCAGTTAGTGCTAACGCCCTGTTTTGCAGTATATATATTCCAACACTCGCCATTCAGTAATGCTTCCACGTTGACTCTCTTTTTTCCTGCAATTTTGCTTTAATGAGACAGTCCTAATTTGCAGCAATGGTTGATTGTTTGTGAGCTTGATTAACAGATTAAAACTATGCAAGCTCTGCAAAAGCCAGGGGTGATAATTAATATGGGATCCTCTTCTGGTCTTTACCCAATGTTTTTGGACCCCGTCTACTCTGGCTCAAAAGGTTTGCATTTATTCTTTTGCCTCTGTCCCACTGTATTCATTGATCTTCATTCCAAATTCTTTATTTCAATCACTTCTAACTGCCCTACGATTAGGATTCATCATTTACCCCGTAGGATGTGTGAATTCGCCTTTAATACTTGATTTCAAATTCAATTTTTTGTATTAAGCTTAAATTTGAATTAAGATTTTAAATATTATATAAATATAAAAAACGATACTATATAAGACTCACAAGTTAATGGATTGGTCTTGGTCAATAGCTTGTGCTTGACTCTATATATTGAATTTTTTTAAAGTCGAACCCGAATAGCTTACGAATACGGGATTCGTAAAAATAACTTTATCAAACCAACTCAACAGAACTTTGTGTTCATCACGTTTTCAAGTATTCTCAGATTACTTGTAGAGATTAGAGTGAGAAAGGGCAAATGAATATATTAAGCATGAGTTGGTCTTAATACAGATACATGCAAAAAGGATCTTTGTGTATAATTCTTGCAGGTAGCACATTTATGTAATTTGTCGATTTGCTTAAACTATTTGTTTTCCAGGAGGTGTTGTGTTGTTTACTAGATCACTAACTCCTTACAAAAATGTTCTTTGCCCTGAGGTAAAATCTCTAGTTAATTTGAAGAATCTTGGATGTTCTGCATTAGCCTTTTGAAAATTGTTCCTTGACTTTGAACTTGGACGTAGTTTGTTAGAAAAAGGATGGGAGAAAAAGTGGAACCCAAATTTGTTTCTTTAATGGGAGGCTTTGTTCCAATGGAGACGGTGGTAAAAGGTATATAAAATGTATTTGGATTTTGTTATCGACCAGGATATCTCGAAGTAGATTTATTTTAAGATTTTGTATAGCAATGAGTGTTTTGCATCAAACAACTTTGGTCACTTTTCTACGCACTTGTGCATATTTCTAGGTGCTCTGGAGTTGATAACGGATGAAAGCAGAGCTGGTTCTTGCCTATGGATTACAAACCGCAGAGGATTGCAGTATTGGCCAATTCCAACTGAAAAAGCAAAATACTCTGTGCGTTACTCCTCAAGTTCCAGGAGCAACAAAATCTCGTTCCAAGCTCCTTTAAGTTCCCAATTTCCTCAGAATTTTAAGAAACTGTAAGTATAAAGTGTGAAAATTACTTAATCTTTTAGTATTCTGAGTTATTAGTTGAGGTCACCATCATAATTCATAAACATAGATTGAGTTCTTGCATGGTTGCAGAAAGCTATACTCGTATCTGATATAATATGAGTAACGAAACTGATTAAGTCATTTAATAACCATCATAGAAGATAGGATGTGATTGTAGTAAGGATACTGACCAATTCGTTTTTGCTCTACCTCAGTGTTGTGCATACCTTGAGTCATCATTTCCGTGATGCAACCCATGCAGTAAGTGCACCATTGAAACTACCAGTTGAGTCGGACCAAGTTCTTCTGAAAGTCATTTATGCTGGTGTAAACGCCGGTGATGCAAGTATTTTTTTTATACTTTTCATTTATGATTCATTTGATTTTCCATTTTCTTAAATAACATGTTACACACAGGTGAACTTTAGCTCAGGTCGGTATTTTCAAGGAAACAAGACCGACCACAGTTCCCTTCTTCCAGTTGATGCTGGTTTTGAGGTACAGAAATAAAATATTATAACTAAATACCATTAGGGATGATATATATTCGAATACTTACCCTTGTATGTAATAATTAACATTATGAATATCTGCATTACAGGCAGTGGGAATAATTGCTGCGGTTGGAGATTCTGTAAGAAACATAAAAGTTGGAACTCCTGCAGCAGTCATGGGTTTTGGATGTTATGCTGAATTCATGAAGGTATAACATCAATTTTATTTTTTATGTTTATGAAGATCTTGTTTCTTCATCTATTTCAACCTTTTTGTTCCAATATTTAAATTGTTAAATATTTATCCGATATTGAAACTAAATACAGGTTCCTTCAAACAACATACTTCCCATTCCTAGACCAGATCCAGAAGTTGTTGCTTTGCTTACTTCTGGATTAACAGCATCAATTGCTTTGGAAGAGGTAGCTTTTTCATAGTGATTATTCCTTATTTAGATGTAAACTTTAGAATTCTCCAAATGTACGTGGCCCGGCCTTTCGTTTTTTCTTAAAGGAATAATATCTATCATTCATATGATCATATCCTATGAACAATGGACATAATTATACAAAAAACAATCTACGGAAAAACTTGAAAAATATATGAATACACACCCAAATCCAGAAAACATGCTCTCAAACCTTTTCACTCACCAACTTTTGTGTCCATATTCTCCTTTGTTCTTTTTGTTGTTGTTTTTTCTCTTAATTATACATTGTAGCTCTCTATTCAGTCTTCTTCTTCTATTTATTTTCGATCTATTTTTTTTCATCTTATAGGTTGGTCAGATGAAATCCGGAAAGGTTGTCCTTGTAACTGCTGCTGCTGGAGGGACTGGGCAATTTGCAGCCCAGGTTTGTGTTAAACTAAGTTGATAATTTGTAGGGTTAACTACATAAATAGTACCCCACCTATTCACGCGTTACTATTTTAGTACCCTAATTATTTTTTTAGCAAAATAGTACTTAACGTTGTGTTTCATTTTTATTTTGGTACTCGCCGATAAAAAACTAACAGCATGCTGACTAAGAGAGAAAAACACATGTGACATGCTGACAATGAGAGAAAAAATCACATGTGACAGGCTGGCACGTCATTTTCTCGCTCCAAGTAAGCATGCCACGTGTGTTTTTCATGATTTTAGTCAATGTGTCATGCTGACTAAGAGAGAAAATAATGTGGCAGTCTGCCATGTGTGGTTTTCTCTCCGTCAGCATGCCGTTAATTTTTTAACGGCGGGTACGAAAACAGAAACAAAATGTAACGCTAGTTATCATCTTACTAAAAAAAAGTAGGATATCAAAATAATAACACGAAAATAGGTGGGTACTATTTATGTAGTTAGCCCTAATCTGTAATACCAACGTTACGTGAAAATATAGTATTTACAACGCACAACATGAATGTTATTAATGCAAAAATGTATCAGAACTTTTATAAACGCAAAGTATTAAGCTATCAAAATTCAGATAAATATATAATGTCTTAATCACAACACTTATATGTTTTTCCCGCATTTTGTCTAATTAAATCCAGCAAAAGAAGAAGAAAAAACACTTAGAAAAGAATACATCCTCTGCATATATTAAAAATAAAAACTTGGAAAAGATTGAGCGCACTAATGATAGATACATCGTACCCATACTCAATTTTCATCCGGAATACAAGAAATATGTTTAATCCATAGGTAAATGTCGTGATTTTAACTCACACGAGGTAAAGTAATATGAGCATCTTTGAACATATTGAATGAATGATATTTCATTTATTTTTCAAAATATCTTCAAAAGATATATTTAATGTTATTTCATGATTGTATGTATTTACTTCATGGCTTCAACACGACCCTTAAATGTTTCCTTTTTGTACACTTTTATCCCATCTTTTAACCAGAACGACATTTGCAGCTTGCAAAACTGGCAGGAAATGAAGTTGTTGCAACTTGTGGAGGAAATGAAAAGGCAAGGCTTTTGAAAGAATTGGGGGTTGATCGAGTCATAGACTATAAAACTGAAGATGTCAAAACTGTACGTATTTGAAATTCTTATTTTCAATCGTTCTGTTTTTTTTTTTTTTTTTTTTGATTTAGACACATTTACAAGCGAATCTTACTAACATAAATTTGAGCTCTGAATTAAGATGGATTTTATTCTATTTAATTTACTTTTCTGGTTTTCGAACTGTTGTATCCTTTTCGATCAGCATCCATGGCCTAACTTCTATGATTAATCTTGACGCCCTCTTCCGTGACTAAAGATCGCTGTTGGTGTCATTTTATCGTCATCCACGCCATGTCCCATCTTCTGAGACTGATCCCACCGCAGTTAGCATAACTAAGATCTTGATTGTCATCAGATTAAAGGCTTTGTAATGCTGTCATTTGAAAATTTCTGCATTTGGTTGGTTTCATGGAAGGAACATCTGACTCTGTAGTCTTCCAGGCTCTCAAGGAGTTTCCTAAAGGAGTCGACATTGTGTACGAATGTGTTGGCGGTAACATGTTTGATTTGTGCCTTAACGCTTTGGCTATCCGTGGACGACTCATTGTGATAGGAATGATCTCTCAGGTTCCATAACTTTTAGTTTTTAACGAATTTTTTGAGTTTCATCTTATGCTCTTTTAGCTCAGATTTGACTCTTTTTGGTTCATTTTTAAGATCAGATATTTGTTAAAGAAAAGACCAAGTTTATTTATTTGGAACATTGTTAATGTGCGCTATGCTTATCCATGCTATTGCTATAGTTGTTGATACGGGTCTGACTGTCTGATGCTGTACTTCTTATTTTCAGTATCAAGGGAAGCATGGATGGATGCCATTAAACTACCCCGGACTTGTTGAGAAGCTTTTGGCCAAAAGTCAAACTGTGGTATGTAGTCGGTAAAATTTGTTGCAGTGACTTTTCTTCTTTTTAAAGTATCCGTATCCGACACTCATGTCCAACATATTATAGGCTATTACAAATAGATTTATGACAATTCGTTGAGGGAATTTGTTTCCTTGTTTTCAATATGTTTATGTTGTCATCTTTGCACTTGTTTGATAGTATTGAAAGTTGCTTTTGTTTTCAGGCTGGCTTTGTCCTGGTTCAGTATACCCATTTCTGGAAAGAACACCTGACTAGACTCTTTCATCTTTATTCTTCAGGAAAGCTTAAGGTAATTCATATGTTTCAAACTCCAACACTCGGTTAGCATTGCGTTTGCAGTGAAACACAACTTTTGACCTACAGCAATTCCATACGAAGCCTTACTTTTCTCCCTTTCCTAACATGCTGTAATTCGATTCTAACAGGTTGTGATAGACTCGAAAAAATTTCCGGGTCTGGATTCGGTCGCGGATGCTGTTGAGCATTTGCATTTGGGTAACAGCACTGGCAAGGTGAGCACAAAATTTTGATAAAATGAGATTATTCAAGCAAACCAACTTAAGCCCCTAATGTGTTTTATATTGCTCTCATATTCTATAGGTTATCGATTGCATCGATCCAAGCTTTGAACATCAAGCGGCTAAGTTATGATTTGAAGCCGACGAAGTCATCATTCATCCCCTACCGGGTACAGTGTTCGACTAACCATTTGCTTCTCGTCTCGAAATATAGATTCATACATAGCATAATTATGTTCGTATAGAATGGTTGGTTTGAATAAATAACTATAAGATGGCATTGAAATGCTGCCATTTTTTGCATTATATCATATAAATTCTAAGAAAAACGATACCATGTATGTGTATTCAGAACATAAAGATGGCAATTCAAAAACCCATACATCATGGCATTCATGAGAATATGCACTTACCTTCTTTCACAAAATACCTTCAAAATGATTCTGCTTGTTCCATCCTGAGCGGCCACTATCATCACCAAGGTGCATTGGCCACTTCTTGAAACAAAGCCTCGAGGTCATCCGCATTCTCTCGCTTGAATGACCATATCTCTTTGTCAAGTCTACTCAGTGTCTGGGTTACCTCCGCGAGCTTTGCTTTCAGTTTCTGTTTCTCCTCATTTGCACTGGCTTGTTCGAGTTTAGCTTCTTTGTACCTCCTTGACTTTATCGAGAGGTTCATCAATTGGTCCAACCGAGCACGTAGAAATCCAACTTTCATGCCTAGCCCCTCAAATGATTTCAGCGTTTTGTCCCAAGTGAGAAAACTGTCATGAGAAGTTGTTAACTTGGCAGCTCTAATGGCATCTGCGATATTTATCGTCTCGGCAATGACTCCAGCAACCAGTTTGCAGTTAAGTTGCTCGAGAAGATTTTCATGAAGGAATGGCTTCTGATTACAGCAAAGCTCGTAGTACTTCATCTGCAGGTACTTGGAAATCTCAGAATCCATGATTAAACCATTAACAACAATGTTAAAATCCTCAAAACTGTTCACTTCTTTAAAATTAACAATGGATTCTGAAAGGCAGACTCCATCTGAAACTTCAGAACTGAGATCCACCCTTCCATTTTCAGATTCATCTGGAGTCGGTTCAAGGTCTATTTTTCCTGCAGATATCCGATTTTCACAAATCTTGCGTTCGTTCCCTGCAATCATCAAAAGATAACCTTAAGATTCAAAATTTGCAACCGATAATAACCTTAAAAACTGCGTATCCGTAACATGTTCATGTATTATCGAAGATAAAAACGACTTGCCGGGGTCAATTTGTTGAGTGGAAGATTCTAACTTTAGAAGGCCAAGAGCAACATCCACTTCATCTGAACCATTTTTTCTCACAATATAAACCTAAATAATTCAAGAGGAAGCTTCATCGGGCATCCAATACATATTCGGACATTAATAACAAGGATACGATCATCCAAAATACGAAATAACTCCATGTTCAATAACCCGGAAACAGCAAACAATTACCTTAAATTTGGAGGGTTTCACTAAATGAAAAACACAGATATCTCCTTCCAGTAATTTATGAGCAATGGAGAACCCTCTCCATCCACCACTAAGACCAACCTTTACTACTAAATATTTAGCTTCAAACTCTTCTCCTTCTTCATCTTCCAATACCATGATTCGATCTTCCTTAGGCAAATGATTCGAGCAAAAGTGCTTCGGAAGACCCTGTCATTGGCATAGATAAACATTGTCCGCTCGATAAGAACCAAATCAGAAACATGTCTAATTATAACGGAGGCAATGAGGAAAACGAGTTATACCAGCCAGAATCCTCCGGTAACGTGCGATGGAAGCATGCATTTGACCAAGCTAGGGAATTCGGATGATAGATTAGCTTGGATTTGCAATGCTCGTTCCATATTGAGCTCTTCATTTTCGTACAATCGTTGTATGTAGCTCTCTTCCGTTTATTGCTAAATAGGAAACAATAATATGAATATCGTATACAGTATAGCAATGTCAATTTGTTCCAAAGTTATAAAAGCAGATTTTGAACTACATTAACCCACCATTGAGCCTTCTCCTTTTCATCAGAATCCACCTGCCAAAACATTCATAAAATTTCCCATCAGTATATTTTTGAAGTACTGTGTCCAACACTCGTTTATGAACATGTTCCAAACTCGTTTTTTTCTAAACGAAAGCGGAGCGATGACCTAAGACCCAACATATTGTTTTTGGATATACACGTATTTGACATTGACACGTGTAGCATAAGTACTCATTGCTGAGAGCCCCATAATCCAATACAGAACTTCTATGATCTAACATACTATCTTAGATATATACTTATATTTGACACTGACAAGTGACAAGTGAATTTAACATATAAGGACTGACGCAAGGCTTTACGTAAAAGAGTGCGAATTATTGAAGGGTGCAAAATTAGATTATCATAATAATACGTAAGCTATAAGGGAATTTAAAATTTTGAGGAGTCGACTGCCTCATCAGGAAGCTCAATAGTTTCACAAAGTCAAGAGCAAAACACAACGGGAAATTGAGATATTGAGGCTCACTTGATTCACAACCATTCCTGGAACTTTCTTCCTAAACAACTTGCACTTGGATGGTCTCCCTCTCCCTCGACTAAGCTGAATATATATATAGCCCCAAAAAAGAAACAAATTAGACAATTGGGTACTTGTAAAAATTTATACTATGTTTTGATGATATATACATAAATCATATAGGTGATGATGCTTATGTATGTATGTAAGAGAAGTAGATAGAACAACAACTTACAAGCTAAGTTATTTCTAAAAATACATACATAGAACACGTGGATGGTATGTATGTATGTATATAAGAGGAAGAGAATTTGACAGAGCTCATTCTCTGCTTTCTGAGAGAACCCAAGAAAAACACCAGTTTGGGTCCTTGGTACTTGTAAAAATACATACACAGATCTATGTATGTATGTACACACACAGAACGTATGGATGTTGATGTTCATGTATGTATGTGTAAGAGAAGAAAAGAAAGCTTATTTTATTTGTAAAACAAGGTACAAATTTCAGTACAAACGAAATATTTTTCTTTTCTACAAACATGAGAGAGAGGGGAGAGAAATGTGTTATAAGTGGAAAAGGAACTGAAGAGTTGTTATTTGATTTGATGTTTGTAATAATTCAGTTGTCAGATTCCAGCACAAGCTTTAGGTTGAATCTGGGGCTGCTTCCATTTTTAATTACATCAATTAAGCACTTATTAATGTAATAAATTTATTTTTTAGTATTTATTGTTAAAAAATTATTATAAAAGTATTTTAATACATAAGTTTATGTTTACCTATTTAATTTTAAAGTTAAAAATTTATGATTTAAAATTTAGGTCTTAGAGTGTTAAAGGCTAAAATTTAAATTTTAAATTTTATAATTTAAATATAAAGAATTGTACACAGTTTATATATTAAAATATAACTCAATTAATAATTGTGATTTCATCCCCCCGACAATCCATTACTTGTAGTCATCCTAGCTACTTATTTTTTTTGTACTAATACTATCCCCTGAGAACGTAACCATTATAAATAATTCAATCTGTATCTTAAAGTCAACATGTAAACTCGGAATTGATTTGAAGTTGAGTTTGAGCTACTTGGATTTTGGATTTCATGTTGGTTAGTATACTAAATTTATCTATTAATTAATGCTTAAGATTTGATATTGGTTATACCAACTCATTAATCATAGTCATCGTTCAATAAGTAATATGTTTTAACATCGATAACTACATCTAATCCCATTCTCCCATAACAATATCAAAGTCTTCTCTCATTCAGAAACTTAACTAGAATGTAACACAATAGTTAAAACATTCAATTAATGTATGGAAAACAACATTAGCTAGAGTATGAATGAAAAACATCATCTCTTGACCCAAAGCCCATGTGGAATTATTTGACAAAGAAAAATGCCTCTTTCTACATCTCTTACTACTGAACTATTCACATCTCTCTCTACATAATATTTCCATCATGAAAATATGGTTCATACACTCACTACCTTTACACTTGTTGCCAGAGGAATGGATTCTATCACAAGCAGAATAACACAATTTTCTCCAAAAACATCATCGTTAAAGTAATGGATTTGTTTTGCTTGGTAATGATACATTGGGAGCATTATAATCTCCTTGATACCAAGGAAAGGTTAATGCCTCCGAGCAGATGCAATGCAAATGGCCGTCCCTTACCAGAAACCGAAAAACTAACATCCCAACCTTCAATATTTTCCGGAATACAAGCGGCAAAGAGAATTGGACCGAGGACACTAAGAGCATGGATGCTCGGCTGTACACGTAGAGAGATTTGGCAAGAAAAAGTTGTCACTAGGTACAAGAGCAACTCCTTTGGTTCGAGTTAACTGCTGCTTTCTGCAGGACATAGATTAACTCGGATGGATACAATTCATTTCTCCAAATTTTCGGATCCTACGGGAAACTGGCCACAGCAGCCTCGTACTGGATAGGATAATGCTTCTAGTGTTCTGAAATATAACAAAGAATGACATTTGCTCAGCTGTCAAACAAACACACAAGTAACTGAACACATTAAAGGTACAAAACAAAGTCAGTTTCCAAAAATCATCTGATTATGCCTTTACTTTTTTATTAATCAATCCGATTTACTCTTGTCAATGCTCTTGAGTCTTGATACGGGGTTAACAAGCATAAACTTAGCATGCCAAACCCCTAACCGGGAGCATTGACAGTAAAAGCCATCAGCATATAGTACAGAAAATAGTCGAATACTCCGGATATTTACACATGGTAAATTATATGAACGAAACGAAAGTTGCAATACTCGGGAGTAATAACAAAGCAGATATGATTACGGACCGACCTAGATGAGGAAAGCCATTCCAATTTACAATCTCAACATCCGCCCCAAGATCCTCTAAGCTTTGAGCGAAATTGCATATAACTGGATATGGTACAAGGTCATCTTTCTGAGAGCATAAAATGAGATGGGAAGCATTTAAGTCCTACAACTGAGGGCTGGGAGAAATTAGGTGTAGGAAGCAGAACAGGGATAATATAACATTACAACAGAGGAGTAAAGGGTCTGCCAAAACTCGGCGCATTGAGATTCAAACCCGGTTAGAGAAAGACCATTGAAGCCAGAAACATTGCCTTTAGCAATCCAAGAAACAAGTTTTGAAACTCAGAACGGGCAACGAGGGACGAATAAAAATCCAGAGAACTTTGAAACTCAAGCAAAAAACACAACTATTCCTTTCACTCCTTTTCTTCCCCAATAGTAATACACACTTTCACCCCGCTCAACACTTTTTCGAATTCAAATACTTAGCCTAGGTTTTCCCTTTTGTCGATTTTTCAAATCCCCGATTTTCAGGGAAGTGAAACAACATCTTTGGATGTTGGATTTTTCTTTTTGGAGTCGATAATATGGATGGAGGAGGAGATGATTGCAGTGCTGTAATGATGCCATTGTTCATGTTTGATGTTACGCATTTTAGTATAGACTATGATTTCTTTTTATCCTGCACCGGTTTTCAGTACACATTTGTTCTTTATAAAATAATAATCCTAATCTTCTAAGATTTACGGATCCATGACAGAATGGTTGTTAAATCAATTCCAACTATAGAAAAAGATATGTTTTGTTATAAAATTAACGTAGTTTAGTTTTAATTTTTTAATTTTGTTATAAAGTTTCACTTAAAATTAACCATTAAATTTTTTTGATATATTATTATTAACGACCAGATCAACTACCAAATTATTTTAATTTTCTGATCAAATGCATCCTTCTCAATGTTAGAATTGATCACTGACAACTTTGTTCATCGAATATTGGTATTGGCGAGGATTATAAATTTTAAAAAATAAAGTTTCTTTGAAAGAAGACTTTACGTGATAAAAATTTAAATACTAAACAATGCGAAGGTGAAAACCGAAGCGATTCGCTTTTGTTTTCATTTAAAAGCAGGATTGGCAGCGACCACCTGCAACAGATATGAATCCTCCATTGCACGTGCAATTTCTATGCATTAAAATACACCCTTATCCTAACCTAAGAAAACACCCCACAGCCCCTAAATTATGCATCGTGTTAAGGATCATACGATGGTTGAGCAATACAAGTTTATTAGGTCAAAACCTGGTCACTGCTCAACAGGATAGCTCAGGTATATAGGCTTCTTAATTCTTATCCCCACCTACTAATCTTGAGTATTGAATAGGCTTTCACAAGACAAAAGATCCGATAAAACTCAAACTCCTTAGCCCGGAAAAGCATCTACATCTACATGCACATTGTATTTACCTCTCTGGGTCTGGGTTTCCTTTCTTTTGCCACCGTACTCTGCCGACTGCCATTCTTTTGTTTCGGCTCCATCATCTCTCTCGCCCCACACGCACATACACAATGCTATCTGGCTTTGTAAGCCTTTTCACGGTTGTCACTACTCACTACTTAACTTAGAAAATTGGTTGAGCTTGAGGCAAATACTAAAATATTTAAATTTAACTCATTAATGCTTAAAGCTTTTGAAATCCCAACAAAAAAAGAAGAAGAGAAAACCAGAAATATAAAAATAAGTCTAACTTTCAGGGGGAAACTAAAACTATACAAATGAGTGAAGAACAAAACAAGTAAATATTCCCCACCGGTTTTTCCTAGAGGTGCCATATCTACGTGCTACCTCATGTAACTTTAACCTATCTCTCACTTTCAGGGCTTTAACCGAATCCACCGGTATGGACCGTCCAGAGGTACGTCCTTGAAAATGTCATAATTGTACCTGTATTTTTTTTGAAATTTTAAAATTAAGAATCAAATCGGAGGGAATATAACGATTTGTTAGTTAGTCAGAGATTTGGGGGATTTTTCTTGATTCTGCAAATGCTAAAATGCGTCATTTTTGTGATACGGCTTATCCTACGCACTAAAGAACAGTGAAAAAATATATGGAGAGAAACAAACACTTGCTTTTCTGCGAATCGGACTTGCTCGTACTTTTCAGCGACGGCGAAGAACTCGTAGATCTCCGCTTGTGATGGCGGCTTTTTTCTATGTCGCGATGCCGTTTCCTCTGAGTCTCCGATGAGCTCGATTGTTGGGGTTGTTTCTATACTGAAAAAACGAAAATGGAGAGTTAAGGGGAAATATTCGTGTTTTTTGCTTTTTATTTGAAATATCGGAATGTAAATTTGAAAAAATAGTAATGATTGATGAAGGAATCAGTGGAAAATTAACCTGAATTTGTTGACGTTGATGCACGTTGAGATTTCGGTTTCAAAACTCTTGGCCTGCAAAAGAACAACATGCTTGAAATGTTTCAGGTAAGATAATCAGTTACTAGTATTTAGCAAAGAGATTCATATACTAGCTCAAGCGAAATGGTAATGTTTTGACGAATAAAACCGCTTTCGCATCTTTCATTTCATTTTCTCAGCATCCAAACAGGAAAATAATTTTCGGAACTAACCTTTAGATCTACGAATCTCAAGCTATACTTGACAAAATCACATGACTCATTGCTACTTCTAGCCGATGAGTCGTCGCCGGAGCTGAGGCTAGAACACATTTCCCCGGCTACCAATACTCCACCGGATTTCGAGGAAGTGGGGACGGTGGTAGGCTTGTTCCGCGAGTTCGAAAGGAAGCGACAAGTGTTTCCGAGCTTGATGTCCGGTGAAGTGAATTCCAATTCCTTCGATTTTTTAGAATCAACGTTTTTTCTTCTCTTTGACAATGAGAAGCTTGTGCATGAGGATTCCATTTCTGCTGTTTTAAGCCCTTCGTTTAGAGCTCCCCGTACACTTTTCGTCTCTTTGCTTCGAGGGTTTTCTTTCTAGAGAAAAAACAACATTTTTTTCATTTCTGGTTTTGCTATTTTTTGGTGTTTACATTTTGTAGAACGGAGAGTATGTTAAAAAGGACGATCGAGTGATAGGATGAAGCGCTTTCAGCCGTTGATATCTTAGACGTTGAGATTTGTACCTTTCATTTCGGTTCAACCTGTCAACTCGAATTTATTATTAAAAATCACAAAATAAGTAAAAAAAATTTTAAAAAAGAAATCTATAATTAGATTAAACAATATAATTATACGGATTATGCAAGTAAAACTTTTAACTGGTTTGATATCTCTATGTATCGAAGAAAGATATGATTTGTTTCTGATTTCAATCATTCAAATTAGATTTTTTTTTTTATCTCAAATTAGATTTTTTTATCAAGCCTCTATGTTTGCTCAGAACTCAGACAAAGCCCCTGGCCCTGATGGTTTTACCTCACAATTTTTTAAGGCTGACTGGGACATCGTACAGGAGGATCTAATTCAGGCTGTAAGTTATTTCTTTAGTCACTCTGCGATGTTTTCTCCTTTTAATGCTACTGCCTTGATCTTAGTGCCTAAAGTTCCAAATCCAGCTCATATGAGAGACTTTCAGCCTATCTCTTGTTGCACTGTTGCTTACAAATGCATCACTAGAATTATTGTTAACAGACTGAAAGTATTTCTTCCTGAGATTATATCCAATAGTCAGAGTGCCTTTGTACCCGGTAGATCGATTGTTGATAATACTTTACTGGCACAAGAGCTTGTTAAGGGCTATAGCAGGAATTCCCTTTCGGCCAGATGTGCATTGACAATTGATTCTGTTGACTGAAATTTTATTTTTGGCAATCTTGGAAGCCTTGGAAATGCCACATATTATGATTGCCTGGATTCGAGAATGTATAACCACTCCTATGTTTTCTATTGCTTTAAATGGTGGACTGGTCGGCTATTTTAAAAGGGCTAAAGGAGTCAGACAGGGGGCCCTATCCCCCTACCTCTTTGTCTTGTCCATGAATGTCCTCTCAAGACTTCTTGATGCAGCTGCTAAACATGGTGTTTTTTCTTACCACCCAAAATGCCACAGAATTCCTTTGACTAATCTATGCTTCGCGGATGACCTGACGATTTTTTCTAAAGGATCTGTTGAGTCAGTTCTTGGGATATGGAGAGTGTTGGAGATGTTATACCATTTTTCAGGACTGCACATGAATCCCTCCAAGTCTGAGATGTTCTGTACTGGTATGGATGAAGGCGTTATTCATACAATCCTAGAATCTACTGGCATCAAGAAAGGCAACCTTCCTGTCAGGTATCTTGGGATCCCACTGATCACTAAGAGATTAATAGTCAAAGACTGCGCTCCATTGCTTGAGAAAGTTGCTAAAAGATTACAGAGTTGGAAAGCTAAACACCTTTCATATGTTGGCAGGTTGCAGCTAATTCAGTCAGTGATTTGCAGCATTCAGAACTACTGGAGTAGGCAGCTTCCATTGCTTAATGTTGTACTCAAGCGAATCAATCAATTGTGTTCTCGGTTCTTTTGGAAAAGAGAGGACAAGCCTGCAAAAGGGGCTAGGGTGAGCTGGTCAGCTATATGGGCCTGGGAATTAAGAATCTTCAAAGCTGGAACCATGCGCATCTTATCTACCTTATCAGGAAGCTCCTACTTAGAGAAGGCTCCGTCTGGGTTGCTTGGATGCATACGTATGTTATCAAAGGGGCATCTTTATGGAAAATGACCATTCCTCCACACTGCAGCTGGACTTGGAGGAGACTGTTGCAGCTCAGGGTGGAAGCTGAAACTATTTCGGGGCTGCTGGAGGGATCATATGGGTCTGTTGCTTTAATTTGGCAAGAAATCAGAGGCAAAAAGGATAAACTGTCCTGGCAGAAGTTGTTCTGGCACCCTGGTCATATCCCTAGGAATTCTGCCATTGCTTGGATGGCAATTCTAGATAGATTACCAACTAAAGACAGGCTAATTAGATTCGGGATGATTGTTGATGGTACATGCCTCTTGTGCTCTCAAGGGTTGGAGACTAGAGATCACTTATTTTTCCAATGTGATTTCTCCAAATCAGTTTGGAAGCCCGTTTTGGATAAATGCTTGATATATAAGGATGTTCTTGATTGGAATTCTGAACTATCTTGGGCAACTAATAATTTAAGATGCAAAACATTACAGGCCATGGTTTTTAAGTTGGCATGGAATGGGCATATCCATGCTATATGGAGGGAACGAAACTGCAGGTATTTTCGAAATGGCCAGCATATGGTTATGGAAATTGTGCAGCAGATTTTTGAAACTGTACAGATGAAGCTTAGGGGGAGACAACTCAATACCATAGGGAGGATAAATAGCTCAATTTGTCAGTTATGGAACCTTGCTGTGTAGTATCGTTTTTTTAAATTTTTACTTGTACAGAACTTGTTAAGCTTTGCTTGAGTTGCAATACAAAGATACACATTCACTAAAAAAAATAATTTAATCAATTTTATACTATAAAGATTTAAATCATTATGAACCCAACAAGGGATCTCAATGAAAGAGATAATTGTAACACTCTAAACTCGGATGTCATATTTGGGCTTTAAATTCAACTTGTTACTGTAAAATTTCTTAATTCGGTTTAGCTCAAAAAGGTATTTTCTAAAAATATTTAAAGCCAACAGTTTAAAACATGGATAAATAATCAAATGTTACAAAGGAGCTCCAAATTTAATTAAAAATATTTGAACATTCGATTTGATTAATACAATTTCAAAAATAAGAATTACATACTTGACCAAGTAAGGTCCTATGAATACACAGCCCACTAAACACAAGTACCGTATTCTGAAAAACACAACATGCTATAATCTCATACTAATAGTGCTCCTCGATCTGACGATCATCATAACAATGAAAACAAAGATTCCGAGCGCTGAGCTTACAAAGCTCAGTGGTATACATCTACTCTATTATACTTCATGCTAATCATAAACATAAGCATGCAAGATAGTACGGGCAATAAGAGAGATAAAATAAACACATAGCGCTACCACTAGTCACCTAAACACATGCTCTCATCATACAAACATCATACGTGGCACACAAGGCCCAACCATACTCGGGATCTCACCAGATCATCTGAGCAAAACACACAAAGTCATACCACAAACCTGGAGTGAGGCCAGGTGTCACACAACCTCGAAACTACACACTCTAAGTGAGGCTCGATGTCACACAACCTTAGGAACATACACTCTCTATAGGTGAGGCCCGGTGTCACACAGCCTCGAGAACGTACACCCATACTCAGAATCTCTCCTCAAGTATCATCGAATGAGGCCCGATGTCATACAGCCTCAGGAACATATATTCGGCATCTCTAACCATGGTGTTGCAACATTCTCCATAGGTATTTGGATCCCAACAATCAAAGGTGACTAGACCAAACAAGTGTCTATACCACTCACAACATCACTCGATCCACCAAGGATCTCATATGGTTGCTATTACCCAAGGTTTTACCAAGTTATTACACATTATACTAATATATGAGGGTTAAATCTCGATTTCACAATTTTACAACTTATTTCACCACATTAGAAGCCCACTGGGTTATAGTCCTCGAATTATTAGCCCTTCGAATTCAAGCTCAACTTTTCAGGCAGATTGCCCATTGGGTACAAGTACTGGCCCTCGTGTACCGGTACAATACCCTTGGGTACAGGTACTTACAGCGTACTGATACCAATTAAGCTTACTAGAATTTCCTAGATTTCCAAAAGTATCGGTATGGGTCGACCCGTACCGATATGGCCCCCAATCGCGTATCGATACTACTAAAAACCCATACCGATACCCTACACACGGGTTCGTACCATATTTTTGAATTATGATTTTACAACACTTTATTCGATCGCTAAAACTTATTAAAGTCATTAAGGTTCATTTACTAACGCATTTAATCAATTAATATCAATTCTCGACTTTATGATCATTTATTTCGAATACTGCCAATTATCATTCTATTGAGTAAAATTTTCATCGAACATGCTCATTTCATATCTCAAGCAACACAACATGTAAATCAACCAATCAGATTCAGACGACCCTACATGGTCTCTAAAGCTCATACCAGTCTCGGAATATTCCCAAACTCCTCATGCATCTCATAAATACCAAGTCTCATAATACCGCTCTCAACACATGCTTATTTATCATCAACCTATTTTGCAGACATTAACACGCAAAGCAATCACATTTACGATGCTCATAAAACATTAGGAGTTCGAAGTGTATTAACCTCAAGCACTAGAGATAAATCCTTATATAAGCTTCTTGGTTACTCTACTTAGTCCAATATCCGATCTCGAATAACCCTCATAAAGAAATGAATACGAAAATACATTAATTTCCTCCATCCTCTAGTCAAAACACAAGGTCAAACGCGCAAAAATAGCATACCGGGTTTGAATTTGACTAAACAGACTGCGCCAGAAACCCCTAGTAGGGTCCCCTAAAAAGTTAACGCTCGGTCAAGGTCAAAGTCAATTGTCAACCCAGCTTGGTTAACAGTCCAGGCGATCTAGTGCGACGTTGGTGCATAGAAGCTACGGTACACCCACGAGCAGTGATCCAATGCACGCATGTGCAGGGGAGTATGGTGCACTCCAGATGCTGGACAACGCCCACTCTTAGGCGCCGAATAGTGCGACGTGTGCAGCGGCTTCTGGTGGCAAGCTCCAGTCTGACATATTTTTGGCTAGGGAATCCGATGGTGACCTCCGTTTTTGATTTTGAACACTCAAACATGGCTAACTCGCAAAACTCAAACTTTCTTTTTCTTCATCTCTTCCAATGACAACTCTGACATCGATTCTGAGACCACAGCCGACTTGTTTCGACGAAATGAACGCTATAGTATCGAATGTGTCTAAAATGGACGATCGATCGGCAACAGATCAGAGTTCTAACTCCCTCTTTACTTTTTCTCTCATTTTTCTCTCTCTTCAAAATATCTCTCATCTTTTTTTATCACTTTTCAGCCACCTTTAATTCAAATACCACTCTTCCCAATAAAAATGGGTTAACACTTATCTTTCCCTTATTCCTATTTAGGCTCTCAACTTTAAATTTCTTATTTATTTAAGTCCTTAATTTTATTTAAACCAGGCTTCAACTTAAATATTCTTTATAATTAAACCACCAAATTAAAAGGTCCAAAACCTAGATTTGAGACCCAATATATTAACCCAAACTTTGGGTCGTTACAATAATGTTCATTATAAGAGACTCAAGTTTGAGCAGTTGTGTCTAAAAGATTTATGTACGCTATCACATATTTCAATATTACTTTATAATCACGCTAAAATTAATTAAAATAATATTTAAAAAATTATCATAAAGGTGTCAAATGTTTTATAAATTGACCTCAATAGATTAGGTTTATTTAAAATAATATTTAAAATAATTTGGTTCGAGCAGCATAGTCTGCATGTATGCATGAGTTTATTCAAATTTAAAATTGGACTAAAATATTACCTAGTACTTGAAATATAATGCTCAAACAAAATTCTCAATATTTTATAATTTTTTTGTATTTTATATTAATTATTTAATTCCGTATTCCTTAAAAATTTTAATTTTTATATAATTTTATTGAGTATAAAAATGAAATCAATTACATAACATAAATATAAAATAATAATTAAAAGAAGAAAAGGAAAAAAAAAAGAAAAAATGTAATTAAGGATATGAAAGCTACTATACATACACTGTACAAGGTCATGCTTTTGTAAGGCATTGATTTGTATATTTGTGTAGGGCAAAAGGAAGAAGCTAACCAACCGGCCATGCACATTACAAATGGCCTTTAGCTTTACAGAATAAGTTTACAAATGTCGATCGATAAAGGCTAGACCGACCAAGGAATTCTCGATGTCGAATTCGATCTGAACTCGAAAATTCAATTTATTTTTTTTAAAATCCGAATCAAATCCAATTCAAGATAACTACTAAAAGTTGACAATTCTAAGCTAAAGATCTAGATTCAAGATGACCTGAATTCAAAATCGTTAAACTTCAAATGATTTGTGCAATTAACTTGAAATAATTTAAAATTAAATATCGAGTTTGAATGATGAAAAACAAAGTGATCCGAATTCGAAATTATTTAACTGTCAAACTTCAACATGAAATAACTTAAAACCCAAAATGATAAAAGAAACATGTTCTTTCTATCACACCTAGTTTGGGCTTTTTTCGGCCAAAAAAATAGTCTGGGCTTGTCGTGTGCTGCGTTTTGTGATTCAGAGAGGAGCAAGTATGCCCACGTGACATGGTTTTGGTTTCCCCATCCGATGTAAAAATGTCAGACATTTTCTTCTGAAAAACAATCTTAGTATATGAGTTCTCATAATATCTATTGTCGAGCATGTATTTTAATTCGAATGAGGTAGGTGAATGCAATTCTTTGTGCTTGGCCTCTTAATTAGTTGCGTAAAGCCTTGATTGTACGTAGCAATATTTACTGCTCACCAACATCTTGTCTATTAGTATTAACGCAATTTCTTAACTTTACGTGCCCTCTACATGTCACACTCTAATTCAATTCATACCTTTTTATATACGATAACCTTACATACTTCAATTCGAATAATCAAATATAAAATGATAATATTTCTTGATATTGTCTTAAAAAACGTTTTGGGTGTTAGAGCACGTGTGTTTGGGAGTCCGAATTAGTAAAATTTTCTTTTATGCACAATAACATAGGTTTAAATCCCACTAATCACATTATAGATTTAATTCTCACGTACACATAAAACGTATTTTCAGTGATAATACAAAAAAATATGATGGGCTCACAAAAAATCTACAACCATTATAATATAATATTATAACTTAATGTATAAATAAAAAACAAGTAAAATGAATAGTTATCATATTTAATATAAATAATATATTAACCAATTTCAAAATTATCTAAAATGCTTTTTAATAAAAAAATATCTTAACAAAAATTTAAGACAAAATGCAAGGGAAAATATTAATTAATCAGTAATTAGCCCTATCCTTTATATTGTCGCCTAAAAAAACTACGCGAAAACTCGTTAATATATATACTGGCGGGGATTTGTCATTTCACACTTTCTACAAAGAGTTGTACCTCGCATATTTTTCCCGAGAAAGCGATGGAAAAAACCTTCTCCGATACGTTTTGAAAGAGAGAAAAAACAGAACAGAGGGAGGAAAAATGGAAACGGAGGAGAGAGGAAAAAAAGTTGAGGGATTTGGAGGGAATAAGAGATTGACTGAAAGCCCTCCTGATGATGATTGTTGCCCTATTTGCTTTTGTTCATTCTCTGTTCCTTGTCGATCTAACTGCGGTAATTGGTATTGCGGTAGTTCTTTTTCTAACATTGTTTCCTTTTATTTTACTAATTTATTCGGTTACTTCAGTCTGGAGTTTCGTTTTGTTTGGTTAGAAAATTTCAATAAATAAAAGAAAGGAAAAGAAATGAGGGGTTTTCTCTGTAATTGTATGTTGAGCTTTAGTTTAGGGTTCTGGGTTTATGGTTCGATTAACTTAAATTTCTGTCTGGTTAACATGAATTTGTTGCCGCACTCAATAAATCCATAGGAAACCATTTTTCAAATTACATTAAAAAGCAGAAGAAACTATTAGAAAACGGTTTCCTATGGATTTCTTGAATGCACCATTTAAAAAAAAAAAATTAACCCACTTTATTTACTGGCAACTTTATGAGATTGTCTTTGAGTCATGTAAACAAGAAGAGATATTAGGAAATTTCATTAAATTAAGGATCCCAATTGGCCAAATTTTCAATGGTAGTACAAAGGAGCTGGTTGAGTCTTGATTCTTGATTCTTGAGTGCCATTAAGCTTTTTTCCTTCGTCATAGGATTTATTGGGTGGTGATTTGCAGGTTTGGCCTTTCTGCTGTTTTGTTTACTGTTTACTGTTTACTGTTTATGCATTATATGTTCGTCATTGCTGTCATTTCTTCAGCAGAAATTCGTTCATTCACTGTAGTTATTGCTGTGTAGCTAGTGCCTTTGATTATCAAAACTTGTGTTCAGTTAGAACTGTAAATTACTTTTGCAATAAAGGATCGAGTTTCAGTTATTATAGTCTGTAAGTTCTCACCAGTTTGGGGACTTGTTTACACGGTTTGCCTCTAATCAACTGTCCTCAAGTTGTTTCTCTTTCCCCGACTCCTTTTTGGTTTTGGCAGGCAGTTGTATTTTGCAATTCTGGAACTATTCCTCGGCATATCAGCCGTGCAAGTGCCCAATGTGTGATTGCAACATTATTAATTTCACGCCAGATGCATCGTTGCAACAACAGCGACAGAGCCAGGAAGTTACTGACGTGCTTAAAAGTGTACAGAGGTATAATCTCCTCTTTATTGGAGGTGCGCGTGGATTCATTCAGCTGTGTGGTAATATAGCGCCATTTGTAGACTCTAGTAAACATTTATGCCAAGTGATTTTTGTTGTTTGTTTCTTTCCTCTGACGCATGGAAATTTAGAATCGTTTTTTAATGTATAATTTAGTTGCTCTGATATTGTCTTGGAGGTGAAACTACAGACAAGTGTTTTTACATCCTCGTGCTTGCTTCTTGATTATTGTTCCGGTTATCTTACAACCGTGATGTGCGGTCTTTTGATCTGTGGCTGGCAGGCCATGAACATTTTCTTCCTTCTTTTCTTGGCAGAAAGTGCGTGAGTTACCATTTTTCATCAAGAGAATGTTTCAGGGATTGATGGATCCTGATGCAAATGATACATATGTTGCCGAGATACGCATTTTTGCAGTTAAGTTCATTCGATATTTATGCTTTGAAGATACACATACACTTGCCTGCCGACTAGACATGAACATGCATTGATGTGGTTTGCACATGTGCAGACTAGCCTGCATAGGCATGTTATGTATGGTGGCGTTCATGTGCATGTGCAGTAGGTTTTAGGAGGGGATGGTGGAAAGGAGACTGTTTTATAACCATATACAATCGTCACTTGAAGCTTGGAGTATCACGGCCTAATTGGTTGTTATGATGGTTGAGGCGATAATAAATAAGATATAAACATGTTGCTAATTGAAGTTAGGTACTTAAGTGTATTTATGTTCAATGAGTTGCTCATTTCATTTAAAAACTTGGCTTCCCCACTGTTATCTGCTGTACTCTTACAACGGTCCCCTATGCAGATATTACTGAGTATCATCTACCAAGCTACACCATTTGATTTTATTCCAACAGGTGTGTATATACTTTCATTTTCTTGAGAAAAACTTACTATCATTCATGGGGTCATTGCAAGGATGGTCATAGTGAGAGTCCACTTAACCTATGGTTTTGGAACATTTTGGTGTTGGAGAGCTAATGCATCGCAGTACGTATATGCTAGTGTTTTTTTTTCCCTGATTTGCAGGGGGGTTGGGAATCGGTAGGGTGTTTGATTGTTCGGCGATGGTTCTAGTACTCATCCTGCGTCTGGTAGGCATCTATCGAAGACGACGACTTATGCATCGTGTGAGGCGTCTAGCAGCCGTGGAACTTTTACAGGAATGAACATCAACATGGGTTGGTTTTTCTTTTAGCTATCATCAAAACATTGTGATGTCAATCAAAATTATTAGAGGACTGAAAGTGGATGTAAATCGCTCAATTGTGTGTGTGTGAATATTTCTGAGTAGAAATTGGAGGAGTCTATGATTCAGTATTATATTGGTGGCGAGTAGCCAGCCAATTGATGTTCTATTATCAATTTTGCGTTCAATGTTTTATTTCGCCCTTTTATATTTGCTATATCAAGTTATGTGACTCATGGTGAAATTCACTGTGGATAATATAATTTAAAATATGATATAATATGCTTACTCGGCAGGTAATTTTAAAAATTCGAACCCTTATATTCGATGGAAGAATGAAGTATAAAATCAAATTATTTTAATATAAGTATCCAAAGTTTTAATTATAATACATCGTCACTTGATACTTTGTATTTGTTTTTATTTAAAGGGAAAAAGATTATAATCACATGCTTAGTTAACAAGCTTCTCTAAATTTAAATGGAGAAAAAAGAATATATGTAGAAGTAGCAACAACAAAATAAACAACGCAACACCGGCAAACCAAGGCCGAATTACCACACAAACAAACTGCGAGGCTAACCCCACATCAATCCCCAACAAAACCAATCCCAGCAGCTTGCTGCCGATCACGTAGCTGCAAGTTATGTGAAAGCAAGGCCTAAACCTGGTCTGGCGGCTGACCACGCATTCCCGTTGCTAAACAGTCCGCAATCATGTTCAATTCACGACAAATATACTCCACCGTTAATCGTTACTAGCTATAAACGTACGTTTTTTACCTTCAGATATTTAGCGGGCTTTGGGGCAAATATCTCAATTCTAAACTCCCATAAAAACAATTTCCCCACGAAAAATATTTAAAAATTAAAAACCCTGAACTCTCGGAATTCAAAAAATACTAGTCCTAAGCCATAACGGATCTTCTTGTTCTGCTTCGCCGCCGGTCCTTCATTCCTCCGTTCAGCGGCGGATCCCCCACATTTGCAGCTAAATAAACCGAAGATGGTTCCAACGAAGAACGTCCGTTCAATCTCCCAAGAGGCCTTCCATGAGTTAGTGAAAGAGAACATAGATGATCTCGGGATGGACCCCGCCGAAGCCCTTGAAGACGCCATCCAAACACTCTCCCTTCAAGGCGTTGATCTCTCCGGTCTTTCTCCAATCTCATTCACTCTCTTTCATTTTCTCCTTTTTTTTTATTTTTTTCTCTCTATGTCGAGTTTTGTGACGATTAATTTGTAATAGGGATTGTGAAATGTGTTCCGGGGGAAGGTGGTGGCGTTAAGGACCATCCGGCTATGCAATTCTTGGATAAACTAAATCAACTAAATTCTGACTCAAAGCATCAATTCGACGCTCAAGATTTAGTCCAAGTCACGGCGTTGCTCAACGACCTAAGTGAACTATGTTGTGGTAATAAAGAAGATTCAGGAAATGCGGCAATCGTTGCTAAAAATGGCGGTATCGAACTTGTTTGTTCTATCTGTTGTAAGATTCCAGCTGAATCAAGGTTGTCTCTAGTTTCTTGCTTAAAGGCCATGGCATCATTGCTCACTGGTAGAAACAATTCGACCCATTCATGTATTTATATTTAAGATTTAGTGATGGTTTTTGTGTTGGAGTTATTTGGTTATGTTTTTCTTTGAATTCAGGTTTCGCTGTTGTTGCTGCGGCTGCGACTGGTAATGAAGTTGTTAAACAATCATTTAAGGAGCTAGGAATCGATGAGCTGATTCTACAAGTCTTGAGTGGACAAACTCAGGGAAGTGTTCAGACCTTATATGATGCTATACGTGTTCTGTTAACATCGGATGATAATCGTGTTGTTGCTTCTGAAGTAAGTAAATTGCGTGTTATAAATATTGTAGGTGGTACCGTTGTTCTCAAAATGATTGTGTGGTATTTGGTTGCTTCAGGTTTACGGTTATGCACGAAGATTTGCAAAAAATGGAATCGCAAGAGCTCTTGTGGAGTCTCTTCATGGGGGGATTAGTTTGCCTAGTCTTGTTTCAGTTAGCATAGCACTAAAAGCTGTTGCCGTGAATGTAAGTTATTAAGATTGGTTGGGATATAAGAGACTACTTGATGTATATGAAATCATGAATATAATAACAGATGCTATCATTGAGGCTTAAGATGCTAATCATTTATTTGTGATGAAGTTTTGCCTTTGAATTTACCTAAGGTGTTTCATTTCATGCAGGACGAAATATGTAAGTCGATTGCTGACGCGGGTGGTATCGATACGCTTCTGAAGTGTGTTGAGGACAGTGGCGAACAACACAACAAAACTGTAGCTAGAACTTGTTGTTCTTTGTTATCCAAGGTATAGATATAAAATGCTCGGTTGAAGGTTGTTTCCTTTATTATATAACCTGCGGCTGAGTTCAAAAAGTTTTCATTTTTCATTCTCTATGTCCTTTATTATTAGAGGTCTTTTTTACTCTATGCATGTTTTTCTGCTTTGAGTAGTTGGCAGGAAGTGACTCAAATAAGAGTGCTATAGTTGAGAAAGGAGGTATGGACAGGCTGATCAAATTGTAAGCTAGGTTTTCTGATGACCCATCAGTGCTGCAAGAGGTAAGAGACCGACGAATCTTTTACTAGCGAAATGCTCGATTTTCTAGGTTAACAACCATTTTAATATTCTGCTGAATTGGTACTCGTAGTCCATGAAGTATTCATATAACATAATTGTCACACTGTTATATTATGCGTTTGAAAACAACAGTTCAAAGGTTCTATAGAATACTCCCATGTATATAGTGGATGGTGTGATAAATCAATGCATGCCATTGAAGCATTATAGGGTTGACATGATAATGAATAATTTATCATTATTCTAGGTCATGGCAATTATTTCTGTACTCAGCTTGAGATCACCGGACAATGCAACTCGTGCCATTGAAGCTGGAGCAGGGGAACTTGCTATCCAAGCCATGCAGAAGTTTCCTTCTGCTCAGCAGATGCAGAGAAGTTCCTGTCTCATGATACGGAATCTCGTTGTGAGGAACCCTGAAAACAGGCAAGTTTTGTAACTAGATGCAGAGTTATTTTTTCAGCATTTCGTTTAAGTTGGATGAGAAGCTTGGATAAGAATTAAGATAGTTGGAGAATCAATGTTATCGACAAGTTTCTAGTAATATCAACCTTGACTTATGTGAAACCAACGGTTTCATGTGCAGAACCCTTTTGCTCAATAACTGTATCGACAAGTTTATCAGGAAGGCAAAGGAAAATCACAAAAGCTACAAGGATGCCGCCACTGATGCGCTAAGGGATTTGGAGATTGATAACTTTAATTCGTAGGTAAGGAACTAGATGGGATTCATTCTCATTTTTCTCTGCGGTGGTTTCTTGGGTTTCATTCATTTCCGTCTGAGAGAAAAACAACAATCGATTTGCTATTAAAAGACTAGTACATTATACACCCTGAATGATTCATTTAACATAATGTTGTAAACCACTTCCTTTTCCTGCTTTCAGGAATCGCACAACCCTTTTCAATAGTTGGATTGTGAATACAGCAATGCACATAAGGAAAGGGGTTATGACACAATATGTTAAGGATCTTAAGACGTAAACATCGTATATGAATATTTAAACATACTCGACCTAACATCCTCTTATAGTTTGTATCAACAATGATATTAGCCACTCAATAAGCATACAAAGTATAAGGATATATGTTATGACCATGTCCGGCATGCATACGTATATCAGGCAAAATGCATCCAAGTACTAATCTAGCAAAAGAATAGTATTATACTCTACTAGTTTATGCATACACAATTGCAAATGCAGCCTAAAAATAGCATTGCATCTGCCTTCATCAAGGCAAAGTGACGTGCCCTCAGTATTTTGTTAAGGAAATCACTCCAATGAATGGCATCATCTGTATTCCAATCAAAAAAATTATTTATTTGTGCAAGTCTACTCGATTATCATCTTTGCCGTAATCGGAGGAAGCATTTTCTTCAGAGTCGGATGCACTATCGAAATTGATGTCTTCAGATTCGCCTGCGGCAGAATCGCTGGCTGCCTTGAGAAAATCTTTCAAGTCATCTAATATGTAAGGTTCCACCACTTTCCAAAACCACATCGAGTTGTTTCCTATAAATCCAAGCCAAAACACTCCCCATTTCCTTTTCACTCTGCAATTCAGGGATTTTGCTTTCAATGTTTTCACGACTTTCTCTACACCTTCGCTGCTCCCTTTCAGCTTCAGAATAATATCACCGGTTGACGTTCGATAGCCTCCGTACATATACCAGTAAGCAAGTACAATCGGAGACAACCACCGGTGAATTAACTTTGGGATCACTGGTTGACCCTTTGGAAAAAACTGGTCCGCATAGAAACCGAAATATGAGTGTGAGATGGTACTGAACTTGCGCGGGATATCATCATCTCCGGCTATTAGCTTACTCGAAGGATGTAACCACTCGTGATATTGATCATGAATAAGTCTCTTCAAAATAGAATGTGTGACGGAATCTTGATTAAACTCAAACCGTATCGTGTGATTCTTTCTCTCTTCATCCATGTCTATCCGTAGACCTCCCAAAAGCAACCCCACTAAAGCCTCTCGTTGTTCTTTGCTTAGTTTTAGGCTCACAGGTCTCTTAACCTGTTTCCAGCTCAGGCTAAGGATGTAGTCCAGCTTTTCCATCAACGGAGATTTAATTTCATATTTCCTCTCGCACATCAGATCATATATCTTTTCTGCTTTCAAGAAATCACCGGAAGCGAGGTATCCTTCTAAAATGGTATTGCATGATTTGGCATTAACACCAATAATCACATTGTCACGCATGTTATTGAAAATTTCCTCTGCTTTGCCAAGATTACCGACTTTGACCAATGAGTTCAAGTATATACTGAAAATGGTCCGGTTGGGTCGGCATTTCTCTAGGCACTCTACAAAGGTTGACTCCAGCTTATCATGAAGGCTCAACTTGAGGAACATATCTGTTAGCTCAATGTAAGATGTCATAAGAGGTTTCTTACCACTATCGATGAATTCTTTCATGAGCGACTCGGCAAGGTCCATTTGCTCGGATTTACACACAATCTCTATAATTTTGTGGTATGCAGCAACACTGGCAGAGCCCAAATGCTTCTGCATCATCCTAAATACCTCCAAAGATTTTGTAATTTCTCCGACCTTTGCATAAACTTCTATTTTATAAACAAAAGCTTGAGAAGGGATACCATCATCGGAATGGAGCAGTTTGATCCAAGTTCTTTCAGCTTCGTTTACATCCCCTTCCCTTGAACAAGCTCTCAAGATGGACAAGAGCACTTCTCTTCCCTCCTCCATACCTGCTTCTCGCATCATTTTCCTCAGCGATTTTATCCTCTCTTTATCTACCGTATCCTGATAGCTATGCAACCAAATTAGGCCGACAAAGATATCCTTTTGTATCTCCAAGCCACATGTTTCTAAATTGTGAAAGATATACTCAGCCTGTTTTAAATAATATTTCGAAGAACCTCCTGGTTTACTTAGAAGAGCTCGGAAAAGTGAGTTATGCAAGCTAAGACGTGGTCGGTAACCTCCTAACTGAATCATCCGATTGTAGACGCCACAAGCTTCATCCAGGCATCCTCGAACTGGTGCACTAATATATGCAACGACCAGAATATGAAATGTAGATTCACAAGGCACACGTCCCTGGTTGATGATGTCGTCAAATATCTCCCTACATTTTGTAAACTTTCCCTCCTTCCCCATGTAGTCTGCTAGCTTGGTAGCAAGAGCAAAATTGAATCGAAACCAATGTTGATGCATCATCCACTTATAAACCTGAATGCAGAAAAAGATATTCAAAAATAATAAATCAATAAACAGCACATATGAATCTTAACTTTAGCAAAACTAAGAACAATCCTCAAATATTTCTACAATTGGATAGCTAAACCATCTTTTTATTCTTAAGTTTCTAAGACCATTTAACTACCATAGAAGTGGTCCAAGCACCTAAACAACAAAATGTGCAATATATATATATATATATTGAAAATTCACCAATGTCAATGCCTGGAGAGCATGACCCGAAATAGTATATGAACAGGCTCGAAACCGGACTTAATCGGGAGACTTGTGGCTACTGGAGACGGTGTCTTAGGCTAACTTTGCAGCAATCTCAATCTAAATTATAGCATCAATGGTTAAGCTTTTTAACTTCAAATTTGGGAAAACAAAATATTGATCAAAATCGAAAAGAAGATCAATACCTTAAATCCAGTTTCATTTTCTCTAATTCTCATACAATGAACAGCCAAGTAAGTAGCATCCTCTTGTTTGAGCCACTTCTTTTGCGCATTCAAAATCCTAACCAGAGTCCCCGCCTTATGAGCAGGCAACTCTTTACAAAGCCAAGCGAGCTTCGACCTTCGCCACTGCTCCGGTAACTCTTCCAGCTCCTTAACTTCGATCACCGGCGCCGCCAAACGCTTCATATCGTCCCCCGCGAAAACCCCATCACCGTCTTCAAACGCAAACGTTTCGTTCCCGTCGTTGGAGGAACCCCGTTTCTCTTCTTCACTTAAGTTTTCATAAACGAAACTAACGTGAGAAGTCGAGAACAAGGGAGCAGTCAAGCGACGGTGGCGGGAAAAAGAAGAGGGCAACTGTGGCGGGGCGGAGCGGGAAAGGGGGCGGAGAAGGCGGAGGAAAAGGAGGGATGATAAAGGGTAAGCGCGCATCGGGAATTTGGAGGGATTTTCAGGGTTAAAAGAAGGGAAATTCGTGATGATTATAGTTGAACGAGTTGGAGAAAGGTCTTGAGGTATGGCCACTAGCATTGCTGATGTATATCCAGAGACCAAAATCCATTTTGGGGGGCTCTAAAGATTTGTTTTTTATTCAATGGCTGCCATGGATAAAGCTTTGGGCTTAATAATATACCAACATTTATTGTGAAGTTTTTGGGCCATTACCATGAATTATTTGACAAGGTTTTTGAGATTGGTCTAATTTTGGTTTTAGTCCTTCTATTATGTTAAAATTTGAAATTTAAGCCCTTTTACTTTACTTTAGTTAGACATAATTTGGTCCTTTTATTTTTATAATGTTGTTAGTAGATCCAATCTGATAAAACCATTGACATGGATTTAAAAAAAATAACCTTAAACATTGGATTGACATGTAAATTTATTATTTTGATAAATTCTAATTTTAATCTTAATCATAATCCTACTTACCTAGAGGGGAGGGAAGGGGGAGTACTCTTAGTGGGTCTAGAACTCATGACTTAAAGAAATATTATGGTGGAATAAAGATGAGCAGCTTGGCCAACCGGCTTAATATACTTGCTCACATGTAAATTTATTATTAGTTGAACACGATTAGTTAGAATTTAATGTGAAATTAATTGTATTACTATAACACTATAAAAGTATAGATACTAAGTTATGTTAAATTGAAGTTTAGAGATTAAATCAATAATTTTAACACTATCAGTAAACTAAAATTATAATTAAACTTTGCGGTATAATTTAAGTAATTAACAAAACCGATAGACCTTTATGAAGATAAATGACCTTGTACAAATATATATTTTTGAACATTTTAGTGTGACGACAAAATAGAATATTTCATTAATTTTAGTCTTTTAATAATGTATAAACACCGGATAAATAAATTATTCGAATTTAGGTTATTTTATATTTATTGTTTGAGAAAAACTTTAATACACAGTCTATATAAATTTTAATTTATACAAGCCCTTTAGTTTTAGGGGTTAGGGGTTTAGTTTAAGGTTTAGAGTTTAAGGGTTATGTTGTAGGGTTTAGAATTTAAGGTTAATATTTAAAATTTAAGATTTAGGGTTTAGATCTTGGGGTTTAGTTTTTTAGGGTTTATGTTTAATTTTAATTTATAGTATAAATAAACAGGCTCGTGTAAAGTTTATTTTACACAGCCTGTGTATCAAATTTAAACCCTTGTTGTTTTATATATATTTATAATAAGAAAAAACTTTGATACGTAGGCCAGTGTAAACTTTAGTTTATACGTGCCTTTTAATTTTAGAGGTTAGGGTTTTAGTTTAGGGGTTTAGGTTGTAGGGTTTAAAATTCAAGGTTAGTGTTTAGAATTTAAGGTTTAAGGTTTAGTTTTTTAAGGTTAGGGTTAGAAATTTTTAGATTTGAGTTTTTATAGTGTAAATACACAGACTTGTGTAAATTTAATTTTACACAGACTGTGTATCAAAGTTTTATCCTATATAATAATGAAACAAATTCAATTGAAAAAACCAACTCAACTGTATGAGTTGGTTAATTAGATTATTGGATTAAAACTTGCTTACGCCCCCCAAACTGAGAAAAACCAAAATATAATCTATAACTGTAGTTGTGAGTGTAGCAGAAAAAACCAAGGCTTTCTAAAAAGGCGTAATTAATGGTTATGCATGTTTCCTTTAAGTTAGTTGAAAGTTGTGTTGGAGCAATGGACGGTGACAAAGAAGACAATATATATATGCGTATCATAAAGCTAATAAAGCCAAACACTTCACGAGCTTCTTTCATAAAATCTGTTGTCCCCAGAAAAATCCTTGCAAAATAAGGAAACAAGAAGAAAGAAAGAGATTTTTCTAGTGAGGATAAACGTTTCACGGGCCAAACCCCATTGCTTCACCAACCAAAAGGAGAACCTATTGTGATCGGACGGTCACTGTGCTGCCACATTACCTGGGTTTTCTCTGAAACTGCTATATCAGATGATATAATGCGATAGTGATTTTTCTGTTTTTAGTAGGTGTTTTTTTCTTCTTCTTCTTATATATAAGCTTTTGAGAGTGAAGAGTTTAATGGCTCGATTGGCGATAACAATCTGACCTGGGATGGAGTTGCCTATTATGCATGATAGTGATCGTTATGAATTGGTTAAAGATATTGGTTCTGGGAATTTTGGGGTGGCTAGGTTGATGAGAGATAAGCGGACCGATGAGCTTGTTGCTGTTAAGTATATTGAGAGAGGTGACAAGGTTAGTGTCCTTTTTTTTTCCTTCTTATTTCTCAAACCCCAATATTTTTCTCTAGTTTTTGATGGTGTTGAGAGCTTGAAATGGACTTTGATTTGGTGAAGATTTTGTTGATTTGAGCTTTTGGAATTTGATTGTCCTTTTAGTTTATTGCTAGTTTTGATGATCAACTTGTTTGATTTATTTTTGTTTATTTGTCTTAATCATGCTTTGCCGTGTATGATTGAGAGGGCTCTGTCTTTGCTGAAAGTTTAACGTTGAATCATTGATAAAAGATGGCATCCAATAAATTTGGAGTTCGAATTTTGATATTCGGGTTATGGCCTTCTTTCTTCCGAAAGAACTAATGCTACTTGCAAAATGTGTCTTATGAAGAATTCTTCAGTTCAAATTTGTGCTTCTTTTTAATCTTTATGTGTTATATGCAACAGATAGATGAAAATGTGCAGAGGGAAATCATCAACCACAGGTCATTAAGGCATCCAAATATCGTCCGATTCAAAGAGGTCGGTTCGGTCGATTGTTCGATGGTTTTATTATCGTTTTCTCATTCTTGAGAAAGATTTTTTTCTTTTAACTTGTGAATCTATGCTGTGACATAGGTCATATTAACACCAACACATCTGGCTATCGTGATGGAATATGCTGCCGGAGGGGAGCTATTTGAAAGGATATGTAATGCCGGCAGGTTCAGCGAGGATGAGGTCCTTTTATGTGATGTTTTCAAATAATGTCTGATCGATTATGTGTTAGTCTGTATTCGTTACTTTGGACCATTGTTTCTTGTTGTCGAACTCACTTCTCTGGTATATTTTGCAGGCTAGATTTTTCTTTCAACAGCTTATATCAGGAGTGAGTTACTGTCATTCAATGGTATGTAACTGTAGTTTCATTGCTTTTATGTTTTACTTATCTGAAAGAGAATACGAGTTGACACTGATAGCTTCCTTTTTACGAATTCCTCCCTGAAGCAAATATGCCACCGGGACTTGAAATTGGAGAACACATTGCTGGATGGCAGTCCAGCTCCTCGTTTGAAGATTTGCGACTTCGGGTATTCCAAGGTATAAGTTCTCTTCATTTTCACCCATATCTGGTGCATTTCCTCCTTGCTGGTGTTTGTAACACATGCGATTTTCCGATCCAGTGAGGAGTTCCGTCTTTCCTTTCCCCTCTGCATTCCTGATTCCATCGTCTTTGATTTTACCTTATACGTTTATGTTGACATAGTATACCTTTTCCAGTCCTCAGTGTTGCATTCGCAGCCGAAATCGACTGTTGGAACTCCAGCTTATATAGCTCCTGAAGTGTTGCTCAAAAAAGAATATGATGGAAAGGTAATATTGCTTCGTATTTGCCTGATTTAAACTCCAGCATATATTCGAATATGGACATTCTGGTCCAAATATACATGCTAAAATTTTGTTGCCGGACTAAATGGCAGATTGCGGATGTCTGGTCTTGCGGAGTAACCATATATGTTATGCTAGTCGGAGCATATCCGTTTGAGGACCCCGATGATCCTAAGAACTTCCACAAAACAATATAAGTAAGCTCATTCCTTGGTTTATGCTAACAGTAGCAACTTCATAAAATCTAGACTAACGGAATTGGTTCGTTCTCGCAGCGAATTATAAATGTCCAGTACTCGATTCCGGACTATGTCCATGTATCCCCTGAGTGCCATCATCTGCTGTCAAGGATTTTTGTGGCTGACTCGACAAAGGTTAGTTCTCTCTTTGTTGAGACCTTGAGTTCATATTCTTAGCTCTATGGTTGATGGTGCTGCCGAGCAACATACATTTGTACAACTTTTCTCCATGGTCCTGATTCATAATTTCCAAGTATATAATTACGATTTGATTTTGTTATCAACAGAGGATATCCATTCATGACATTAAGAATCATGAGTGGTTTCTGAAGAACTTACCAGCATATCTCGTGGATGAGAGCTTGATGAACGATCAGTTCGAAGAACCTGATCAACCTACGCAAAGCGTTGATGAGATCATGCAGATAATTTCCGAAGCCACTATCCCTTCAACGAATGCGAATAATCTCGGTCGTTATTTGACCGGTAGTATGGACCTTGATGATGATACGGAGGACCTCGACAATGATTCGGATCTAGACATTGATAGTAGTGGGGAGATAATATATGCAATGTGATTGGGGTAATAGAGGGTACTCAACCAATATTAATGGGAGTGGAGACTGCCGTTTTCTTGGAAGAATCCAGCATAAGCATTTGTTGCAATTGCCTATTGGGTTTCAAAAGTGAAGTGTTGATGTGGCGTTATGTTCTGTTTTTGGTGTCTTGTAACACATGTAATCAAGTGTTGGTAAAGACAAGTTGAACTTGTTTCTTCTTTACTACATAAAGCTTTTGATCTACCATTTTGGTTCTTCATTATATCCTAAAGTTTTGAACACCCAAAGTTGAGATACGGGAATGGAAACTATTTGACTCTGAATCAGCATGTTTTCTCCACATTGTTAATAAATAAATAAAATGAGAGCATGATGCTTCGCCTCGGTTGAGATCCGCTAAAATGGTGGTCGTGAAAGGCCCAGACATGATGGATTCTTTGAGGAGGAAAGTATACTAGAGAGAAAGGGCGTATTTCTTTCCATATGTAAAAGAGAGGTAGAAAGCAAAAAAAAAAAAAAGTAATTAGTGGATATTTTTTAGAAAAATACTCTGATATACAAGTTTGTATTAATTTTAGTTTATATAAATCCTTTAATTTTAAGATTTAGGGGTTTAGGTTGTATGGTGTAAAATTTAAGATTTATGATCATAATTTAGAGTTTAGGGTTTAGGTTTTAGGGTTAAAAATTTATGTTTTAGATTTTATAGTTTAAATATGAAGTGATGTGTAATTTTTACACAGTTTGTGTATCAAAATATAAACATATTTTTAAGTTCAAAATATAACCCTATTTTAACACAACTCGACTCAATTTTTTTAAAATAAAATTCAAATTATAAAATAGTACTCACCATCTCGATTAACTTAAAACTTTTTTATTTAACTTGATTCGACTCAAATTTTTTAAAATAAAATTTAAGTTATAAAATAATACTTTATCATCTAGACAAACTTCAAACATTTTTACTTATTCAACCGAATACTCTCCCTAGAGAGGGGATTGACCTATAAACCCCTAATCTCATAGAATAGTTGGGAATGTGAGTTTGGAGCCGGTAGATGAGACTCTCGATAGATTCTATTTATCTTATTTACTATTTCCTCTGTACTAATTAATATGTTTAATATTAATTTTTTAAAAGTTATTTTTTTTAACTTCAATCATAACTATTTTAAATATTTTAAATATTAAATTTTATAAAAAAATATTTTTAAACTGCTTGATTGAAGGTTTTTAAAATATATTTTTTATATTTTTATTAATAATAAATTTAAAGTAATAATATGTCAAAGTTAAAAATTTGACAAAAAAAGTCAATACTGAACTTATTAAATAGGACGGAGGGAGTATTATTTTATATTACTATACATTATAAATATAACACTTATCTATGTTAGTCGAGAAAAAAAGTAATAAAATAATTTTTTTGAGATTACATTTTTGTGGAAATGTCATTTGTAGGACGGGAATTATGTGACAAATACTTTAATTATAATGTGTTTATGGTTAACTAGCATATTAGGACAGTTAATGTGTAAGTTTTGTTCTTAGTGCAACAAAATGATAATGTCTAAGACAATGTGTTCACCTCATTATAATTAACTAAAATACTATAACGGCTAACTATGAACATCCATGCTCAGCATCATAAAGAATTATATGAAGGACAAAAAAAAATTCAACATAGAAATTAGTTATATTCAAAGAATGTGTAGATGTGGTGTACATTTTGGTAAGTGTATGAAAGGGTAGGAGTTGGTAGCGTTATTATGTTAACATAAATGAGACATTTAGACACTATGTTAAATGTTAATGGAGGCATCTCATCACTATGAGAAAGAAATGAGCAAGTCAAGTACCTTAGGCTTGGAGGCTAGCAGTTTAAAGGTCTTCGTTAGCCTTAACTTTAACGGAAGCATTTCGTAGCATAGGAGGATCTTAATACTTTGGAGATTTAGCTACTACGTTCATTTGTTAAAAGTGGCTTGAAACGTAGATATTTTAATGTCATTTAACTTGAATTAAATGAAGTATTTAAATTAATATTAAATAGTGTATGGGAAAATTATTTTTTGGTCTCTCAATTATTAGGCTATTTACAAGATCGGTCCCTGAAGCTCAACTATAAATAGGCCTAATCATTTTCATTTTATATCATCCCAAACCATCTCTTCCATTTAGTTCTCTTCCCTCTTTTGTAATATTTTGGAATTCTCAAGGAATTCCATTTGTTTGTACCATTTTTGGTATTAGTGAAGTTATCATCCGGTGGTGGTGCCTGAGGAGTAGACGACATTTCGTCGAACCTCGTAAATTCTGTGTGTTCTCCCTATTATTTATTTTGGTTGTTCAATATTGGGATTTTCATTGGATTACAATATTCAATAGTTTGACGGGTTTGTCCGCTATGCAAATTTAAGTAATTTCAATATTGACATTTCAGCTCAATTTTGAAGTTACGTTCGTGTGGAAAATAACCCAATTTCCCCAACAATTGGTATCAAAGCTTCAGTAAGGTTATCTCGGTTGCCACAAAGAAGCGTGGTATTGTGATAGTGCATGTCTAGGAAGACTAGGAAAGACTTGGTATTTAAGCGATCCGTGTGATCCACCTCTCTTTCTTGAAAACTTACATGGTGTAGTGTTCTCAGTATTCGGTTCGTGTTATTGAATATTGTTTGTTTCCATGGCAAAAGACGGGTCAGATGGGGCAACAAGCTCTTCCTCTGTACCGGTAAGGAGGATAATGTCAAATGTAAACTTTTTGGTCGAGCTATTCAATAGATCTGGTCATTTTGGCATGTGGCAAGGCGAGGTTCTAGATTATTTATTTCAACAAGGTCAAGACATTGTCATTGAGAAAGAAAAACCTATAGATACGGTGGAGAAAGATTGAAAAATAATAAACCGTATGACGTGCGGTATGATTCAATTTTATTTTTCTATGAAGCAAAAGTATGACTACAAGAACGAGACTTTTTCATGTAAGCCGTGGAAAGTATTGGAGGAAAAGTTCCTAAAGAAAAATTCTCATAATCGTCTTCACATGAAGAAAAGATTGTTCATATTTGATTATCAACCAGGCACTAGTATGAATAAATACATCAGTGCCTTTAATAAGTTAATGTCAGACTTATTGGGCATGAATAAACCTTTCAAAGATGAAGATTTGACTTTAATGTTGTTGTCATCATTTCCAGATGAATTTGAGCATATGGAAACAACGTTACTTCATAGAAATGATGAAGTATCCTTTAAAGATTTAACTGATGCTTTGTATACGAGCTTAAAAAGAAAACCAAGATGGGGAGTAAATATAATGCAACAGAGGTCATGGTGGCAAGAGGTCGCTCGAAAAGTCAAAAGTTAAAGTGAAGAGGGAGATCAAAGTCAAAGTCCAAACTTAAGAAAGATGAATGTGCCTTTTGTCATGAGAAAGGCCATTGGAAGAAATATTGCCCGAAGCTGAAGAAGAAAGAAAAAGTTACTCCAGATACATGTGTTGTAGAATATGATACTAGTGACTCTAAAATATCACTGGTTGCTTCACCATTAATTTTTCATTCAGATGAGTGGATATTGAATTCGGGTTGCACCTATCATATATCCCCTAATCGGGAGTGGTTTTCTGATTTAGTAGAACTAAATGAATGAGTTGTTTATATGAGTAATGACAATGTCTATAAAATTGTTGGGATAGGTTCAATTAGATTGAAGAATCAAGATGGATCAAACTTAGATGGATTGGGATACGCTGGGGAAAAATCCTTGTAAAATTTGGCAAAGCAAGGATTGTTAGAAAGTACAAAGGCTTGCAAGTTAAATTTTTGTGAGCATTGTGTTTTGGGAAAGCAGAAGAGAGTGAAGTTTGGCACCGCTATCCATAATGCGAAAGGTATTTTGGATTATGTTCACTCAGATGTGTGGGGTCTTTTCAAGATAGACCGTCGTTGGGAGGAAAACAATATTTTATCTTTTGTTGATAACTTTTCTAAAAGAGTTTGGGTATATACAATAAAGTCTAAAGATGAAGTGCTCAAAATTTTCCTTAAGTAAAAATATGATTGAAAACCAGACTGACAGGAAGATCAAACAACTTAGGAAGAATAATGAAGGGGAATATAGAAGTGATCCACTCTTTGACATTTGCCAAGAGCATGATATTGTTCAACACTTCATTGTTAGATATACACCACAGTAGAATAGGGTGACAGAGCATATGAATCGAACACTACTTGAAAAAGTTTGATGTATGTTGTCCAATGCTGGGTTTGACAAACCATTTTAGGTTGAGGCTGTGACATATGCAGGTCATCTCATCAATTATATACCGTCGTCAGCGATTGGAGAAAAAATACCGTTGGAAATATAGTCTAAAAAATTCGTTACAGATGGTGCTGTGTACTGCAAAATAAATGGAGATTTAACAGACGATGATTAGCCTAGTAATTGATGTTACTGTTTCTTCAACTCTAATAGAGGAATTAGAAGATAAAGAGGTTTAAACCCAAGAATCATTGGAGATATCAGAACCACTTACAGTTAGAAGGCTAAAAAGAAAAATTGACCTACTCAATTTATAGATATGGTGTCCTATGCTCTTTTAGTTGTTGACGATGATATTCCAGTCACTTATCAAAAAACAATGCAGAGCTTAAAAAGTGGCAAGTGAAAAAGTGCCATGGATGAAGAAATGTAGTCTCTCCAAAAGAACAACACCTGGGATTTGGTGCATTTATCGAAAGGTAAAAGGGAATTTGGATGCAAGTGGATATTTTCAAAAAAGATGGATCTCCCAGTAAGAAAGATATTCGCTACAAGGCAAGATTGGTAGCTAAAGGTGTAACACCCTGATCTCACCGAAACTAAGACACTACATTTGAGTTGTCTCTAACCCGACCCATAAAATTTTATTTGATTTTAAATTCTCAATTTTAGCTCATAAAAAATTCAAAGTAAATATTTAAAATAAAGTTCCATAATCATTTTAAATCCAAAACATAAATGAAGCTCTGTACGACTTAAACACCGTATATCAAAATAAGTATAAATAAAGTTACAGACCAACTATAATAAGGTCATATGGATACATAGCCCTACAACTAAAATTAAGGTACTGTGCTCGAGTTGATTCAGTGTTAGAAAATTTTCTTTGATATGCTCATTCCGATAGAGACCTATCAACCTACAAACGAAAAAATAACACATCTGCATGTTGAGCTAACGAAGCTCAATGGTACATGTCTACTCTAAAAACTTCATAATAAATATAACATTAAACATGCATGGGTAAGCAATGCGTGCAAGACATGAATTAAGAAATCAAGTATTAAATTACCATTACTAAGGTAACCAAACCTGTTAGCCCGGAATCATTAAGACATCAGGCTATCCATAAGAACACTTGGGACTAATTAGACATCGAGTACCAATACTGTATTTGAACCATTTAGACATCGAATACTGTACCACACCATGCACCCAAGACCACCAGGACATCAGGTCATGTATGATACTTACCCGAAACCATGAAGACATCGGATAATGAATGCCACTTGGAACCACTAAGATATCGAGTGCATTAACACAAATATGTACAATAGTACTTACTTCGGGTATCCCCGGTTCCCATAACATCCAAATCATAGACAACCAAGGCTCACCGGCCCATACTCAAATACAAGACATAAAGATCATTCGATAGGGCATCCAATGTTATAGATCAGCCAAGGGGGAGTGTATTATATTCAATTTCATATCTATATAACCCTAACTCAATCCTGTTACTTTATTTATTTTTAAATTGCCAAGTTTGAGCAGTTTTAGTAGGGTGTATCGGTATAGATCAGGGCATATTGATACCAAGATTCACAACTGGAATTTGGAAAAGCTTACTCGTACCGATACTGTACCATCAGTACCAATACAAGGGATGAGGTACCGATACGGTCCGTACCGTATCGATATAACCATTTGCTACTAGAATTTCTAAAACCTTAGAGTACCGGTATAGGTCGACTCATATCAGTACGCTGCCCAGAACTTGCCTTTGCTCATCAACAAAAATTAAGGGGTATCAATTTTGCTTCACGTGTACCGATACCCAAGCCCAGAAATAACTTTTCTGGTCTCGGCTTAAGTCTGTAAAATCTTAAGTTTTGAACCCCATTACCAGCCTCATACTCTCTGGAGTTTACTAGGCTCTTTATTAACCCATTATAATCCTTAAATCCACTAGGAAATAATAAAACGTTAGGATCGAAGAATCTCTATAACATACATGCTTAAACACCCAAACACACCAAAGCTCAACAATGTAAGGAAAATCACATACCATGAGAAGCATGAAGCATAATGGAGATGTAGATGTACTAACCTTGCTCCAAATTCTGGAATCCTCTTTCTAGCAAGGTCTTCCTTACTTCTTATCTTGGTATTTGGTGTGGGATGATTCACCAACTTTCTTCACTAAACAAGGAGTACAAAAATAAAGTGTTACACTTAAACATGGTTAAAAAGAATTTTTTTAAAAATGAATTTATAGACTAAAATTCATCTTAAAACACCCTTTTTATCGAGAACCCCATAGAAACCCATTTTCAAAATTTTCCATTATTTCTATAAATTTTTACCTCCAAACATAGATATTGAAATGAAGATTCTAAAACTAAAGTTTCCTTCAAAAGACTAGGTGTTTAAAACAACAAAGCTTGCATTTTTTTCCATTGGTGAGGGTGTAGAATGAAGAAGAGAGATAGTGGAGGGTGTAGTAATGAAGATGATACAATAGTGTAGCTTTTTTCTCCCTTAAATCCACGTCCCAACAAATAAAAATCAAGGAAATTCAGAATTTCTTTCAAATTTGGTTTATATACCTCATAAATCCTCACACTTTCTCCATTGCTACACTATTGCCATCTCCCAAGCCCACATGGTCACCCTCAAGCTCAAAAACATAAGCATAAGCCCTAAAAGCTCACTTATTATTTAACTAACAAGGAGTTCATATCCCCGGATCAACGTTAGTCCGTTGACCAAAGTTTTTGGATCGTTACAAAAGGTTTCACTCAAAAAGACGAAATCAACTACAATGAAGTATTTCCCCTATTATGAAGCATTCCTAAACTAAAATATTATTGGACTTGGTAGCACAGTTAAATTTAGAGCTAGCTCAACTCTATGTAAAGACGACTTTCTTGCACTATGATTTGGAAGAAGAGATCTATATGACTCAGCCAAAAGGATACAAGAATGCTGGTGGTGAGAAATGGGTTTGTAAGCTGAACAAGTCGCTTTATGGATTGAAACAATCTCCGAGGCAGTGGTACAAGCGATTTAATAGCTTTATGAAGATACAGTGGTACACAAGAAACAAATACGACCATTGTGTGTATTTGCAAAAGCTACAAGATGGATCATTTATCTTCTCTTGTATGTTGATGATATGTTGATTGCTTCAAAGAGTCAACAAGAGATAGATAAATTGAAGAATCGATTGAACCAAGAGTTTGAGATAAAGGATCTAAGTGAGGCCAATAAATTTTTAGTATAGAGATAAGTAGAGACAGACGGAGAGGCAAGTTTTGTTTAACTCATAAGCAATATCTGAAAAAGGTATTACAATGTTTTGATATGAGTAAAAACACAAAATATGTAAGTACCCCACTTGCTTCTTATTTGAAACTTAGTTCTTAGTTATCTCCTAAAACTGATGAAGAGTGATAATATATGGCTAAAGTTCCATATACTAATGTAGTAGTGAGCTTGATGTATGCGATGTTGTGTACGCGGCCTGATATTTTACAAGCAGTTAGAGTTGTGAGCAGGTATATACATGATCTTGAAAAAAGATATTAGCAAACTGTGAAATAGATTCTATTGTATCTCCAACAAACCGTAGATGTTGGTTTAGTTTTTGAGCAGGATGAAAAAATTGGCCAGTTTGTGGTTGGATATGTTGATTTCGACTATGTTGGTGATTTGGATAAGCGTCGATCAATTACTGGGCATCTGTTTACTCTAGCAAAAACCCCAGTGAGTTGGAGGTCTACTTTACAGTCAACGATGGCTTTGTCAACTACAGAGGCAGAGTACATAATACTTTTGGAAGCTGTTAAGGAGGCTATTTGGCTTAACAGATTGTTGAAAGATTTGAGAGTTGTTCAAAGTTACTTTAGTCTCTATTGTGATAGTTAGAGTGCTATTCACTTAGCGAAAAATCAAGTCTACCATTCAAGAACCAAGCACATAGACGTAAAGTATCACTTTGTGCGAAAGATCTTTAAAAAAGAAAGATTCTATTTTAGAAGATTGCGACGGTAGAAAATCCTGCAGATATGTTGACTAAGGTGGTAACATCAATTAAGTTCAATCATTGTTTGAACTTGATTAACATCCTGAAAGTTTGAGCACCTTTGGGTGTATGACGCTCATGAGTGCATTTGGAGGCACTACAAAAGATAACTTTATTTTGGGGAGTTGAAGAAGATTTTGATGAGCTTGTTGAATTTCAAGCCAAGGTGGAGATTTGTTAAAAGTGGCTTGAAACGTGATGTTTCAATGTCATTTAACTTGAATTAAATGAAGCCATTTAAATTGATATTAAATGGTGCATGAAAATTATTATTTGGTCTCTAAACTATTAGGCTATTTATAAGATCGGTCCCTGAAGCTCAGCTATAAATAGGCCTAACCATTTTCATTTTGTATCATCCCAAATCTTAAATCATCTCTCTCATTTGGTTCTCTTCTCCTTTTTTAATATTTGGAAATTCTCAAGGAATTATATTTATTTGTACCATTTTTGGTATTAGTGAAGTTATCATCGGTGATGGTACATGAGGAGTAGACGACATTTCGTCAAGCCTCGTAAATTCTGTGTGTTCTCTCTATTATTTATTTTGGTTGTTCAATATTGAATTTTTCATTAGATTACAATATTCAATAGTTTGATGGGTTTGTCCGCCGTGCAAATTTCGATAATTTTAATCTTAACATTTCAGCTCAATTTTGAAGTTACGTCCGTGTAGGAAATAACCCGATTTCCCCAACACTTTCCATTACCAACTTTAGGGATGGGCACGGGTAAGGACGGGTTTTTGGCCCACCCGAACCCGACCCGAAAATAAATACCCCAAACCCGTGCACGACCTGAATGTATTTTTTAAAAAAATCCGACCCGACCCGAACTATATAAAAAATCAATTTTAGGGAGCTAATTGTAAAAAAAATAATTTTAGGGGACTTAATTGTAAAAAAACATGATTTGAATGACTAAATTGTAAATAAAAATTTAATTTTAAGGACCTAATTATAAAAATATATAAACAGGAGTATTATTATAAATATCCCTAAAAATTTAGGGGAAATTACACAATTAATCTCGGGTCGGGTCAGATATTTTCCACCCTAAACCTGCACCCGACCCGAGTGCACCCTTAATAAAAATCCGACCCGATCGGGTCAGAACCCGTCGGAGTCGGATAAAATGCCGATCCCTAATCTACATCCCTCTTTAAATTGTTTCAATCCATTGCAATAATTCTTTTTGGATAATTCAAATTTGTATTCATTCAAAAAGTAGTAAACATTTACAACCAAAAGAACTCACATCTTATTAGCTTAAATACCAAAATAACTACTCCATATCAAACCCCAATTACTCAATAAAAAAGATAAACAACTGACGAGCTGATTACAACTCAACAACATGATACTAACCTTGAAAATTTTGTAGAAATCACTCTTTCTAATGATTCATTTTAATGGATTTTGGTCAATATTAAATTGTGAAATTTTAGTTGGATTTTGTATTTAAAATTCTAGTTATCGAACTTCATTGGCAAACTATTCTATGAAACCCAATTTTATTATTTCATCAAACAAAAACCCGTATCATCACCCAAACAAATTACTAGGTGAATGCTTTTGTCAATCATACTCAATACAATCACGGTAAACCGTATCCCTTTGAAGAGTCTAGCGGTGACACACCTTTGTTCCGCCACCCTAAAGGTAGAATATACAATACTATCATATATTTAGTAGCCTGGAAACATGGGTGGAGGTGGTGATGAGAATTGGAATCCCTTGTTTGGTGGCAGGATGAGTTCCTCTTTAGGTGGTGGTGGGGGTGGCGGTGAGAAAACTGGCGGAGGTGGTGGGTGTAATACGGGGATGGGTGGCTTTGAAGATGAAGAAGAACCTTTGGAACACGTTTCCTTTCTACAATCCACTGGCGCCGATTAACCTCCGGTTCGCATTCGTCGGATGACTTTTGATCTGGCCTACTAGCCAAGCAATTGCCGGTATCGTCCACGACAATGTCCGTCCTTAAGCAACCATCGGCCTGTCAGGTGAAATAGTTGTCAGAGAACCTGATTTCTGACAAGCTCGACAACTTACAAACATTCTCGGGAACAAATCCAGCAAACTTATTGTGTGAAATGTCCAACACATCAGCATTCTTCAACGTGCCAAAGCTTTCCGGCAAAGTCCCTGTGAACTAGTTCAAGCTGACATCGAAAATGGTGAGATTGCCAAGCATACCGACTTCAGCGGGCAAACAGCCACCCAACTTATTGTTCTTGAAAATGATTTGGTTCAAGTTCGACATGTGGCCGATGCTGTGCTGGATACAACCTTTGAACTTGTTGCTCGCAAATGTCACAATCGAGGCAATTGATTTTTCGATTGTTTCGGGAATGGTTGAAGCGAACCTGTTGTCGTTTAAAAACAATGCATCGATGTCTTTCACGAAAATCTCCGGAGGTATTTCGCCTTCGAAATCGTTAAACGGATATCGATGTACTTAACATCCGGCCGCGTGAGAACAACGTCGGGGAAATTCCCGACGAATCGGTTGTTGCTGATGTCGAACTCATATATCAATACAAGCTTAGACAATGCCTGTGGTATTATCCCACAGAACCTATTGGTATTTATATGGAACAATGCAAGATCGGTCAGCAACCCCAATTCCGCCGGAAGGTATCCGGCGATGTCGTCGTGGTTGATATCAACACCGGCGACGACACTGAGTTCCGGATCATCCAAAGCCGGAGCACAGAAGACGCGGGTATAAGCACACACATCGGGTCCGACCTAATTCCCGGTTATGTTCAATGGATCCGAATACACAGCCCTTTTCAAAGCTTGGAGGGCAACGTAAGCTCTTTTCAGCCTTTCGTTTGCAAATGTTGCATTAATTTCCACTTCGTTGTCAATGCCTACGTTGAGTTCCGGCAACGCTGAAAGCTGGCGATGAACGATATATGAAACCTCGGCATCGGAAAGAGCAAAGGTTGAAGAGAAGAGAGTGGTAAACAAGAATAAGGAACAGAAGGCTTGCGATGCTTGAGGTTTATCCATGGCTGACTTCAAGGCGGTAGACTCCATGAGATTATATAGGACGAGGAAGATAACGGCAGTTGAGGCTTTTGGAACCCGAAACCATGATTGGTATGCCGGAAAACTAAAGATTTGTGCACGTGGAATCAATCCGTGGGATATTTTAAGCTTAAAGTGAAACAAATAAAACAATAGCTACAAACTAACATAATTAATTTTCTTTTTAACTAATAAACTAACATATTTTTTTAAAAATAAATTAATGTGGCATTTAATAATAATTTTTTTTTAGTTTCGGTAAGTTTATCTAAGGATATAAACTGCTTACAAGTTATAAAGTAATTTCATGTGCAAATTAAACTCATAAAATTATAACAATTTAACTAAAAAGGTCGTTACTATTAAAATTCGTGTAATATTTGTCAACTTAACCATCGTTACTATTAAAATTATAACGATTTAACTAAAAAGATATTTTTTGAAAATGAAGAAAATCAAATTAAACTCATAAAATAATAAAAAATGAAGGAGTGAAATTGAGAAAAGGATTAATATTAACAACTAAATTTGTTCTTATCTTCCAAAAAAAAAAAACTCGTAATTCGTAAGGAACAGAAAAGGCGTGTCGGTGGGACACGCGGAAGGTGTCTGAGTTTAAGCAGGCGAGGTGAAGAACTCAGTGAGTGTGCGCTCACAGAGTGTGATCAAACTCGGTTTCACTTTAGGTCAAGTTGATTATTTTAGGGAAAAAAGCTTTTAAAAACAGTGGAAGCAGTGGAGACCCAGATCTGAAAGCTCTTTCCCTTCTCTCTCATTTTGAGTTTTTCCTCTTCGTTTTATCTCTAAACACTCAACCCCAAGTCTAATCATTTCCATCACTGTGAGAAACGATATATATACACACACTTTGAAAACTCAAAAAACAAAACTATCAAAGTCTCTCTCAAAGCTCAAACATCATCATATGACTTGACCCATCTCTCAAAAAATATGCCACGACCTTTTTTCCATAAGCTTATTCTTCACTCAACTCTCCAAGACAAGAAGCTGGTAAATCACTAAAAACCCATGTTTGCCCCCTAAATTCTTCTTTGGGTTTATGAATTTATTCATGTTTATGTTTTAATTTCTTTGAAAGGTGGTCTTTTTTGTAGGAAAGTTTTGGTCTTGGAAAATTAGAGCCCCCCCCCCCTTGTTTTTCTGGATTTAAGTTTGTTTTTGAGACTTGAGACGGATTTTGAATATTTTGAGACTTGCTAGAGTTGTTTGCTTGCTGGAACGCTAAGGAGATTTGTGAAATTAATTTAAAGGTTTTGGTTTGTTATTTTGATATGATTTTGGTCTAATTTATCATAGAAAATTTTGCAGAAATTACTCTGTCAAATCTTTGTGATGATTCTTTTTAATGGATTTGTTGGCTGAAAAAAAATTTCAAATTGTGAAATTTTAGTTGAATTTCTATGTAACATTCTAGGTAAGAAACGTTTCACAATGTTATGGAAGTTCATTTGCAAATTGTTCTGTAAAACCATTAACCATTTTAATCTTATTGAGGGATCTTTAGATTTCACAGACTTGTATTGAAGGAGTCAGAAGATCCCTCAAACCCCCCAAATTTGTTATTTCATCAAACAACTAAACCCTAACTTGGATCTTGGGGTTGTCTGCAGAGGATCCCTGATAACTTTGTTAAGAGTATCAAGGGCGAACTTTCTGTTGCAGCTGCTCTCACTGTTCCTGATGGTCATGTTTGGCGTGTAGGAATAAAGAAAGGTGACGACAAGGTCTGGTTCCACGAGGGTTGGCCTGAATTCGTGGAACGATACTGTATCGGTATCGGCTACTATTTGATCTTTCGATATGAAGGGAATTCCGCCTTCAGTGTTAGTATCTTTAATTTGTACAACTCCGAAATAAACTATCAGACGAATGCTCTTGTTGGAGCTCAATACAATCATGGTAAGCCTTATCCTTTTGAAGAACTCGAAGATGATGAATGCACCTCTCCCGTGGTGCAGCATTTGTTCCGCGGGCCTAAACTTGAAAACTCCAGTAAACCAGGAGATGCGAATAGTCAACCTATTCAAGGTATGCTTCTTCGCTTAACGGATTTGAGCTTAAGATGATTCTGCTAATGAAGTGAAATTGCGCACTTCAGGTTCGGAGATGCCACAACCAAAGAAACCCGGGAGGAAAAGGCAGAAGTTTGACTCTAGTAAGTCTTCTTAATTAAGCTTGCCCCCCTTTTTTTCTGCATTACAGAAGGGATTTGGAATTTATCATCAGTTGTCCAATGAAATGTAGATGAACGTGATATGTCTGTTGGACATGGACATGAAGACGAGGCGGAAATGCGCTATAGATTTTACGAAAGCGCTTCGGCCCGAAAGAGAACCGTGACTGCCGAAGAAAGAGAGAGGGCAATGAATGCAGCCAAAGCATTCGAGCCGACTAACCCTTTCTGCAGGGTCGTCTTGCGACCATCGTATCTCTACAGGGGATGTATTATGGTGAGGTTTTGAAGTGTATTGTATATGCTTTCAGGGTATCACATGTCCTACTGCACATTGTGATGTTTTTCTCTTGCAGTACCTACCGTCGTGCTTTGCCGAGCATCTAAGTGGTGTTTCCGGGTTCATTAAACTTCAGCTTCCTGACGGAAAAGAATGGCCCATTCGATGTCTTTATAGAGGAGGCAAAGCTAAGTTCAGCCAGGGATGGTATGAATTCACAGTGGAGAATAATTTAGGGGAAGGAGACGTCTGTGTCTTTGAGCTGCTCAGATCAAGGGAGTTCATACTCAAAGTTACTGTATTTCGTGTAACGGACGATGCTGGACTAATGAACCGATCTCAATACAATGCCGGCTGAGGTAAAAGCGGCTCGAGTGTATCAGCCGGTAATTTCAGAAATACGGAGAACTCTGTTGAGCAACACATCAGGTGACATGTAACCAAGCTTTAATGGGACTCCTTAGCTGCTTGGGAAAATGGAATACGAAAATTTTGTGGCTTGATTAGCTTTGAAAATAGATTGCTCATTGATGTTGACATGGAACTGGATTCGGAAAATGGGTTTAAACTTGATCATCGTCAGTTTGATTGGTTTGGTTTGAATTTCTCTTTCACTTTGCTTGGATTCTTCTGTTGCTTTCACATAGCTTTTGAATTTCTCCACATAGCTTTTGAATTTCTCCTTAGCTGCTCACGATATGAATGCAAACAATGTTGAGGCAAATGTTGAGATTCGAAACTATACAAGATAAATATTTTTGGTCACTCTGCCAATTAGTGGATTTCTTACCGATTTTGAGCTGCAATATAAATCCTATTATGTTTTATGTAGCCTTGTCAGATATGAATGTATAATCAATACAAGTATGGTTAGTTATATCTCGTATCGTATACATATCTTGTTAAAAAAATAATAAAGAATTGGAGTGAAATAGAAACAATGAAAATCAATAATATGGATTTTTTAATGTATAGTTAGGGATTAAGTTAGAAATTTTATGTTAGAAAGTGGAAATTAAATTATAAATTTTGGAGAATCAAAATACAATTTTATCACTATTAAGGATGTAAATGATATGTTTTAAGTGTTTAAGTGAACTTATTATCTTTCTATTAAAACTAATTGTTAGGGGTGTAAATGAACCAGATTTAAATGAATAAAGTTGTATGTGTTTGCTTGTTTATTTTGGAGTCCGTGTTTGGTTTATGTTCGTAAATTTATTCGTTTATATGTTATGTTTGTTTAAGGTTCGTCAACATGTTCGTTTAGCGTTCGTATGCAAGGTAAAATTACGCCACTAGTCTTTAAGCTCTTCAGGCTTTTACAGTTTGAACTTTAAAGTTCACAATGTGTTAAATTTAGTGCCTATCTGCACCAATATTTAAAATGTAAAAAAAATAAAAGGTAAAGTTCACAAACGGTTACTAAACTTTGTTAAAAAAATAAAACGGAAACCAAACTTTCAAATGTTACAAACTGACAATTAAACTTTATGTTTTGTAACAAAAATGGTAACTGAGACATTAAACCATATTAAGTACTTAACGTGTTTGTTATAAAAATTTGTATAATAGCACATTTAATCCTTCATATTTATACATTTAATCAATTTAGTCATAATTCGAAACAATTCACTAAATTTAGCCCTCGTTATTTACACATTCTTTCAATTTGGTCCTTAAAGCAAAATTCCAAAGTTGCTTGGTTGGCAATATGACAGAGGAGCCATTGTTTACAGTTTCCATTCACTTATGCATTTATAAAATCAAGCAAAAATCTTTAAACTTTTTAAATAAAAAAACATTACTATGCCTCCAATCAGAGCCTGGTTTTGATGTTCCATCCGTTCCCAGCTCACCTCTTTCGTCTGGCTTTCACAATGTTGCTAAAGAGCAACGGAATTATTTGGTTTGATACTCATTCTTGATGGGCAGTCAGCAGAGGCCGGAAAGAACTAAAAAAAGTTGCGCATTCCAGTGTTCTTTTCGAGAAGATGCAGGTACGAGCCTAGTAAAAACTGATGAATATACTGTTTAATCTTTATAATCCTAAATACCAATATAAAAGTTCAAAACAAGGCTAAGGAATGACAGCAACCTAAAACAATGATCTATAACCACAGTAACATAAGAGATTAACAACACAAAATAAAGCATTTCTAGCAGAACAGGATGCCCAATATATAAAGCTTCCAGGCCACAAATGGAAAAGGAAATCATGTAAAATCAAAAAACGCAAAGAAATTGCAACACATTTATGCATCCAAATAGTAGAATGATTAAGTTGTGAATTCTAAACAGTTACTCATTTGCATGATGTGAGCATGGATACATTCACAAAGAAAAGCCTTTGAAAGCTGAAGCTCTCTCGCACGGGACGTCTATCCCATCAAGCAGCTTCGAAAAGCCAAAAGTTGAAGAAAGATCTAATGTGTTCTTTTCACTCACATCTTTTTCCAGTATCATCTTCCAAGCTACCAACATTACCAAATACGCTTCCAACAGGATGAATGATCTGACCAAACAATTGAAACGAACTAACACCTACTTTGCTCGAGCTGCAGCCCGCACTTTCAGCAAATTCTGTGCCGAACGAAACAATTCAAAAGGTTTTACATCTCAGTTTTGTTTTTGATTTAAAAAGTTTAAAGTCTTTTTCTTGATTTTATAAGTGCATAAGTGAATGGAAACTGTCAACAGTGGCTCCTCTGTCGTATTGCCAACCAAGCAACATTGGAATTTTACTTTAAGGGCCAAATTGAAAAAATTCATAAATAACGAGTGTAACGACCCGGATTTCGGGTTAGCGAAATGGGTCTTGGACGGGTATTGGGCCTTAGGTTGGGGACCCAATTAAAAAGTTGAATTTAGGCTTTGGTTGGATAAATAAAAGAAGTGAAAAAAAAAAGAAAAGAGATAATATTTTGAAAATAAAGTGGCTGATAATTGATGGAGGAAAGAGAAAAGAAAGAGAAATGGTATTTGGAGGAGAGAGAGAAAATGAGGGGAAAAGAGAAAAGTTAGGGGAGGTTTTGAACCTTGTTTCACCATCGTCGGAGCCACCGTGGCTCTCACCGCCGCTGCCGTTGCATCCAGCTCGCCAAGACGAGTCAACCGGTAGTTTTCCCGTCGCCGTCGGAGCTGCCGTTCGTCAGGGTGGAGTTGAGGAAGTTTCGGGGGAGCTAGAGCGTGAAGTTTCGGCCGTCCAGCCACCGTGCGCCTGCTTGCACAGGATTCTGATCTAGGGTGCACAGTAACTGCTATGCACCGCGCTGCACTAGATTATCTGGCAGTTGACCAGCCTTTGACCAGAGTTGACCAAGAGTTGACTTTTTTTGGGACCCTACCTAGGGTTTCTCGACGTTATGGATCCATTGGTGCAATCCGTTTTGCCAAATTCGAACACGGTAAGCTGTTTTTAAGCATTTGACCTTTTGAATAGTATAGGAGATGCATATAAATAATGTGTATTCGTATTTGTTGATATACGAGGGTTGCTCGAGTTTGGATATCCAAGTGGAATATTCGGGAAGCTCAAAAGAGGACTTTAGCGTTGTCAGCATAAGGTTAGTACACCTCAAACTCCGAAATACTTCATGAGCATCATAAGTGTAATTGTCTTGTATGTTAGTAGTTGCAAATTAGGAGATGAGTAATAAGCATGTGATGATGCGGATATTCGAGGCTTGGTAATTATTGAGAATGTTGAGACTGTTATGAGCTTTAGAGACTGTATAGGATTGTCGGAATATTCGTAGGATTATCTGGTTTATGATTGCTATGTGATGATGCCTTGTGTGCTAGTGGAATGAATTAATATGTTGATTGAATATTGGTTAGGGACAGTGCTGATAAAAATTCTATTAAATGTTTAAAAATCGGTAATTAATAATGAAGGATTTAAATGCGCTAGCAACAAAACTATAATGACTCTCATAAGCTTTAGGGGTAGAATAGGGCCTCGTAATTAATATTGATGTTGTCAGGATTAATGGACTAATTCTGGTAAATGCTCGATAAACTGCTTATGAACTGGTAATTTAACACTAACTGGTTTAATTGCCAGTTAAGGTAAAAAATTGACGGATATGTTTAATAAGCGGTTATTATTGTAATCAAAGTGATAATGTGGATTATTGGAAATAATTGATGGGAATAAATTGTATTACTCTTCCGTAAAACGTAACAACTCGATAATGCTTGATTGGTTGTAATAGCAACAATAGGGACCCGTGGTGGATCGTGTGATGGTTGTATGCCAAGTAGGGCACTTGTTTTGTAACACCCTTTTTCCTGTATCCAACACTGAATACGAGTCAAAGGTATCGCAAAACATTCGTAAAACCCTCTGCATTTATAATTCGGTAAATTTTTGTTTCTTTAAAAATATTACAATGTATTTAGTTTTTATTTACAAATCTAGTTATTCGCTTAAAGTTTAAAAATAATATTTTCATCTTCAAATTGAGTTTATTTTCAGGCAGCAACTTATCAATTTAATTTGTCTTGATATAATTAATAAAACTGCCTAAAAACTGCCTGATTTAAAATTCATCCAGATACCAAATAAAATACAAATTCTATCAGAGCATACATACCCATTTAATATACATGCCAACTAGTAAATATCAAACAGTATCAAAAGATATCTTACTAATACAGATGTACCTGTTATTAATTGATGATGTCCATATATGCTCCTTACTCCAACCATTTCTTCTTTCCTACGTGTAAAACAGTTACACGCTAAGTATTTACTTAGTGAGGCAATAATTCAAATTCAAGTGCAATAGTCATAATATCAATATTATTGATTAACAATGCATATGATCACCTTACTATTACATGCTCGTTAACATAAATAAATATGTATATCAAAGTGATAAGATTAGATCTTACCAATACCGTTGTCATTTCCAACCGTAAGCTTTCAATGCTTACCAATACCTTTTTCCATTTCTATCTGCAAGCTTTCAAGTTTATATTCCTGTTTCTTTTTTTATTCTTTTCAATTTATTTAGCCCAAGGTATCGAATTAAGAGATTCTATGTACACGAGTCATCCCCCCGTACCCAACCTTTATTGAGTATGTATATTATTTGCACCGTAGTGCTTAGCACCCTAAGTGCTTCCGTATACCCAAACCTTGCATGAGTATACCCTCACTGAGTATTAATAAAATTGCACCGTAGTGCTTAGAATATTTATATAGCTGTTTATGACTCTATGGCTAGCCAACTATACCTTTGAACCTCTATATCATACATTGGACTTTATTTCATCTTTTAGTCATCAATAGCAACATATATCAATATATATATCAACATTTAATAGTTCATAACCAAAATAACATTCATATTATACCATCATCAATAACTAGTGATCAATGCATTTATTTTAAACCTTTGACATATTTAAAATATGTCAAATATATGATCAACGACATAATTATTATGACAATATATAAACCAGGTAGACTTATCGCAAGTCCTACCGGTGATGTATGAAACATCCATGTATAATGTTATGTACGCATTGCACTCACCTGGGCCATTTATTAGTATACCTCACTAAGTCCTCTTTGATCATTTCCTTCATCGTACCTCGAACCTCCCTTGATTCGAACTTAACTTCATAATTCAAATAAGTAAAATATTTGTTAGATCCCAATCTAACAATATCTTAGACATTTTGTCCAATATAATCATTCGAATATAAAGATTTCCAAACGTTTTCCTTTCTTCCTTGAATTGTTCAAAAACTCATTATGGTCCTTAGTGACCAATTTGAACTTACATTAACCCTTTTCAAGCTTACTAATCAACCTTAGATACAAAGTGTATCAATTCTCATTTTCTGGTAGTTTGCATTACCTTCCAAGAAATATTTCTATAAAATAATCTACAACTCGGAATTCGATTCCGTTTGTTCTGAAAGAAATTAGATTCAATAAGCTTTTCAACCATATAAATTAATATAGCCCAAATTCAACTTCTACGATTTACGGAGAATTTTCAAAGTCAATTTCCAGTATTGAATTTCGGAACAGCCTGTTATACTGTTTTCTGACCTTTTACCACTTAAAAATTCATATCTTTTTACTCGGAACTTGAAATTAGTTTCCGTTTGTTGGAAAAGAAACTAGACGAACAAATATTTACATCGGTATAAAATTCACCTTCTAACCATTTTTGTAGAATTTATGGTGAATTTTCAAAGTTACTACCATAAACCAGTTTTTCTACACAACTTCCATAAACAACTTCAACTTTTATACTAACTTCTCCTTACTTCTATACTTTTCAATTTAGTCCAATCACTAGCTTTAAACCACCAACTCATCACATTCTTCACCAAATAATTATTCACAATAATTCTCCCTAATTTTCTTTATTTACCGAAATAGTCACTAAAATGCAAAGATAAGGATTCATGTTTCTTAACTTTGCAATTTAGTCCTCAATTCAACATTACTACCTTAATTCCATCACTACAACAAAAAATAAGATTTAACCCCATACAAAACTTCAATTTCAATTTGGTCACTTAACTTTGACAAATTGTCAAAATGGTCACTATTTCAATTCAACATCAATTTGGCATTCTAACTTCATTTTCTTATCTCTAACATCATTAATAACACAAATACACTCCAAATTCTAAAAATTCAGATTTGGTCCTTCAACTTTTCAAATTGCCGAAATGGTCCCTACACAATTTAACTTAGGGTTTTGCTTCCAAACAACAATTCAAGCTTACTAGATCACTATTTCAACATCACAAACCCTAAATTAAACTTAAATCTATAAACCCTAATCATCTTCATAATAATCAAAACATGCAAAACTTAAATCCCAACTCAATATCATGATTTTAACATCATACTAGCGTGATTTCAACTTCATGGAATCATAAAATTTCAAAAGCCCCAATTTGATCCATAAACCCTAATTTATTTCTCATGTAAATTCTCATCAATCAAGCATGGATTCCATGATTTATTGATATCAAAAGATAGAGCTTGAAGAGTAGAACAACTTTGTAGTTGAAGGGATTACCTGAAAATCGAGTTTCGGGGCTTGAATCGAGCTTGGAAAATTTTCTCTTTCTTTCCCTAGCCTTCACATTTGTTGCTGGAAAATATGAACAAAAATCTTCATATTTTCACCATTATTTTACACGTATATCTATTAAATGAATATTAAATTCATTTAATAGTGAAATTACAATTTTACCCTTTTTATCCAATGGTTGAGATTGATTTTATCATCAATCAAGGGCCAAGATTTAATCTTCCATTTTCTCTTTCCAAAATTTCCCTTATAACTTTTTAAATATTTCAAAATTGCCATTGGGGCCAAATGACCAATTTGCCCTCCAACTAGTCTTTATTTACTAGTTTGTTTCCGAATTGTCATTCCATTACAATCTAACTAAAACTAGTTAAAATTCAACCAACCATAATAAAATATTCTTAAAATAATATTTTATGAATTTTCCATAGCTTTTGGACCAGTCTCCAAAATTTCCATTCGATCCAATATACCGATAAATAATCTTTACTCAGAAATAAACTGTAGGATTCATCTTGAATCAAACTAAAAATATTTCCAACACTTGGAAATGACTTTTATAACCTTTCTCTATCATATGGAAAAATTTGAAAATTTTCCAATTCGGTCCGGGTATCCGAATTCCACTTAAACTTTAACTGCAATTTTCCCAATAATCGAAGTATCAGATCGAACCAATAATTCCGCATTCGATTCACACCCTTAGGTGATCTATTTATTTATGAAATAAAAACCCTAAACTTTTGGGAAATTATAACTTAGTCCCCAAACTTTTCTAAAGTTTATATTTTAGTCATAAAATTTTCAAAATTTACATTTTGGTCACCACCTTTTTAAAATTCAATTCCCATTCCAATTTTCCTTGGAATTCAACCAAACTTTAAGAATACCTTATTCAATTCACTATCTATCACATGAGACCTTTAAACCTTAGAAATTTCCTTTTCAAAACCCATAATTAAAGAAATCCCAACTTTCGCATTTTTGTCATTTTAGTCACTAAGTTAGCTTTTAAGCTATTATCTTAGTACTAAATGACCCTTAATCAACTTAGTTAAATTTTGGGTATTACATGTTTGGTTATGAGTCTTTGTTTGGTGGGATCCGGATACCCAGTGAGTGAGTGTTGCAACACATGAAGGCCACTCGATGTGAGATTTTGAGTGATGAAATGAAGGCCATCCGATGTGAGATTCCGAGTGATGATACTTGCTTGATGTGAGATTTTGATCCCCGCTCGATGTGAGATTCTGAGCGAAGACTCGATGCGAGATTCTGAGTATACCGTTCGATGTGAGATTCCGAGCATGGGCGAGTCTCCAGTGTTGGGTGACATTGGGCCTCGCTCCTGGTTTTCTTTATTGATGTGCTTGTTGTAATTGCAATGTTGTTTATATGCTTGACATGTGTTTAGGCAATTATGGTAGCGCCACATGTTTATTTATCTTTCCTTATTGCTCGTACTAGCTTGCATGCTTACGTTTATGATTAGCATGAAGTATAGTAGAGTAGATGTGTACCACTAAGCTTTGTAAGCTCAGCGCCGACGTTGTTTCCGTGTGTAGGTTGACCGTTGGATCGTGGAGCACTATCAGATCGGGATTCTAGCATATGGTGATCTTCAGAGTACGATATTTCAGTCTAGTGGGCTATGTGTTCATATGACCTTACTTGTGGAGTCTGTAATTATTATTTGGAATTGTATTATTTAAATTGTACCTTCAAATGTTTTAAATTTAAATTGGAGCTCCTTTGTAATATTTTATTTACTTATATATATATATATTTATTTTGATTGTTGGTTTTAAATGCTTTTGCAACTTAATGGGTTGATCCTGTTTGAAAAGAAAATTTTATGGTTTTGGGCTTGGGATTGAGGCCCAAATGTGACATCCGGGTCGAGGGTGTTACAAAGAGGGCTAAATTTAGTGAATTGTTTCGAATTAGGACTAAATTGATTGAATATGTAAATATGAAGGATTAAATGTGCTATTATACAAAATTTTATAACAGACACGTTAAGTACTTAACGGGGTTTAACGTCTCAGTTACCATTTTTTACAAAACACAAAGTTTAATTGCCATTTTGTAACATTTAAAAGTAAAGTTACCATTTTTTTTTAACAAAGTTCAGTGATCGTTTGTGAACTTTACCCAAAAATAAAAGAAAAAAGAGAACCGAGTAAACAAGCTTATATACAAGTCAATAAATAACTTTTAAACAAGTTTGTTCGTGAACATAAATGAACAGGCACACATTTGTTCGTATTCGTTCACTTGTTAAATGAATATAAAAATTTTGTTCTTACTCATTTATTTAACTTAATAAATAAACATTATACGAATAGTTCATCAAACGCTCTATTTATTTATAATTACACCCCTACCAATTGTAGTAGACAATCTTAAAAAGTGTGCTTGAGCGGATAAGAAGAGCTAAGACCAATGTTTGTCTCCTAATGAATAGAAATCTTCTACTTTTTTGATGCGAAATTAGGTTTAAGGTTTAGAGAGTTTAGGGGATGGTGTATTTTTTAAGGTTTAGATTTTGAGTTTAACTTTTAAAATTTAGGGTTAAGGACTAGAATTTAATTTTTAATGTTAGGACAAAAAAAACACCGAAAAGTAAACTACATACCCATATCTGATTAATAAAATTTACGTAAAATAAAATCTAAACCAAACCATAAAGATGTAAATGTTCAATCTCAATCCAAATATCTTGACCCATCAACCTCAAAACATTCCTTCTCCTATAAGCAACAGCAGCTTCATCAACATCTCTCTCCACATACAAATCAACTTTATCGTAGATTTTAAGGTTCTTGGCATACACGAATTCAAGCCACCCTTTCGAAAAAACAGGCTTTGCGTAGACCCCATCTCACCGTATGCACCAGAAAGTCCACACGTGGCCACCGCCGTCCTTAACTCGCAAATCGGCAACCAACGTCAACATCAGTGAAGTGAAGCAAACACAGAACACGTGTCGGCACCGATAATCTTCTCTCGATATCAGTTTGTGTTAGCAGCTTTGAAAATATCAGCTCTATATCATATGTTCCTTCAGCTGAGTGCCAACTTGTATTGCATTGCATTGCAGTTGCACCCTCAACATATATATAAATAGTTTTAGCTTCCTGGAAAGTGTGTGAAAGTTAAAGAAACTTTGACTAGTGCTAGGCCGCAGTCTGCAAGTAATTTCGACAGGGAACTCTTCCAAGTTTAAGTTTTTATATATACATGTATAGATAGAGAGAGAAAACTTAGAAACCTTACAAAACAATTAAGGTTTTATATGTGTAATTTTCCTTTTTCGTGTCCCACATCGACAAGTAGACAGCTCGACCAAAGGTCTTCTTTGCAATTAAGTCTTTCTCATTCGGGTCATGTAAGAATGTGTGGAATTTTGATTTGGGTTTCGTTTTCCACAAACAACTAATTTAGTAAGGGTAGTTATTCCATGATTATCACAATTTTAAACAATGTACAATCGATTATTTTATCAAAAAAAAACATTCGTTTATTTTTCTAAAGAGAAAAAGTTTGATACACAGTCCGTGTAAATTAAAGTTTACACGTATTTTTTTAAATTTAGGGGTTAAGAGTTTAGTTTAGGGTTTAAAGTTTAGGGGTTTAGATTGTATGATTTAGAATTTAAGGTTTAGGGTTTAGGGGTTAGAGTTTAGGGTTTAGAATTAAAGGTGTTAGGGTTTTAGATTTTAGATTTTATAAAAGGGTTGTGCAAAATTATTTTACACGGACCGTGTATCAAAATAAAACCATTTTCTAAATATGCACAGTTTAAATTAAATTTATAATTTCATGTGTATAATTAAATCAAATTGAAACATTTTTATCGCATCATATATTGAATCAGAGGCATTTTTTTTTGAATAATAGAGGCATATCTTTAATTCATCATTTTCGGTATACATGTATATAAAGGTCAATTTTTTAGAATTAATTTATTTTGAATAAGATTTATATCTCTCAGGCATATTTAATATTGTATGATTTATATGAGCAGAGAACATGGTTTTACTAGTAAATTTGAATATAAATTGTATAAAAAATTTAAAGAAAAAGTCTGTAAGTTAAATTAAACTGTAATTGTGTAAGTCGATCCTTATATTTCTATTTTTTTGGCAAAATCTATGAAGTTTCATAGAATATTATTATTATTGAGGAAGAAAACAAAGATAACAGCTATATTGGAATTCTTTTAGATATGGAATATGGACCGAATTAAGTTACAAGTCTATTTCCAAATTCCATACTTATAATTATATTCAAGATTATTTTATATTTACAATTTACATGTCTATGAATACATTATATAGTATGATATATTTAAATTTAAAAAATATGAATTCGACACACGAGTTTATAAAATTTTATTTAAAAAGTTTTTGAGCCAAGCGAGGTTGTTCGAAGTTTTGTTTAAATTTAACAGTAAAATTATATAATATATTTATAATATTATTTTTTAAGAAGAAATTTTGAGAAAAATATTGATATGAGTAGAAAGGAGTCAAAGAAATGATGAAAATAAAGAATTAACAAAAAAGTTATAGTCACGTGACTAGATTGAATAAAATATAAATTTTAGAGATTAAATTGTAAAAGGAATAAATTCTTTTCAAGAATGGAATTAAATTCCCATAGTAATTCTACTTATTCGAGATGTATCTTATCATTTATACTTTATTTAAAAAAAATTCAAATCGAATCTTACTCCACCTAACTTTGATTATCTGCTAACGGTGCAAGATGTCTGGTTTTTTGTGGATTATATTCGTTGGGCTGTGACCAATTCTGTTTGTCAATGGCCAGTTGGTATAATAAAATGAGACTTTAGATTTTAACTAAAGTCAAATGTTCGATTTTAGTATTGTGAACGGAAAAAATTGAATTAAAAGAGTGAACTTTGCAATACTCGCTTGAGATTAATAAGTATTATACTAGAAAAAATTATACTACAAGCTGCTTCCTTAAATTGATAACACATAATTGATGCAGAGAATCCGGAAACTTGTTCATCCAAATTTACATACAGCAAATCTTGAATGTCTCTCTGATTAAATATCAGCCATGTAAGACAAGACAGGTCAGTTCTAAATACAAGTATGAACTTACAACCTTGAAAAGCTTCATAATTTTCAGTTTTACCCATAAACTATTTCTTTTCTTGGATTTACAATTTACAGACCCAACTGATACTTTGCAACTGTTAATCTTCTTCTTCACTCGAATTCTATATCCCATTCCCATCCTACTCATACTATCTTCCTCCTTGTGAAGAACCTTCCTGCAGACCTTTACTTCGTACAAATTTGATCCAACCGGAGACCATTGCTAGTTTCGGGTCGGACCCGGATCTTAGCATCATGCAACCAAAGTTCCAGAAGCCTCCATCTTCGTCTTTGACTTGGCAGCCTTTGAACTGTGGTAAAGCTTGTGAGCAACCGTTTGTGAACGATAATCTTCTTTCAAGGTCTGGGAGTGTTAGAACTTTTGAAAAGATTTCCGTTGCAGGGAATTCGTTTTGTCTGAGGCGATGGATTGGTCGGCCGGTGTTTAGTTGAAGAGTGATGTTCTGTTCAGAGATCGAAAAGATGAGCGCAGCCGCAGACTATATAGAGGTCCAACACCCTTGAAATTTGAAGCGGGGTGAGTCCTTGAAAAGAACGAGAAGATTCGGAAACCTTTCTGCACCGTGTTTCAAAATTTCAATTATTACGAACTGTTGACGATATTCAGAGTACTAATCCTTCGAATCAAGCATTTGTTTTGTAAGAAAAGCACGTACGGTTCCAACAACTTTGTCGACAGAGTCACCTGCTGTCTCGCGCGCGCCGAAACGCTAGTTTTTATCTTTGTTTCATGAATCATGCACCATACCATATATCAAAAACATCTGATTCATAAGCATGGGACTTCTGTGTGTGTTTTGTTGTAAGGATGCCGAAACAGCTTATCATATTTTTTGTCATTGTGATTTCATATGAATAATTTGGCAGAGATGGTGGAGTATTTGAAACCTTTAAAGTTACGATCCCAAGTAATTTTAGGGATTTTATTTTGCTGTGGGATTGCCAACCAATTAAACATTTTTGCAGGCCAATTTGGAGAATGGCATTGTTCGGTTTTGTATGGACCATATGGCTATGTAGAAATGATACCATATTCAATGATAAAATGTTTTTTGCTAAACAGATTTTTGACGCGGCACTGCTAAGGATCGGACATTGGGCTCAAAGTTTGTGGCCGACATCTATCATTTCCATTCTATACTTTATTCGTGATCCTGGCTCTACACGTATTCGTTCTTCAAAATTATGCAGACCTTCTGCAGGGTTGTGGGAGGCACCTCAAGTGGGTTGGTTAAAGTTTAATGATGATGCGGCTGTCAAAGGTAGCTTTGGTAATGCTGGAATCGGGGATATCCTTCGAGATCACAATGGTAAGCCTCTAGCTCGCTTTTCCAATTCGATTGGCTTATCTAATGCAACACTTGCAGAGATGTCTGGGATTTTCGAATCGTGTAAATTTTTGGCCAAATCGAAATGGTATTGCACACATGTTGGCTCGATAAGGAATTGGTAGACAAACAAATTTCTGCATTGTTGAGTCATAATTGTTGGGTGGAGATCAGGGGAATAGTTTTATAAGGATTTCAATGTATTCGAGTTAAATTAGCTATTTGTGTGATGTAAAGGTTGCTTGTAATAATGGATTGTTCTTAATGATAAATAAAATAGGGCACTCTTTTTTTCCCTATTAGGATTTAGGGGGTAACGAGGCCCATTACTTTTCAAAAAAAATATCTATCAAAAACTCGAATAATTCGATTAAAAAAATAAAATCTGAGTTATAAAATAGAACTAATCGACTCAACTAACTCAAAAATTTTTTACTCAACTCGATCGAATACTCAACTATAAAAATAAGTTATAATGTATTCTTAATAAAAAAATAAATTTAAGCTTCTAAGATTACATTATTGAAATAGACATTTATACACCTGATCTAATGGTACAATCTTCCGACTTATTCGCTATATATCAACATATTAACTCATTTTATAATGGGAGAGCTTGTTGAATCTAGAACAATGTCCAACACGCCTCATACTTTATGCATTGAAATTAACATTCGTTTGATCTATGCAAATTATCCAAAAGAAATTATTTATCGATGTACAATGTGATATAATATTTATATTATCTAAATTTCTCTTCACCCAAATATTAAATACTTAAGCGTACTCAAACTTTTATCGATGATAATATCAGTCAAACTAAATTCAATAGATAAATATAGATAAAGTTCAAATTATAGGTTACTGTACTTTTTGTCATCTAAGCATACTCATTTAACTCATAATAACTCACTAAAATACTTTGGATTTTAGTCTAAAATTTAAGTTGTTCGGTTTACAGAACTGAAACTACTAGATTTCTTCACTTGAATTTGGTACTCTATCCCGCCTCCTTGTAAAGAATCAGGGTATCGCCTTCATGCAGATCTTTACGTCGTACAAATTTCATCCAATCCGAATCCATAACCAGTTTCGGGGCAAACCCGGATCCGATCATGCAGCGAAAGTTCCAGAAGTTTCCATCGTCGTCTCTAACCTTCAACACTATTCCATGGCAACCTTTGAACTGCGGTAATGCTTGTAAGCAGCCATTTGAAAATGATAATCTTCTCTCAATGTCTTGTAAGCAGTCATTTGCGAAGATTTCCATTGCTCAGAGTTTGTTTTGTTTGAGGGAGTGGTCGGTGTTCTGCTGATGAATAATGTTGAGAAAGAAGACGAATATATAGAATTTGGAGAAAAGAAAAAGGATGAATATATATTTGGGCACCTCAACTTGATTTTTAGGTGCAATTTGGTACCTTAACTATTTTTTTTAATTCACTTAGGTACTTGAATTTAACCTTAATGTTCAATTTGGTATCTAAAGTTTGTTGATCCGATTATAATATTTTGGTACTGAAATTTGACTTCCTGGTTCAAATTGTATTTTTTAATTAAGAGTAGTTTGGGCCAAACGAACTTCGATGAATTCAAATAATTTTGAAGTTTTACAAGCTATAAATATTTAATTTTTATTTCAAATGTAATAATTAATTACTCCAAAAAATAAATTAAATCAAAAGATCAAATTCATGTGACAATTTGAATCTATAAGTTAAGATCATGTACTAAAAGTATATTAACCCTAAAAAATGCTAACGGAGTAACACTTTGGGGTAAATTATATAATGTAATCCATGTTTAAGTAACTATCTGGACTAGAAAAATCTGTAAAGATCAAATTAAGCAGACAATCAACTAGAAGTACTAACATGTGTATTTACCCAAAAATTATAACGCGATTGTCGTTTTCAATACGGGAGATGAGATTTAATAGGAAAATTTTACGACGCGCGTCGAACACCGCCACTAATATTGAACACTATTAAATTGATTAATAAAAATTAAAAATCTTAAAGACTCAACATACAATTAATAATTATTTAAAATAAAATTTCAATTAAATTATTCTTCATATATATTCTATTTTTTAATCTTAATGTAAAAATGATCGTAAACTACACCATTCTTCATATATTCATAAACCAGAAGCCCTTCATCTTTCTCTTCACAATGCCCAACAAGCCTGACCAAATGTTTAAGATCAAGCCTCGACAAAAATATCAATTTTGATTCGAATGTCGTCTCTTTCTCTTGGGTTTTTGACCTGTTTCGCTTCTTTTAATGGCAACCTCACGGCCATCCCACAACTTACCTTTGTAAATAATCCCAAAGCTCCCGGCACCGATCCTATACTCGGGGTGAGAATTCATTGGTAGCAGCAACAAGCTGAATTTATTTTGTTAGGATATTTGTTTTGATATAATAATTGAATAATAATTTTGGACTAAATTGGAAAGGTTTCAAAAATGTTTCTTATGTTCAAACAACCTGAAAATAAGTTTGTAGAGTTTTTTGAGAGGTTATGGAAATGTTTTAAATGTTTTAAAGTAGCCAAACTAACATTTTCAACACAGGCGTACCGATACGGTACACCCCGTATCGATACGGTCTAAGGGTTTCAACTACAGTGATTTTCCAGAACCGAAAAATCGTACCGGTACGCCCCCTAGGCGTACCGATACGGATAGGGTCGTATCGATACGCATACATGCGTACCGATCCCCGTCTAACTACCCCCAACGGCTATTTCCTAACGGACATTCAAATTGCAGAGCGTACCGAAACAAACCAACCCGTACCGATACGGTTTGCCAAACAAACCAAGGTGTACCGATACGGTTAGCAAACAGACCAAGGTGTTTCGAGACGGTTAGCAAGACTGAGCGCAACGGCTAGTAGCTGTACCGATATAGGTACACGCGTACCGATACAGTTAGGCAGCTAAGAGCTTAACGGCTAGTTTCCAAGAAAGGTGTATCGATACGGGTAACTCGTGTATCGATACTGTAAAAGCCTCAACCCGGATATCACCTTTGGGCCTCAAACCCAAACTATTTCCATAAAATTTTGACCTAGTTTAGCCCAATCCACAAATCCATTATAAAAATTCATTTAATTACAACCCAATAAAACATAATAAATATTTGAAAACATGTACAGTGGAGCTCTCTTTTAAAATTACATTATAAACCTTTGACTTGATCGTTTGAAAATCCAATTACAAATTACAAAATACAAAATACAACAGGCTCCTACGAATACATAGCCCAATTACTTAAAAATTGTACTATGATGAAACAATGCGTTGGAATCCTTCCTTGATGGTGCTCCTCCAAGAACAAGCCAAACCTACTAACTTGCGAACGGAAACAACGATTCCGAACGCTGAGCTAACAAAGCTCAGTGGATACATGGCCACTCAACCATGCTTCATGCAAATCATAAATAAAGCAATGCAACATGAATGATATCATGGCAAGATAAGAATGGCGCTAACATAACCGCCTAAACACATAGCATTATGAATGTATGATTACGTACACAGCTCATACAAGTACCTCATACAAGTACCTAGCATCACACAGATAACACCAACAATATTAAGTGAGGTCTGCGTCCACAAAGCATCGGAATCCTACACTTGAGTGAGGCTCGCGTCCAAATAGCATCGGGATCCTACACTACGAGTAAGGCTCGCGTCCACATAGCATCGGGATCCTATACTCAAGGGGATGAGGCCCGCGTCCACATAGCATCGGGATCCAATATTCAGGAAGTTTTCAAGGTGTTGCAACACACTTAGGGTATCCAATCCCAACAACAAGGGATGACTCGACTATCTAGGTGTCCTATTAGTACACAACAAGGACCCTAGTAACCACACAGCTCTAATCATCGACACAAGGGTCTTACCACACACAGCTCTAACACATTTACCATAGCCTTATGGTTCTTATCTGTTATTATATCATCTCGTTGAACTATCTATTCATTAGCATGTTTATAAAGTACACATTAGCCACTCTCATTAATTTATTTCATTATTCAATAAGGCTCAACCTTATAGGTGTCTCCTTTTCGCACACAGCAATGGCCTAGACTACCACACATCATCAACGATCCACCTAGGATCTCTATGGGTTTCATCACATACAATTTACCCGATATTTACCACGTTATTATCCCATTATTCTCATCCGGGGTTAAAATCTCCATTTCTCAGTTTCAGTGTTCATTTTACACCTTAACGGACCCCTATGGCCCTTTGCCTTGAATTATAAAACCCCTGAACATAAACTCAACTTTCTTGGGCAGAATGCCCAGTGAGTATCGATACTCTAAGGTGAGTATCAGTACTGCCCTCTGGGTATCGATACTCCCCCATGAGTACCGATACATTAAACAGGTTCGAAAGAAATAGACTCCAAGCCGTACCGATACGCTACGTGTCGTACCGTTACGCCTCATTGGTACCAAGATCGCCCTGTACCGATCCCTAACCGTACCGACACTCATACCTTGTGTACCGGTACGCTAAGCCCTACCAAGGAAATGTAACAGTGGGTACCGATACGCCCTCATGTGTACCGGTACGCCAAAGCACTACTAGAATCCTTATCTTGCAAGGGGTACCGATACACGGGGAGGAGTACCGGTATGCCCCTCACAATTTTTCCCCCAACTTACAAAGGAGTACCGGTACACAGCCACCCCGTACTGGTACTCGAGCCCAGATTTCAAAACCTAGAGCTCAGGATTTCACCAATCCCACTCTTAACCTCTATGGTTAAGTCCCAAATCGGTCCTACAAGTTATTGTGAAGGTATTAAGTGGGTTTCTACCAATTTTAAGCCTTAGCAACATCAAATCTTCATTTTACCATTAAAGGGTCAACCAAAGCTTAGCAAACCATAAACACCAAAATCATGCACAAAGCCTAATTTTATGAGTTGTAGGAAACGATGGGAGTTAGTAGTGTACTAACCTCGAATTAGAGCTAAGGGAGAAGCCTTCAAAGACTCATTCTCGTTCATCCACACTAACCCCACCAAAACCTCAATCTCCACCATTTTAGCTCATCTTCACCTTGGTGTGTAAATTATTTGCTGCTCAACAAACTTTCCTCCATCGTCAAAACATGATCATCTCTTAAACACTCAAAGATTACATATTTCACTTCAAACTTGGGTAGTAAGATAGATATGATAAAAAGGAAGAAGACAATGCGACAAGGGTGACTTCACCCTCCCACTTTTCTGCAGAAAATAAAGCCCACCCATCAGCTCACCTTGTCTCTAATTATGCTTTTACCCATTTACCCTTCTTACTTCCTTCCTAGCCCATCAACAACCCAACAACACAAGCCCAAAAGCTTTCCTTCAAGCTCAGCCTAATATCTCCCAAATGCGAAGCCCATGCCTCGGGTTAAGCCGACTCCCACAATCTAGAATTCGAGTCGTTACAACTCTCCACTCCTTAAAGAAACTTTCGTCCTCGAAATTTAGATGGATGCAAGAGAGATATAACCAAACAAACCTAACCACTTTACCATTCAAACAAGATCACCTGGATTAGGAAGAGTTTCCCCCTCAAACTACCCCCTTAAACTACCTTAAGCAGAACCATAGCATTAAACCACACGATCTCCACACTTTCCTCGCGATTTTCCACGACTCGTTTTCAGCAACCAACGACACTTACGATGAACCTCTAAGCATGGTAACACTACCAAAATCGAGCCACACTATTCAAACACCAACTTAAAGAACTCACCTTCAATGGATTCTACCTCGGTTAACCAACTCTTCTACCAGCATCCGTCAGCCAAAACTAAGCTTAAACTTTATCTATATCTAAAACACTGCACCACATCCACAAAACATTGTTAGGAATGCATCATGCCTAACAACCATATCCCGGTCAAAACACTAAAAGACAAGCAGAACCCTAACAACCGTTTATTAACATCTATCTACCTTGCACTAACAGCTCTTTTTTCCAGACTTGACCCACCAAGTCGGAACTTAAAACTTCGCTTTATCCAAACTTGCTTTCAACAAGATTGAAACTACTTACGATTCAACTACTTGGTTCTGAGAGATGGCCACCGCTATATACGGACTCGCACAAGCAATCCAAAACTAAACATTCTATTTGTAAAGGTCTAAACACCTTTTTCTAACCCTTGATTCAGTCCAAACAATCAAACGCGAAGAGCCACCTGACTGTCCTCAAAGATTTTCAACTGGCTCATCTAAAAATATTTCTTTGCACCGCAATCATTCGATTACCCACAATACAGCTATTGATCCAATTTTTATTGCGCTACTCTGATAACTTCCACCCTGATTGTCTTAACCGATACTAACTTTGGTCGAACTCAATTGGGCAATCCTCTAACTCTCTGAGATCTAGCTCAACAGGTGTACAAGCCGAACAACTGTCATTGCGTTTCGCCCTTAAGACCTCAACCATTTTCATCACAACCTTCATTTACCCTTTCCTACGGTACCTTACTCCGAAAAACAACACGCGAAGCTCTCACCTTCTATGGCCACAACAAAGTCACCAAACTCCCGCGAAACCGAAAATGGTCTCCTACCGTTACACCACGGTCTAACACATCCAAAACCACCATACAAGATATTCTCACGCAGACGTGATCTCGATGAAGCGCTTGTTAACAACACTCAATCGGTCGCTTGCACAAATGTGCCTCTAACAAAGAGTTCGCTAAGTATCATACCACAGGGCAATTGACACTAACAACGAACTCAACATTACCTTTACTGCAGTTCTAAAACCGCAGTCAATTGGTAAGATTGCTTGTTCACCAAGGGTACCTCTATACCCTCAAAACACCCACAACCCTAAGACTAGGAACTCCCAACCCTTGCGTCTACAACACAAGCTAAGAACATCTTGTAATATACATAATCTTCCTCGAGCTAGCACTACGGAGCACAACATCCACTCTAGAGAGGTTAAGATTCTTCTCATCTAACACTAACAGCTAGATTCTAGCAGTCTAAAACTTCTCGACTTTCCATTTACATCATACGACATTCATGCACTCTCAACAACCATCTACGACAAAACCTTATCTAGCAAAGGATGCAATTCTATTTACCCTCTAAAGCAAAAACAAACCCAAGATTTTCCAAGTTGCACCTCACAAGAACCGATCTATTACACAACCGAAGAGCTAAACGGCTAACACAACAGCTGAAACCAACACAATACTTAATTACCTGACATATCCTCGGTCGCAACGCTGTCAACTCTAATTTATGCAGCAGGCTGCCTAGAAACACATCTCACGCCAAACCTAGCAGTAAATCTCACATGACCTTTACCCCGATGACCTGTCTGTGTCCTAGCCCCGCCGCCTCTAGCAAAACTCTAATCATGCCGGGAACCAGCCAACCTCTAAAACTGAACTAGTGTATCCTTATCCACAACTGGGTAGTCCCTTGCCATATGTCCTAGTGCCCGGAACTGATAGCAACCCTCCGAAGCAAAAACATACTCCAAGGTGATGTCGGCCAAAATGCTCGCATGCCGATGGAAACAATACTCCAACAGATCCATCAATACTCCCTTCTAGAGTAGGAAATGAAGAGCCTCCAATAACCCTCGATCTAGATCCCAAACTGACTCTCGGTAACTGATCCAAAGCAACTCTTTTCGAACTCTTCAAAGCACAAAACCTCTTGTGCAGATAGGGAGAGAAATCTACGATATCCTGAGTCTCTACGTCATGACCTCTAGAATCTTCGAACCGATTAGATGCTGAACTCTAAAGTCACTCAAGTGCCTTCGCACTATTGGCTAACTCGGAGAATATCCCAAGCGGACTCACTATCACATGCAACTGAAGGTCAACATTCAAGCCTTGTCTAAACCTCTTGCACCTCAACTTTTTCGTGACAACAACTCTGATATAACGGCTCAAACGCAAAAACTCTTGCTCATAAGCAAACACCGTTTGATCTCCTTGAACTAGATACAGAAATTGGTCCTCACCTCATCCATGTATACCTTACTGATGTATCTCTTCCGAAACTCATCCACAAAGATATATCATGTTGGGAGCACAGGCTGTAGACCCGAATCTACGGTCTCTTACCATTCGTATGCATTACCCTTAAGAAAAATGCGATACAGTCGATATTCCCTTAAGACTATTCCATGTCATCCTCAGATCCTTCTGAGTGTTTCTTAACCATCAATCTGATCGATAAAGTCATCATTTCTCAACCCTTTTTTTCTATACATAGATTCGTAACAATAATGCTCCTCCCTTTAAAGAAACATGGCTCCCTTCACGACCCTCCTTTGTCAATCTCGCGTCGTCGACACAACTGGTCTGAACCGCATTCAGAATATGGTAGTTCATCTTTCTTATTACCTTGGGTTTGGTTCCTCCGAAACCTCGAAGCTTTCAACACTACAATTGTCATCTCAAGATGGCTCATGATCGGACAACAACCGGTGGACAAGATCATATCAACTCATTTAGGAGACAACTCCATTGTATCTGTCAACCACGCATTCTCAAACTTTACTCAAGCATCGTCTGCACAAAACTCACGATGTCCTTTCGACCACTACTATAAATAATCGCAACAAGCATACCTTGCTCGAGATCTCAGGGCATTCAGCCTACTAAGATCGTACTTGAGACCTCACAACCATTATGTACTTCTCTACATTAAATGAAAACGTATATCCACCAGGCGTGCTACATCCCCATCACATGGTACCCACCATTGAGGCTCATTTACTACGAATGATAGGACCCCCGATCGACACTCTACCATAGGTCAATCAAAAACGAATCCTCTTATCCATTCTATAAGGGTCGTCTACCAACACGCAGAATCTCACCACAGGAGGTTCTCACCATTAACTCTGATGAAACATAATAAACCAATAAAACATAATAAATATTTGAAAACATGTACAATTGAGCTCCATTTTAAAATTACATTATAAACCTTTGACTCAGTCGTTTGAAAACTAATTACAAAATACAAAATACAAGGCTCCTATGAATACATAGCCCAATAACCTAAATACTGTACTCTGATGAAACGATGCGTTGGAATCCTTCCTTGATGGTGCTCCTCCAAGAACAAGCCAAACCCACTAACCTAGGAACGGAAACAACGGTTCCGAACGCCGAGCTAACAAAACTTAGTGGATACACTGCCACTCAACCATGCTTCATGCAAATTATAAATAAAAAAATGCAACATGAATGATATCATGACAATATAACAATGGTGCTACCATAACCGCCTAAACACATAGCATTATGAATGTATGATTACGCACACAGCTGATACAAGTACCTCATACGACTACCTAGCATCACACAGATAACACCAACAACATTAAGTGAGGTCCGCGTCCACAAAGTATCAGAATCCTATACTTGAGTAAGGCCCACGTCCATATAACATCGGGATCATACACTACGAGTAAGGCACGCGTCCACATAGCATCGGGATCCTATACTCAAGAGGATGAGGCCCGCGTCCACATAGTATCGAGATCCTACATCCATGCTCGGATCTCTCATCAAGAATCTTCGAATGAAGCCCGCATCCACATAACATCGGGATCCAACATTCGTGAAGTCTTCAAGGTGTTGCAACACACTTAGGGTATCCAATCCTAACAACAAGGGATGACTCGACTATCTAGGTGTTCCATCAGCACATAGCAAGGACCCTAGTAACCACACAGCTCTAAACCTCGACACAAGGGTCTTACCACACACAACCCTAACACCTTTACCATAGCCTTATGGTTCTTATCTGTTATTATATCATCCCGTTGAACTATCTATTCATTAGCATGCTTATAAAGTACACATTAGCCACTCTCATTAATTTATTTCATTATTCAATAAGACTCAACCTCATAGGCGTCCCTTTTTCGCACATACCAGGGGCCTAAATTACCACACAGCATCAACAATCCACCTAGAATCTCCATGGGTTTCATCACATACAATTTACCCGATATTTACCACGTTATTAGCCCATTATTCTCATATGGGGTTAAAATCTCCATTTCTCAGTTTTAATGTTCATTTTACACCTTAACAGACCCCTATGGCCCTTTGCTTCAAATTATAGAACCCCTGAACATAAACTCAACTTTCCTGGGCATAATGTCCAGTGAGTATCGATACTCCAAGGTGAGTATCGGTACTTCCCTCTGGGTTTCGATACTCCCCCATGAGTACCAATACACTAAACAGGTTCCAAAGAAATAGACTCCAAGCCGTACCAATACGCTACGTGACGTACCGGTACGCCTTATTGGTACCAGGATCGCCCTGTACCGATCCCTAACCGTACCGATACTCATACCTTGTGTACCGATACGCTAAGCCCTACCAGGCAATGTAATAGTAGGTACCGATACGCCCCCTTGCGTACCAGTACGCCAAAGCACTACTAGAATCCTTATCTTGCAAGGGGTACCGATACACGGGGAGGAGTACCGGTACGCCCCTCGTAACTTTTCCCCAAACTTACAAAGGACTACCGATACACAGCCACCCCGTACCGATACTCGAGCCCAAATTTTAAAATTTGGAGCTCGGGATTTCACCAATCCCACCCTTAACCTCTATGGTTAAGTCCTAAATCGGTCCTACAAGTTATTGTGAAGGTATTAAGTGGGTTTCTACCAATTTTAAGCCTTAGCAATATCAAATCTCCATTTTACCATTAAAGGGTCAACCAAAGCTTAGCAAACCATAAACACCAAAACCATGCACAAAGCCTAATTTTATAAGTTGCAGGAAAGTATATGAGTTAGTAGTGTACTAACCTCGAATTAGAGCTAAGGGAGAAGCCTTCAAAGACTCATTCTCGTTCATCCACACTAACCCCACCAAAACCTCAATCTCCACCATTTTAGCTCATCTTCACCTTGGTGTGTAGATCATTTGCTGCTCATCAAACTTTCCTCCATCGTTAAAACTTGATCCTCTCTCAAACACTCAAAGATTACACATTTCACTTTAAACTTAGGTAGGAAGATATATATGAGAAAAATGAAGAAGACAAGGGTGACTTCACCCTCCCACTTTTCTGCAGAAAATAAAGCCCCCCAATCAGCTCACCTTGTCTCTAATTATGCTTTTACCCTTCTTACTTCCTTCCTAGCTCATCAACAACCCAACAACACAAGCCCAAAAGCTTTCCTTCAATCCCAGCAAGGCTCTTAAAACCCAATATCTCAGCCCAAAAGAAACCCATACCTCGGGTTAACTCGATTCTCGGAATCCAAAATTCGGGTCGTTACAGATACGGACATCTGCAGAACTGCATTAATTGCGGGAAATAGAGGCTCCAACGTCTCTAATTTAATCCCAACAGTCTCCAACGGCTAGAAACTTAATTGGGAGTATTTAAGGACCCTTCAAGCTTCAGCAACGACTAATGATCTCAATGTCAACAACATTATGATGCCAAAATTGTCTTCGAGCTTAAATTTCTCATTCCTTGTATAGACAACACTTGTGAGCTAAATTGTCAATGTATGCTCAAGTGTTTTAGGATTTGGGTGAGTGCTTAAAGAGTGCAAACACATACCTAGAGAGGGATTTTCAGTTTGCTAGATTTTCTCTTTCTTAAGAGTGTTCCCAAAGCTCGGGTTGTGAGCTTTGGTTGCTAGACTTAGGTTGAGTCTAGGATTGTAACGATTGCCTTCTAAACCGGTAAAGGGGGAAGAATATCTAGTGGATATTGGTTGAAAATCCTTAGTGGAAGCTAAGGTAATGGAGGTAGGCTTGGCCGAATCACTATAAATCCTTGTGCAATTGTTTATTTTTCGCTTCCACTAAAAACACCCAAAAATCAATATTCTCCACATTTGGCAAGCTTTTCGGTTGAATGAATACGAGCCCAACATCTCTGCTGTATCAGCATGTTTGGATGTCGCTTCATTGCTCTTGAGCTATGGCGTCAGATTGAAATTGACCTTGACGGATTGTTGTTTGATCCTAGACCACCAATTTTAGTGATTGTTGGCTAAATTGAATTATGAACTTTCTTTCTCCCACAACATAGGCAGTAAATAATACTACAGATCCCTATAAAACCTCCGACTGATCTAACTATTACAAAAGCTAATAAACCTCGCCTGAAGGGAGACGACTGCTTCAAAACCTTCGGAGGAGGAGGAGCCGCCGGTAATGGCGGCAGTGGGGAGATTTTTTTTTGAATTAGGATTTTTAATTTAGGGATTGACTATGGTTAGTATTTGATCTAATTATTTGAAAATAAAGATTAAAAAGTATAATATATATGAAAAACAATTTAATAAAAAATTATTTTAAATAATTATTAATTGTATAGAGTTCTTGGGATTTTTAATTTTTATTAATCAATTTAATAGTGCTCAGCGTTAATAGTGTGACGCACGTGGTATACTCATCCTATTTAATAAAATCGGTTGTTTCATTCGATTCGGACAGTTCTCTAGTGGTCTTATCTTCTGTAAGAAATGAACAACGCGAACAACTTTGTCGAGAGCGGGCGACAGATTCACATGTCGTCTCGCGTGCGCCAGAACAGAATTGACCTCACCATTATTGTTTTTATTTCTATTAATTTTCAAAAGCTATCATATCCGTTAATTTTTTTTCTATTCATTTAAATTTTATTTTAACTTTTTCAAGTCAAATTTATAAAATTCGAGTTAAGTCAGGTTGTTTGAATTTCTGTTTAATTTTAATATAAATATTTAAAATATTATGAGACTAATTTTTCGATTTAAACGGCTTTCTATAACCATATACAATATACATATAATTCTTCATAATTTTTCATATGTGATATACATATACCCGACAAGTTGAAGAACTTGACTCAAACTTGAAAACCAATCCACTAACCACTAAAATTTTTGAATTATTCGGGTATCATTTTATAACTAAAACTTTATTTGATTTTTCTTTTCGGAATTAAGTCAAACTTTTTCATATCGAAATAAGTCAAAAAATTCAGTTTTTTTGGGTAAAACTTTGTTCACCCTAGATATTATGTGATGTTTATCTTATATTTTTATTATTTTTAATGCTTATAAGATGTATCAAAAAGCCAATCCCAAGTCAATATTGAGGGTGACCAATGATTCTATTTAAAAGGTGAATGTAACATAATGAAATCACTTCTTTAATAAAACATAGAACGATACAAGTCTTCCTATGTAATCAATTTTTAATATTTGTTTTGGGCTTGGCTTAATCAAGTTTTGAAAATTAAAATTCACAAATAAATTAATACTCCATCGATGCATATAATTAATAAAAATTCCTTATCCAATAAAATATAGTAGTATATAGTGCAAATAAGAAAAACAAATCAAAGGGAATTTAGCCATCATCAATTGTTGCACATTAAGCACTACATACAAAGGGATCAAGGACAATAGTGTATAACAAAATGACACCACTTGAATTATATAAAAACAATCATCCGAATTCTAAATCAGGGCTTCCGATTACAACCCGGAGTGAAAAAAAACGAACGCGGAACAAAAATCGCGAGGCTTACCATCATCTGCAGAACCGGGAACACATCCCTACCGTAATCCCTTTGATTTTGCGTGTAGTTTTTGCTGAGTCCCTATAACCGAAGCTTCCTCCCGATGTTTATTGCCTCGACAACTAAGAAATAAAAAGGCTCGTGGAAGCATCAACGGTTCTACTTTCTGACAGAAAAAGTTCTAATCACATTTGATGTTTCTGTAGATCCTCCTTACGAACAAATTCGAACCGAGAAAACCAACGGCTCCTGCGTATAGGAAAGGAAGTAATCAAAAACCACATGAAGGGATGACATTAACAACTCCATTCTATCGTTTGCAATTGCATAAACCAACAGTGACAAGCAGAAACAGAGAAAGTAAAACAAGCAACCATGCATTATTTATAACACCACCACCCACATAACCCCGATCCATGACAAAATGGCTAGTGTTGGGCAAATTTTCATATAATCTATAGATGTTTCGATATCCCAATTCCTGAAAAACTGTCCAAAATCTCGGCCAAGGAAAATCCTAACTTGGGATCTTGTTGGAAAAGGCAAGAGAGAAAGCTTATTTGGAATTGAAAAGGTTTTGGGTAATCTTATTTATTACAATTATGATTAGATTATATATATATATATATTTCAGAAACTTACCGCAGAGAATTCCCAAACCAAGACAAAACATCAGAGTGTATCCAAAGTAGAAGCTGGTCTGGAAGAAGCCTGACATCTTGGTTTTCACAGAGTAGTAGTATACCGAGTACAAATACACATAAACAGCGGTTGAGGCAGCAGAGAAGAATGATGTCCACTGCCAATGATAGTTCTCGGCATTTAGCAAGAAATATGTCCCCACAATTGTCACACAAATGGTTACAATGATGAGGATCAGGAAGACGAGCAGCATAAAACCATAGACATAATAAACCTGCAAAACACAAGTATATTGCATAAGATTACCAGAACACGGACACACAACAAAACCCTAAACTATTTCCTCATAGCATTCAGAAGCATGATTGCCTAAGTTGGAGTAACTAATACAATATCTAACGGCCTACAGATTTTATTTCCTTTCCATTGCAGTGTCAGTACATTAAAAAACTACAGAATACCAATTTTACAATGTAAGAAAGTGTGAAAGACTGTCTATATTTTTCTATTTCTTTTCCTTTTTAAATAGCACGTGTATTTTTATGTATGTGATCAAACATGCATCCAAATAATTTAAGACTCCAATTGAAGAATTGCAAAGACGCTCATTGTCAAGCAATTAAAACCTGGGAGAAGAATTTCACCTTGTAATTCCAGAATGATGTGAAGACAAAATACATTTCAATGAATATGCTCCCAAATGGCAGAAGTCCTCCCATCAGAGAGACCACAGAGGGTGTAAGATACCATTTCTTCTCCGGGATTGGGCGAGGAATGGTCTTCACACGGCATGGATTATTTGGAGCACCACTCCAGTTTCTTCCAACAACTGTACCAAGAAGAGCCAAGGGGAATGAAATGAAAGCCCAGATTACGAAAACAACCACCATTGTGCCAAAAGGAATAGCAGCTAGAGATCCATAAAATATAGCAACTGTGTTCAAGATGAATCCAATCCCAAAGCACAAGAATGGAAATAGAGATGCTGTAAGGATCATTGACTTTATCCAACTTTTACCTGGAAAACACAACAGAAGCCAAATTCTTAAAAGATCCACAAGGAAAGGTCTAAATGCAAGCCAGATGAGAAGGGAAAAAGCACATACCCCCATCTCGTGAGTACATTCCACCACTCACATAACCAGAAATGAATGATGTAAAAGCGTAACACAGTATAAAAGTAGTGACAATTGCTCCTCTCCTGAACCAAATAATCAGGAAATGAGATTATTATCGATCAAAATGCTGAAAGATGAAATACCAAAACCGACTACTAATGTGGTTCACCGTGAGGGGAAAGAAAACAAAAAAAAATGTTAAAAATTGATGATGCTATATAAATGAAAAGCTCATAAAACAGGACCTCATGGAGTAGCACTCTATGCATTTATGTATGACTTTGTATGCACATAAAAGTGGTGATGATGAGCAGCAATATATAAATGTCAACGGCTCCCATGAATTTTGAAATTGATACTATCTTCTTAACATACCCGACATACAAAGTTCCAACAATTGCCAATAAGATGACAAGGAGAACAAGCAATGCTAACTGAGCGCCTGTGCCAACAACAGCAGAAAGCAAAGCCAAATTGCTAGGAGGCCTAAAAACATCACCATGGACAAGTTTCCAACCACACTCTTCACTCACGTCCCTTTCCTGAGAGAACAGGGGAATAGCAAGGAGAACACCAATTTTCAGAAAACAGATATTTCCTCAAGGAAAATCAAAAAAAGAAAGGGGCATGTAATATCACCAAAGTTTCCAGATCATCATCTTCCCGGGCATATTTTGCATAGTCATTTCTCAGAGTTCGCATCAAGATCATTGACACCAAACCAGTGAGAAAGATAACCATCATGAATGAATTGAAAACAGAGAACCAATGGATCTGCATATTGCAACATGTATGTAAAGCTCTTGGGAAATTAAAAGAAAGCAAAACCAATCACAAGAGTTGTGCAAATACTGAACTATTTTGTTGCAGTAGATAAAAAAAGGAATCTCAGAAAGGGGAAACAAACAGCAATAATGCTACTCACTTGATGCTCAAAGAAAGGATAGTCTAAGTAAACGTCAAATCGACGAGCAAAAGTGACATTAGTTGGAAGCCATTTGATAGAATATGTCATTTCCAAAATTCTCCCTGCCTCGAGTGGTTTTGGACCCTCCTGAGTGAGATTGACATGAATAATCTGCAAGAGAGAACAGTCTATGACAACAGAAAATTCCAAAAAAAAATGGAATAGAAGGCATATATATGTCATAAACCACAAACCTGATCCTTATTGTATTTAATAACAATATTCTTATGTGTGTAGAGGACATGCTTGCCATTTTCACTGTTCCTATCAGGATGCAGCTCACCAACAAAGCCTAAAACGTTCAAAGATAAGCTCTTCAGTAACAAAGTAGATAAGGATTAGTAGCCCAGATAAAATTAAGAGGAAGTAGATTAAATGCATACCCCATAAAGGCAGATCATCTGAACTTTCAGCATCGCGAACAGCACAAGACATTGCATCAACAAGAAGGCAAGGATGATAAAGTGTAAGTGCTCAACAAAGAAAGCCATATTAGACAAAATAATCCTTAAAGCCTGTGATCAGATATACAATACCAAGAGAAAGTACCCACACATACACACTCTCTGCATCTACGTACATGATTCCACATGTATTTCTAGCTAGTATAATGCAACCATCCATAATCACACGCCCAATCAAGAATGCAGACTTGTCAGAAACTTTTTTCTTCTTTGATATAAGCAGAAGAAAAAAAGACCTTGGCGATTAGGAGATCATTGCTAGAGAACTTGATGAATAATAGCAGTATGGTTTGATGAGTCAAAAAAATGCAGTAGTAACTTATCCACCTAGCATCTACTGCCTCCACAAATTTTCTTGTAATCCTAGAAATGCATAGAAGATTTTATTCAATATGGAGTGTGCTCTGCCAAAAGGCATACATGGCATCAGATTTTTTGTTGGCCACCACAACTCCAAATCCCCAAAAAAGAGAAACACACCTACTATTCTACCAAGAGATCCAGGCTTCCGATGCTTTCAGATCTTGAGATTTTTAACTACTCAACTGACTATCAAGTATCAATACCATTTTAGACCTACTCGTGCATGTAAAATAATGAGAAGCAAACCATACCTACGAAGAATTCAAACCAATAGCTGTTCTCAATTGCATCCTTGAACTGTTTGACCTTTGTTTCATCAAGTTCCAGTTGACAAATGACTGCTTTGTCCACATCCTCTGTTGAAGAATAAAGGAGCAGAAGAAATAAAAAAAATGGAAATTAACTTTTAAAAAATTTACAGCAATCAAAATTAAGACTCAAACAAGATTAAAAAAAACGTACTTTGGAACTTAATATCAATTTGGCTATCAATCAGTTCATTTCCACCTAGAACCTCACCAAGACCACCCCATTTGTGAGCAGGATTCAAACCCGGTTGACAAAACGGAAGGCTGTAATAGTTATACGTTTCTTGAGGATTGTTGTACGGACCAACTTTATTCACCCATAGAGTAATTGGATCATTTTGTTGATACTGCCAGAAAAATCAACATACGACATCAATGAAATCTAAATATCAAACAAGTGGGCTTTCATTTAGAAGAAATGTGGTTTGAAAACAAGGAAAACAATGTTAAAAGATCTAATTTCGAAATCAAGAAAGAATTACACCGAAAAAACACGAGATCTACAGATTCACCTTGTGATCTGACTCGGAAGCGAAAGCGAGAGTGAGTAAGAGGTAAACGGCCGCGAAAAAAGTGAAGGATCGGACAGCGGAGAAGAGGGAGGACGACATTGCGAGCATCGGATGGTTGCTCGGATCTGAAAGGTTCCCGAGGCCGATTCGAAATGCTATGCTGCTGAGTTCTCTTCTCTCCCTTTTGATTTATTTTCGTGGTTTGGTCTTCTTGGTAGATTTGGGAGAGAAAGTGTTATTCGAGTTTTGGCTTACATGAACCGAACCAGCTCGCTAACTTCTCTCCTTAAAGTTTCAGGATATTTAAGATCAAAATCTCCCATCTTGAACCGTGGAGTAATAAACCCTGACCGTTTCTTTTTATTTCAAGTTATTTATTTTTAGAAAGTTAATTATTCTATGCACAAGCATTTTAGAGATAGAGTTTAGGGATTTAAGTGTAAGAATTTTAAATTTAAGGAGTGTGGTTATAATTTAGGGTTTATAGGTTAAAACTTAAATAGCTAATCATATTACCTTAAAAATTAAACTCTAACTTTTAAACCTTAAATCCTAAATTATAAATTCCTACACCTAAATCTCTAAATCATAAACCATAAAACTAAGACGTTTGTAGAAACTTTTTACACGAGATATTTTCTTTATATTCGTTAAAAAATTTAAAAATATGCTCCTTTAGACATTGGCATAACTAATAAAAGTTAGAAACTTCTAACTTCTAGACCAATTAGGCTTTTAAGTGTGAGTGTAAACATTCAAGTAAAAATTAATATCTATTTAAAATAAATTTTATATTTATTCATCCAAATCTTACAAACTAGTCTATTTGTCCCACTAAAACTCACATGTTGACTTTTTGTGGGTCAAATTTTTTTAATTTTGACCTCTTATAATTTAAAATTTATTATTAATAAAAATATATTTTAAAAACTTTAAATCGAGTAATTTTTAAATATATTTTTTTATAAATTTTAATTAATTAAAATATTTAAATAAATTATAGTCAAAATTTAGGACAGAGAGAATAATTTATAATAATAACCAAAAATTACAAAGTGGAATTAATTTAATGTTAATTCATATAATACACGTGTTGTCAATTCAATCGAATTTTTATAATAATAAATGAATTCTTTTCTAATTTCTAAATGTTTTAGCTTTTATTATAATTAAAAGATTATATCCATACCTTTTATAAAAAAGAGTTGCATCTAGTTAATAGAATCCGTTTCAAAGTTGTAACAAAAATGAAGGTAGATTAACATAGTGTTTAACTATATACGAGGGAATGGACAAGATTTGAAACACTACAAAATATTAAATTTAGTTGTAACAAAACTAAAAAAAAAATTGTTTAGAAGTCCTTTGTATTAAAAACAAACAATTATAAATTATGAATTTGTTTAGCGGGATGAGATGATAGATTTCTTTGTAAGGTCATGAGTTTGAATTTTTAATATTTTGAATGGAGTAAATTGGTTGGAAGGAATGAACCTACAACAAATTTTTGTAATACCGTATTTGAATTAATCAATCAATAAATTATATACAAATAATTATTAAAAAAACAATTAACCTTGTATTTTTTTAAAACATAATTGACCTTTTATTACTAATAAAAGCTCCTAACATATTGCCTTGTGTTTTGAGTCATTGGTATTAATTCCCGGTATCGTACAATATCTCTCTCATGGAAGACCTTTCTCATTCTCATCCGCATCAGAATCTTGATCATGATCACGAGCGTCATCATTCGGCAGCAGATTTTAAAGGTATTATCGGCAGATTATATAAGGCGTATAAATTTCTTGTCAATAAATGGCGTTCTGATCATAAACATTCTCCAATGAAAAACTTAGATGATCGCAAGTCTAAGGATGATGATTAGGACAAAGTTTGTACATGCAATTTCCATACAAACCACAATACATGCATGTGTGGATGCTTTCATCTTTTTCTTACAAGGTATACATATACATATACATGCCTGTATATGTTTATATGTTTGATGTCTATTCTTTTTTCTCTTGGAATTTTTGACAACCAATAGAAAGGTAAAGGAAGAGAAACCGAAAAGAAGCGAGACACCCTCAAAAAAAGACAAACAAGATAGCCTAAACACAGATGATACCATATTTTCTCAATAATTTTCACGTCTTTCGAGAAGTTTGAGTAGAAGGAGCCACACACCTACGCCTGGACCGACCTTGTCCAAGAGTTCGAGCCGATCGTCAAGCAACCCTTTGAAATCCTCACTTTTGAGAACCTTTAGTCCAAAGGGTCGAACCGAAGATGAAATGACACAACAAAAACAAGAACAACAACTCAAGAGAAGTGCTAGCCTCGGTCGAGCATCCACTATTTCGAGAAGCACGAGTCGAAAAGGCACATCAGAAACAGAAAAACCTAACCTTTCAAGAAGTACAAGTCGGAGGAGTACCACTCCTCTTGTATTCTCCCAATCCATAGCTCCGAGAAAACTTCAGCCGATTGAGAAAACACTCGAATGCACCTTGGAAGAGCTTTTCTTTAGCGCTGTAAAGAAGATCAACATAGTCAAAGATGTCATCTCTGAGGAAGGGTACGAAACTCCATTTCCTTTCCTTTGTATATGTAACATTCATGAGACTCAAACTCGATCTATGAATATCTTTACTTGAGGACACACTAACAATAAACATAAAGCCAGGATGGACAAACGGAACAAAGGTTACCTTTGAAGGCAAAGGTGACGAAAAACCAGGGTACCTTCCCGCTGACATCGTCTTCTCGATACAAGAACAGCGGCATCACTTGTTCAAACGAATCGGCGATGACTTGGAGATCGTAGTTGAGATCCCATTGGTGAAGGCCTTAACAGGTTGTCACCTTGTAGTCCCTTGCTTGGAGGGGAAACAATGAGCATATATGTTAGTGACATCATATATCCAGGGTATGAAAAAGTGATTCAAGGCCAAGGGATGCCTAATGCCAAAGGAGGCGATCGAGGTGATCTCCAAATCACATTTCACATCAAGTTCCCGACAAGTCTCACCGACAAAACAACGGTCGAAAGTGTGTAGTATATTGGAAGGCTATTCTTCATAGGTATCTATAGATAATGTGTTAATCCCCTTATTGAGTATTGTAATGTTATTGCAGCATGCAATGTATTTTTGCTGTCTTAAAATATGATTTGTTTGTAATTGAAACAAAGTCGTACATGTTTGCCTTTGATAGATAAATGTTGAGATTTGAACACAGAGCAAAGGATCAATTTAATATTAAGAAACTTTATTATTATACTTTTAAGAATTAAATTGCATTAAAAATCACAAGGGCTGACCTATTTTGACATCAATGTCAAGGTTCTCTTCTCTTTTCAAGTTTCCCTAGGTGAATATTCAAAGTGTTTTTAACTATACAGACTTTAAAACATTTGGTTTTTGTACCATATATATGTATGTGTGTATGTATGCATGTTATGTTCATCTCTGGTATAGATGAACATTAGCTATACTAACATCTATCATCTCCATTGCTTTTGAGATTACTACCATGCTCGGGGCTATTGGATGCTCTGCGTTGCATGATCTTCATGCCTAGGGGAGTCTGTGTAAACCGGCCCGTGTTCTCTAATCTCTCACATCCCGGAACATGGAAAAAATGTGAACTGAGACCCTCCGACGAAGCACCTCCCAAGATCCATAATAACAGTGAACTGAATGAACTCGTAGCCCCGGGATTAGAATCAGCTTCGGCTTGTGATAGCGCAGGTTGACTGGGAATCTGCACAGGGTTGCCAGTCTGGCTCACATTGCCATTTCCTGAGCGTCCTTGAGGGCCAGCAGCTTCTCCGGCTCCATTTGCCGGCACTGCTTGGTCGGATACAGTTCTCGACCCTAGCCCAGAGGAAGGATCTGTATCAGCTAGGCCTGGATTTCGGGTGTTCAATCTTCTAATGTGTAGAGTAGATGCAAGTATGGTGGAGGAGGTGATATGGAAGTCTGGATGCTGCTGAAGCTGAGAACGCCGGTTTTGCATAAACCTTTGAACTGCTTGTACCTAAAAGAGTAACATGTCTATAAGCGCTAGAAATGTAATTTTTATTTTAATAAAATATAATGGGAACTATGTTATCCCGACATACATACCCAACGACTAAAACGGATTCAGGCCATTAGTTTTTATCTTTGCTTATCTTTTCTTCTTATGTTATAATTACGTATTTTATTACATTTAAGTAAATTTTTAAATTATGAATGCACATAAAAAGAGTAGATAGAAATTTTTATATGCAAAATGAAGATTGCCAGCTCGTTCAATGATTATTACCTCGAAACGATTCCAGAAGTACAGAATAAGGTGCTGCATAATGCTGCGGCAGTAGAGAAAGCCAAATATGAAAAACCTGGAGAAACTAAAATATAGATTTCAGATAAGATAAACAAAATCCAGCAAAGCAAATCATATGATGAAAGTATTGGATCATACCATATGCGTAGGAGAAGAAATAAATGTGAAAAACCAGAAAGTAGAGCGAAAAGAAGCGAGGAAAGAGCTTCATTGATATTGGTGTCCGAACACTGCAAACAGAAATAATCATAGTAAATAGGAGAAAATGAAAAGTAAACTTGTTGGATGCATATTCATACGTCGTATTGAAAAGCAAAAACTGTGTAACACTTGTAGCGACCCATTAGCTAAAAAAAATATTTTTATTTTTTGTTTTATTTTAAAAGTAATGTCTTCCGTGATATTTTAAAAAAATCACGTTTTTATTTAAAATTGGAGTCGCACCGGCCACTTAAGTAAGCTGGACACCATAAAACCAGAGATTTAAAAACTGTTGGGTTTGAGAGTCGGTTACAGATGGAGAAGGATTAGCACCCCACACCGCCCAAAATTGGTACTTTAATAATTATCGTTTTATAAATATTAAATTTTCCGAATTAAAATGACGAATAAATTAACATTTAGTTATATGTGCGAGTAAATTTTAAAAGCCCCGTTATCCGAGAGTAAACGCCCAACCACCATCACTACGCCTGATACTGGCCCCGTTTACGCTCGAATAAAAGGGCACCGCATTGACAATTTATATATATCTCGATATGCAATCTTAGAGAAATAATTTGGAAATATACATTCGCATTGACATGGTAAAGGACAAAATAAATAATGAAAAACATGGATATCACAAAATTAAACAAATACGATAAAAACACGAACATAGCACATAATAATAATAATAATAATAATAATAATAATAATAATAACGAGGCATGAATAAAAAGCACGTGGGAAATAAAAAACACATACTTTAAGAATACATACATTAAAAATAAAACACAATGTAACATATGCATGACATAAATGTATTATGATGTTAATTTCACAAATCAAAACAAAATGCTAATAAAGAAACTAATACCTAGTACATAACATATGACATAATTTGCATACACAAATAAAAAAATAAAAACATGGCATTATACATGACCAAAAAACACAATAACATGTAACCTAAAAATATAAAACTCATACTAACACAAACATACCTTGAAAACCAAACTAAAGCACAACAATCACAACAAATATATATACCATGGATAAAAGATTAAAACACGAAAAAACACATCTAAAAACATAAACAAAGATAAAATAAGAACTTATGTGAGAACAGAGAATAACATGAACATGCTAAGAAGAAAATAAAAAAGGCATACACAATTGAAATATGACAAGGGACTGAATTGAAACAAAATAAAACTGAAGACCAAAATTAAAAGCAGTTGGAAGCATGATTTGAGGATGCTAAGAAGAAAATAAAAAAGGCATACACATATTCTCTTGTCCGATTTGGTAACTGACAGCCTGTACTTTCATTTTTTTGGTGCATCTGAGTATGGTTGTTGGAGCTGGTGGTACGACAGAGTGGTGCCAGCGTGGAGAGAGTCATGGTGATGGTGTCCCCTGCCAGATCTGTTCTTGGCCGTTGGATCGAATTTGATCCAACAGTTGAGATGCTTTGAAGATCAAACGGCTCGGATGCAATCTCGAACGGGTGGGACTGCGCCAGATCGCGACACGTGGAGCTCAGCGGCCGAGGAATTCTGACGCTTGGGATGAACGCACGCGAGGGAGATCGAAGGGTCCGCACGTGGATCACGCGCGCGTGGCAGCCGAACGGTCTGGGCGTGTAACACACGCGGCCAGCTGAATAGCTTTCCTCTTTCGATCGTGGCCATTGGATCAAAATCTGATCCAACGGCCCTTGATTGGCTGCGCACAAAGAGACCAAAATGAGATATTTTTTTAGGGTTTAGACTACCTGATGTGTATTAGGGCTTTTGGGCCAACGGGCTTTGTAATTTATTTAAGTTGGGTTTTACATTTGTATTGAGGACTGGACCCTAATAATAATATTAACTAGGTTTTTATATTAGGATCTGTTTTTCCAATTTAACCCATTTAGCATAATAATAATAACAATGATAAAACACATACGTATACATATGCACACACGATATACGTACATGCAATCACAAACATTTAAACATAGTACATGCAAGCATGCCTACCTATACACACGTCTAATATAAACGTTCATACATTATTCACATATATCACAATAATTACTAACACATACACGTATCATGCACACATATTACGTACATTAATAACACATAATATAATAAACACGTAATATAACCTAAGTGTACATGCCCTAATAACATATTAACAATTACACTAATATATTAACATTGTATTTACAAACCGAATAAAAAATGAGTGATTACAAAACTCATACATGCATTTAAAAGCAACCATATATAAAACGATCGGTAATGTGTGTAGCATATAACGTCTAACTCTAGAGAAGCAATGAATCAAGTGTATGCCGGAAACCTTAATTAGAGAGATGGACAATTCGAAAGAATGAATTCTTTAGGCATATTAATCAGACAACAAGACTTAATGATTTAATCCCAAAGGTACTTTAGATTGTATTCAGTGGTTTTACAAGCCTATGCGCTAAAATCAATACAACCCATTATACGGGTCCATGTAGCATCAATAACAAAAATCCAAATAGCCCTGATTCAACAATAAAATGCCCTGGAATAATCATTGAAAGGCAACGATTCATGTAACCAAATAAACAACTTAGATCTCCACATCCAGATAAAAGATCTAATGGTATAACAATTCACAAATGCAAGAGCAAGGGAAAACATCATACAACAGAACAGTTTAAATATAAAAATCGATAAACATGAAAAACAAAGTACCCTCAAACGATCAGAGAGAATGGAGGGAGTGATGAGCTTGTATTTAGGAGCTTCGGCGAGAAGCTTATCATAAGTAGCTTGGTCGAACAGCACCATGTTGTTCACCTTCTCCTTTTGCTTTCCCTTGCTCCACTTCTGTTCATACCCAAAAAACGAAGAAGAAACCCAGATCATATCTAACTCGTAAAATGAACCCCATTAAATTAAATAGGGAGCAAAAAGGAATTGACCTTCTTCTGCTTGCCACCTCCAGACTTTGCGGGCTTGGATGATGGAGGAGGAACTTTGTCTTTCTTTGGGGCCTGCAACAACAAAAACAATATAGTTAATATTTACAGTTCTAAAACAACGTTGGATTTAATACTTTTCTTCAAAACCAGATAAAATGGGAATGGATTGAAGAATGAAGAAGGAACCATTGGGAAGTGCTGAGAGTGAAGAAAGGGAATGAGGCGCTCTGAGTCTGAGCTTTGGGTGCGAGATATAAGGGTAAAAGTGGGAGGAGGGTTTGGGTTGAATACGGCCCAAACTAAGCACAACCGATAAAACTTGGATACCATCTATGTTTGTTGGGTCGGAACTAGGAAGGATGGATGGGTCTGTTAAATACAAAGGGGAATATGGTCCATAGGTTTATATTTTGATAGGATTAGGAGTGAGTATTCGATTAAGTTAAGTTGAGTTAAGTTGAGTAAAAAAATTAAGTCAATTGAATTGAATAGTCTTATTTTATAACTTAAATTTTATTTAAAAATTTTCAAGTCTATTTAAGTTGTTCAAGTTTCTGTTCAAATTTAATTGTAAACATTTATAATGTTATAGTACTAATTAGTTTCAATTTAAATGATTTTCTATAACCATATAGGATATACTTATATATTTTTCTTATTTTTTATATGTGATTTACATATATCAGACATAGTTGAAAGACTTGACTCAAACTTAAAAATCGATTCACTAATTATTAAAAAATTTAAGTTAATGGATGAATTTATAACAAAAATGTAATAGAAAAAATGCCAAATTGCATGATTTTCCATATTCGAATAGAATTTTTTTATCTATATCGTACGAACATTAATATGGCGTATAAATCATTATTATCTATTATTCCAAATAAACACATTTAACCTTTTGAATGATCAGGAGGGAGTTTAGATTAGCAAGTGGACATCATCTTTTATTTATTTCCCCTAAAATAAATAAAGCAACCCATATTTGTAGAAAAGCCTAAAAAAATCATATAAAATCCCCCCGGAGCAATTAACACGGTGTTTAATGTTCACGTGTTGAATATTAATGGAGAATCAAGGTGAAATAATCTTCCCAAAAGTAATGATTTTTATTTTTGTAGTTTATTTTTTTTTTCAATTTGATGACAATTGAAATATAATTTCAACAGGCGGGGATTATCGATGTATAATTCCGGAAAATCTCGAGTTTTTTACATGCGTAACGTTGAGGATTTGAAGAAACAAGAACACACGGATGCTAAGAAAGGGGAGAAATATTCGAAACACAATATCATCATCTCATGCCTTAACCATGTTGAAGAGTTTTGTGTAGCACACATTGTTTTTCACCCTGTATCGACATCTGTTCTATAATGTATTTATTTTCTTAAAAAAATTTAATATATCCGTGTTTAAAAATATATATATATAATTAAAATAAACATCAAACACAACACACAGATAAAAAAATGTAAATATTAAGAAAAAAATTAAAACAATTACTTCCTTCTTTGGTAATATCAAAGGTGTTTTTTATGCAGGTTAAGTTATTCGATACTTGATAAATTCAGATATCGTATGAATAATTTAAAATTTAAATACATTGTTAAGATTTGACGCAAATAATAGAAGAGTTTATCTCAAATTTCATTTAAATTATAATCTACAAATCAAAACAAAATTCCTCATTCCCATTCACACGATACGAAACGTCGCCGTATATGCACGGCTACCTCCTCCCAAATCTAACCACCCTATCCTTCCTTGTTGATCTGTAAAGTGTAAACCCCCTCATCTCGATCTTTTAGCTTGATTCCAATCTTATCGCCACTTTAAACCCATCCAACGCCGATTAAACTCCCAACACGCAACATCAACATACCCCCGAGAAACACTGAACCTAAACTCCCCGCCAAAAACAAAAATATTAGTCATAAATGTTTTTTTTAAATAAATTCATTTTCTGTTTTCCCGACGAAAATTGATCGGCCATGGGTAGAGGCAAAGTTCCGAGGAGAACTATAGAGGCTTATACACTCAGTCAAATCAATAAAACAATTAAAGGTTAGCCTAATGAACTAATAAGATGCGATCAACACGCTTTTCTTTTTGTGTTCTCCTAAAACTTGTGGTGGTTATTCATAGCTGGAGATTGCGTGTTGATGCGACCAGCGGAGCGATCGAAACTGCAATACGTGGCGAGAGTTGAGCTTATCGAGGCAGATGCACGTGGCGAAAACTTGAAGGTGCACGTGAGGTGGTATTATCGGTCAGAGGAGTCGATCGGAGGCAGGAGACAGTTCCACGGTTCTAAGGAGGTTTTATTGTCTGATCATCATGACGTGCAGAGCGTTGATACTATCGAAGGAAAGTGTACGGTTCATAGCTTCAAAAACTATACTAAGCTTGATGTTGTTGGGAACGAAGACTACTTCTGTCGTTTCGAGTACAATTCCTGCGCCGGTGCTTTCAATCCCGATCGCGTTGCCGTGTAATTTCTTTTTTTTTTTCTAGTTGTTTTTTACTTTTTAGTATATGTTTTAATTTCTGAGTGGCTTTTGGTTTTCATCCCCCAAAATTGATATTCTCATTTTTTTTAAAGTTAATCACTCAATATACATTGGCTTGAATATTAGAGAAGGAAATGGTTAAAATTTTATGTCTGGAACAATTGTAAGTTAATTGGTTAAATTTGTGCATTTTGAGCTATATTGTTATGGTTTCAGAGTACACGAAAGGATTTAGAAAATTTTCTTCATGCCCATCTGACTCATTCATTTGTAAACACAGAGTAACATAGATTTTGAATACTTTGTGGAAAGGTTTAGCTGGTTTTAATTAATGGCAATACTTTGATCGATTAAAGTTTAAGTTTTGGGGAAATGTTAAAAGATGAACTTGTTCAATGTCATTCACTCTATTCTATATATACAACTACTTGCTTAAATTCAAAATTTTAGGGGATTTTTAGCATACTCTAGTAAATATTGGGGTTGTTAAAGTTTTAGTTCATGTGGCAGTTATTGCAAATGTGAGATGCCTTACAATCCTGACGACCTAATGGTTCAGTGCGAAGGCTGCAGTGACTGGTGAGTTGTTCAAAATATGAGCAAGAGTACACATCCCCCTCCCTCTAAAAAAAAGATGATGCTTCAGTTTGAATGTTGGTTCTTTATTAGTTTCTGTGAATTTATATAGTATGGTGTAAAAACGGTTGCCATGTTCAGCATATGCTTTTGATTCAGGTTTCACCCTGCTTGTATAGAAATGACAGCAGAGGAGGCGAAAAGACTGGATCACTTCTTTTGTCAAACTTGTTCACCTCAAGTTCAGAAGAAGTTGCACAACTCCCACGCCACTTCCAGACACTCAGATACAAAGGTATTCTTATTTCCTTATCTTCCTTTTTCGCACTCTATGTTGCTGACGAATCATTTTCTTAAACTACCAATAACCAAAACCCATGTCTCCAAGTGCAAGAAATTGAACATATTTGTATCCGATATTCCTAGGAGTTCCAGTAACATAGGGTAAAAAGAAAAGAGCATAAAAGAGAGTGTATCACATTGTTGCATAAAATTTACGCATGAATCGAAAATAGCTTAGGGTTTTATGATTACGACTGGATTGATTTTTTGATCAAACTGTGTTTACTAAATTCTTCAACGACTGTATATTTGCCATTTAACCTAAAAATCGACATCGTGCTTCAGGTGGATACAAAACGACGGCGGCGGAATTAGACAAGGGTACATAAACCTATTTTTTTTAGCCAATAGACTGGAGTGGTTTTCATTTTTAAACGATGGTTGAGTTGATACTGACTCACTGGTTTGAAAACCTTCTGTCCTCGTATAGGGTTTGGGGTCAGTCAGTGGAATTCAACTATGCTTTGGTTGTAAGCCAGTTGTCTATCCCTGTTTTTTGTAAATTAAGGTTGTACATAATACTAAAAAATACCCCTAACGTTTAATTAAATTGTCATTTTAGTTCTTATTCTTGTTTTTTGAAGTAATTTAACCTTTAACATTTTATTTAGGGTCAAAATAACTCATCCGCGGATGAAAACTGTTAGTTAACTAACGGTGAATGACTTGAAATAATATGAAAAACTTACATGGCAGTGCTTGTCGCAATAGCAGTGCTATATAAGCAAATATACTGAATCAATCAAAAAAATAATTTTATAAAATTATATAAAATATTTTTTTTTCTTTTGACATGTTATTTTATCAAATTATTTTTAGTTATTTATTGTTAGTTGACTAACAATTTTCATTAGTGAGGGATTATTTTGACCCAAAATAAAACGTTGAATATTAAATTATTTTAAAAAAATAAAAGTCAAAGTGACCATTCAATTAAACGTTAGAGGTACTTTTTAACATTATGCATATAGTATATAATAAAAAAAATTAGCTTTAGAAAAAAAAAGGCCAAGATTTCGTAGTTCTGTCATTTGGTTTACACTCAAAACTTAGCAAGATGCTTGACCTTATTGATAACTTTTGGTGCAGTAATTATACGTTGAAAACTAAATTTGAAACTTCACCAAATGACATGGATTTAACATGTGGAGAGGAAAAAATAACTGAAAGTTTTCTTTAAAAATAATAATTAAAATTCCTGAATTTCACGTCAAATGATACTATACTATCTTTTAATTTGTAAATTTATTATAATCTAAATCAGATTTTTATATCATTTCACCAATTGAATTAGTGCAATTTGATTCAGTAACACCTGAGCATAAATCATACTGTACGACAACAAGATGGATCACGGACAAATAAAAGGAAATCAAATTCATCACACAATGTATTTCTACAATTTTAGGAGCAATGGCCAAGTTACACAAAGAATCGGAGCGTAAATTAAATATATATGCTTTTTCATCCCACATCTGGCTTACCCCAGCAATAGCCCACCACCCCCTAAATTCCCTCCATATGTAATAAAAAATTCGAGTCAACCGATGATCACATGGTTTACTCATCAATGGCAGACAATGACACATTGGAATGGTTCACGACATGAACAAAATAAACAAAGAATGATCAAACCAAGCAGTCCACTGCATCTATATGATGTAAGCTTTTAGGGCTTTTACCTTACATAGCTGTATAATGTTATATATCGGCTTTATCTTGTTTTTGCTCTCTTCCATAATATAACAACACCATAGAGGTCCGCTGAAGCCAACAAGTTCTCTCCGTGGTTCCAAGCTACTACTATAACCGGAAAACGATGACCCTGCAAACAACAATGATCTTAAGTGTTTATACATTAACGAAAAGTTCCAAATGAGTTATCCTCAAGTACTCAAGAGAGTATAACCTGTAGCTTATTTACACATGTATGTTTCGGCCGAGTCAAGTCATAGAAGTAGACATTTGAATCCTCGCTCCCAGTAACTTTACCACACAAAACACCATAATGTCAGTGATTATATATAACAATAATAGTCCGTGTGTATTGTGATTTGAGAATGAGGTCGAACACTTGTAAGTGGCAAGTAAGTTGCAGATACAAACCTATATATTCTCCCTTATCAAGGGAAAGCAGGGGGCAGAAGGATGCTCGAATACTGTGTATTCTTGGAGTCAATTTGAGCGAGCAACGTATGATCAGATAGCCTTGTACTTCCAAAGCAACACTGCGAACATACCAGCTATCAGTTACACGACATAAAAGACTAGAAGAAGGCATAGTGTTCTCAACAAACCTAAAGAATGAAAGACTTCCATCTTTAGTACATGTCAGCAACACGGGCCCTCCGGCCAGCAATGAGAAACTTCGATACTTTACGGTAGTGATCGGATATTTCTGCTTATTGCTACTTCTATAACGATGAGAACGGGATAATGCACCTGTGTGAGAGTCCATAGTTACAGAGTATACACATCCCTACATATGGCATATCATTAGAAACGTTCAGAAAGAGCTATAATGAATTTCTTTGATTCTCCGATGACATGGACACATAGGTGAGATACCTGTGCATCGCCACAGAAAATGAAATGACCAGTATGATCATGGTCCATTGAGGTAACTTCACTGTCGAAAATGGATTTGGTAATAATCCTCCCAGTGCTGAAATTGAACACCTGGTGTACAGAAGAGAGGAAGGTACCAATTAAATGATGGGGTTTTTGATGCAGTGAAGTGTGAACAAGTGACAGGAGTTTAGATTCCTAATTTTTGAAAACTTAAATACGGGAACTTAGAAAATTCAAACGCATCATGCACACCTATGGACGGAGTGCATGAAGATTAAAATATCTGGAAGTACCCAACTGGCAATTCATTATGGATTTTTGAGCAGGCAGAGGCTTTTCTCACCTCAAGCTAAATACCAAAAATTCACAAAACAATTTACTAGCGAAAGTAATGCATTTTGCTAACGTATCTAGAGTCTAAATTTGATGATTATAAGCTACACAATAACATACTACATCAACTACAGTAATTGCTCATTAAGTTTGACTTGAGATGATCAACATTGTATTTCTCACTTTGCTCAGGAGCTGTAAATTAAGAGTAAGCAAAGACATGGAGGAGTTCTTACAGTGATCTCTCTATTTGCATTGCCAACTGAAAGAAAGTTGTTATTTACCTGTGGCCAAGAAAATAAGAGATTAAAAACATTTTAGCCAGCGGTTGAACCCAAATAAAACATATACACAACGATGATAGCAAGCATTCTTGTTCACAAGTTGGAACAGAATTAGCTTCAAGATTATAGCAGATAACAAGAAAATGCAGAAAAAAATAACCATAAAAAGATTTTCATGGCCTGACCGGGATGTCTTACTAAAGATGATGATATGTACTCACAGGATGAAAGCGAATACACAATTGTGGAGAGACTCCATATATTACTCTAATGCAAAGGCCTTGTGATAACTCCCATACTCGCACAGTCTTATCCACTGATGATGACGCAATATACTGATTGTTTGATGAGAAGTCAAAATCTGATAATGCAGTGGCAAATTAGAAACATAGTTAGTAATCATTAGATTCAAATCATACTTCTCAAAATGAAACTCAATCCTAGTTACCTATATCTAGAAATTTAATGCAAATAACAATAATGTATAGCATGTAAATTAACATACATTTTAGATTGAGATGAATATATTCATACCTAAAACTAATTGTTTAAAGATTTGGTTGAATGGTTCAAAGATATCTAGAAACTTAATGAGACTAACATCCATTTTATATCATGAGGAATATCCATAACTAAAAGGCTAAAACCTTGCTGACCCAGTTCAATTCCACAGTAACTCCAAAAAGGAAATAAAGAAAATGGAATAGACCAAGTAACCAGACATGGACTAGACCGTAATCTCATTAAATGGAACGTATTAGTAGACAGCACGGATGCAAATGCTTAAAGATATAAGAGACTACAGATATAATACCAGTAAATCCAACCTGTGACATCTTTTGAATGCCCATTTAATTGATGGATAACTGAAGGTGGGTCAGATACAGTGCAAACTGTTAAAGTCCCATCTGCAGCCCCATATGCAAGTAGATCAGAACTCATGTGCCCAAATTTCAAAACTGTAACTGCATGTAAGACCAATCATATTACTTCAGTTTCGAAAGATTGAAATTCAGTGCTCAAAATAGCATGAAAGGAGTTTAGATTGCATTATAGATTTATAAAAGGATAATCTTCACCTGTGGTCCCTTCTGTTTAAGTTTTGTTCTATTTTGGCCACCCTTAAAAAAAAATATTCTTGCCACTTACGTTTGAAAACGTTTCTATTTTGGTCACTGGACCGTTAGTCTCCATTACTTTTGTTTTTCGGTTTGTTTCGTTTTGGTCACCGGTTTTAAATTTTTTTGTTTAAGTCACTTATGTTATCGTTTCGTTCTATTTTGGTCACTGGGCCATTAATCCCCGTTAATTTGATGATGTTTCGTATTAATAAAAATGAATAATTTCTAATTTAATCCTTACACTTCTAAAATTTTATTTTTTTCACCATCTTCAAACAAAAAAAATTCTATACTCTTTGTCTCCCAAAATTTATCCCCTTTCACCGATCGGGCTTGTTAACTCTGGGTTCTACTGGAACCACGCAAACGCTTTGTTTGTCTTCTTTGAATAAATTTTTTTGTTTTCTTCGATTTCTTAAAAGGAGTAAGGGTATGCATTCGGTTAATCTACCGAATTACCCAAAATTCATTAGCCGAATTTTTTTTCCTTTAACTGTTAACCGAACCGAAATTTTTTCGAAAACTTTTAACCTAACCGAAAAAATTCCATTAATTCGGGCGATTTTCAAACTAATCGAAATTTGTAATAAAAGTTTGGGTAAATTACACAATTGGTCACTAAATTATGCTAAAATGATCTTTTTAGTCATTGAACTTTTATTTTATGTTAATTTGATAAAAATCTAATGACTATTTTATAATATATCAACAAATTTAATTATCATTTATAATTTTTAAAAGTTTAATGAACAGAAATAAATATATGTAATATATAATATTTAATAAATTCAGTTAATTCGGTTAATTAACTGGTTTCTAACCGAATTAACCGAAGTTTGAAAAAGCTCTTAACCGTTAACCGATTTTATCTAAAATTAACTGACCGATTAACCGAAAAAAAAATTCGATTCAATCAGTTAATTTAGTTAAAACTGAATAATGCACACCCCTAGAAAGGAGTCATCACATAAGCGAACGAGAATAACAGAATTATTCTAACTGTCTTCTTTGGTTAGTTCTGTATCAGAGTTAACATCAGCTGTGTTTCACTATTTTAGTAGACGTTTGTCGCTGACGGTAGCTAATGCAGCAGTAACGGTTGACGGGTGGCATCAGTAAAAATAAAGGTTAAGGTTGGAGAGGAGATTTTTTTTAGGGTTTTTTGTTTGAAGATGGTGAAAAAATAAAAATTTAAAAGTTTAAGGATTTTTCTGAAATTACTCATTTTTATTAATGTGACACATCATCAAATTAACGGATTAATGGCCCAGTGACCAAAATAAAACAAAACGATAACGTAAGTGACTTAAACAAAAAAAAAAATTAAAATTAGTGACCAAAACGAAATAGACCGAAAACAAAAGTAACGGAGACCAACGGTCCAGTGACCAAAACAAGAACGTTTTCGAACATAAGTGGCAAGAATAGTCTTTTTTAAATTTGGGTGACCAAAATAAAACAAAATCTAAATAAAAAGGACACGGGTGACGATTACCCTTTATAAAAAGGTACCAGCTGCTTTGCACTGATCAAAGACGCAGTGCATTCCCACAAAAGAATATGCAGGTTCAGCTCCTTGTCCACGTGGACGATCACTATCACTCATGCTTGAGCTGAAACTAGTTCTATGATTTGAAGCCAGTGTGCCACTTCTTAAATCCTGCAAGGAGGGAAAGGTATGCGGCTCTTTCATTTCTTTTGAAGGCCACTTATAAGGTTCCAAGTCCTATAATAACTGAAACTTTGAAACATACAAGTTTAAGCCCTTGACATGCAGGGAGTGTGTTTTTAGTGGATAAGAAAATTAAAGTTTTCTGTTCTTTCATTTCATCATCAAGAACATGAATACATGATGAATGAGTCGTCTTGAGAAGTGATCAAAACAATTATAAAATAAAAAGAGATCCATTTGCTGAATTCAGACAGCAATGCACAATGCAAGCTAAGAATATAATCGCATGCCCTAACTGATCGAGAACGAAAATTGCGTAACAAATATTTTGTACATACCTTGCTTGAGCTCCAGCTTTCCACCTCGAACAAATGTGGCAGTGGACTTGAACTTGACATCCATCGCCCACTGATGCATCAACCAGTAAATTACCCTGACGTCAGAATTGTATAAAACATAAAATTTAAAATATAACTCACAAATTTAGCAGTTGATTGTTCATATCATAAAACATCTTTAACCCTAGTCAGTACCATTCATTCAATCTAAGAAATGCAACTGCAGTTGGTACTTTCATAGCCACATTTCGTGAAGCAAATGAACAAATGTTTAAAAGAATGCTAGTGCTGGATAATTAAGATACCTGTTTCCAGGAGTGCTTGAGTGGCTTGGTAGTTGTGAACTTTCCCAGTTTCTTGGCCTACTAATGTAATTTCGATAAGCCACATAACCTTTTCCGTTACATCTCCAATCCTTCACATTAATAGAAGAATTAAGATTAATTTCAAACAGAAACATTTTTACTGATATTTTTTCACAAAAAAGAAAACACATTCTCTTGCCGCTTTTTGTGAATGAAATGAAAGCTGAGGCAAACCTAGAATGAAGTGAAAACGTAGGGAATTGGTGAAAGCAAAATGAAATCAGATAAAAGAACTTGTTTTACTTCGTCTTTAACAAAGAAACGAACTTAAAAGCTTCCATTTCAATACAAACAAATGGAACATTGAAACTAGCGTTACTAGTTATATAATTCCTCTAAAACTAGCTCAAAATCATGCTATTCAACAAACCAAAATCCAGATCCGCAGCTAAAACCTACAAATAAACGCAGCCAAATTGAGAGGAAAACGAATAAATGCTTACAAGTCGGCGATGAACACCGGACTCGGCTTTGCGAGCGAGAAGAAATCGTCGAACACCGACGGAATCGGGATCATAATCTGAAGTCGCCGGTTGAAGCAAGCAACTGAAAATTTCCGGATCTTTGACATTCGCTTTCTTCACAGTGACTTTAACGGCATCCTTGACGGTACCGTTGGTAGTACAACCTTTGTTAGTCTCGGTATCGGTGGCTCCGTCGTGTTTGGAGCAGTTGTTCATGCTTGTAACTTCCGCCATTGAATTACACTTGTAGCGGTCGCTACATCAAAGACCGTCCAGTACCTTTGGGTTTAAGTCGGGGACAAGGCGTAGATACATATATACTGAAAACCAATGGCGAAGACCTTTCGGCGCTTTGGGAATTGGTATGTGGACAATTGAAAATTGAGGCTTTGGAATTGGATCTAAAATCAAAATCAAAATCAAGCAGAGAAGAACGAAGCACGCTGTTTTTACTAGTTTGCCCTTTATATACCCGCCCCCATTTAAGAACTACCGACTTGGGTTTGTCTTCGCTCTTTTTTTTAGGAGTATTAGCTGTGTCTAATTTTTCTTTAATTAAAATAATGAAATTATCTAAAGAAATCGTTTCTGCTGACACATAGTTCTGACTTCTGTACCCGGTCAATCCAAAAATTCGAAAACTCAATTAAGATTTTGATAAAAATTTATGTAGGCTAAATTCATTAAACTGATAGAAGTTAAACATTATCTTGTACTAATTTTATCATTTTATTTTAGTATCATAAAATATTTGTGTTCGATTTTCTCACAACTTTTGTTGTGTTGTTCCTACCTTCGATGTTATATGAAAAATTATCATATTTCATAACAGTTGTCTGGGGCCATTAGATCAATTCATCAATATAAGTAATATCTTTAAATATTTGGATTTTTCAAAAAAAAATATTTTAATTCAACACTTATGCGATATAATATAAAAAATTATTTTTTGTGTATATATGTATATGGAAAGAATATTTCCTTATGACCCATTGTTTTATAGAAAAAACTTTGATACAGACTTTAGTTTACACGTGCCTTTTAGTTTTAGGGGTTATGATTTTAGTTTAGGTTTAAGGTTGTAAGATTTAAAATTTAAGGTTAGTGTTTAGAATTTAGTGTATAAGATCTAAGATTTAGGATTTTATTTTTTAAGGTTAGGGTTAGGAATTTAGAATTTAGGTTTTTATAGTGTAAATATACACACAACCTATGTATCAAAGTTTTACTCTTGTTTTATTGTTTATATATATATATATATATATATATATCAAATTTAGATAACATAATCCGTTATCGATTTGCATGAAATTTTTTGAATTTAGAGATTTGCCTTACAAAGATAACCTCAGTCACTAAACAACACTTTTTTTTTATTTAAATAGAAAAATAAAATAAATTAAAACTTTATTAAACAAATGTTAGTAAATAAGAATTCACCAATCGGAAGGCAAAAAAGCAGTGTTGAGGCTGTTGAAAGCTTACCTCAACTCCCCTTACAGAGAGTGCATTTAATTAGATCCGATTTCCTAATGAATGTTGGAACAAACAGAACTTCCTACCTACCAAAATTCAACTCCATCGAAATGGTTTTTATTCGATTCTTTGATGCTTCAGTCAGTCGTCTTCATCGTGGATCAAGGTAAGGAAAATGAATAGAACTTGTAACCGTCTCCCTCATAGAATTTGTTCTGGAGTTCGACCCAATGAAGTCTCAGAGCATGTAGGAAAGCACTCAGGGTTTCCATAATCAGCAATACACCGACGGTTGCAAAAATAAAGATAATGATGCCAACAACGAGGATGACCATATTGTCGTATCTGTAGTAAGCACAGCGCACATCATCATCACATGCATTCCGACATGCACACGGAGTTTAGACCTAAGATCTATGACGAACTCATTGAACGGAAAAGAATAAGAAATGAAAGGATCATTAATCTAGGATATCCCGGACAAAGGAATAGAAGAATGATCCACCAAATATATGGGAAAGAAAGAAAGAAAGAAAGAACTGAATGTTCCCAATGTTTGATTTATACTCGTCCTAAGATTAGATAAAAATAAGATATAAACTGCCAAGATTTGTTATTTTGACATATAAGCATAAGCTACTGCGAAAGACGTACCCCCAAGCAAGGAGAAGAACCTTCTCATAGAACACAATTGACAACTGTGAGTGAGCAAGACTGAAAAAAAGAGAAGAACAAACATAATGAATTTGCCGCTTTTGCAGTTAGCAATACTCAGAAAAGGAAGCTGACTTGATCTTTTAAAAATCCGAACTAAAAGCAAAGTTTGAAATTGGTGTTATTTCAGCCAAAGTATAATTGAGCCTACGCATAAATTTAAATTATTAACGTACCTGAGTGCCCATAATCGGAGGTATGAGGCTGTGTTTGAAACTGCACCAAGCACAAACTCTATGGTATGTATGAGTTGATGCACAAAGACTTCACTAAACTCAAATTCCTAGTGACCATGATTTGCCTCTGAATGGAGAGTATCATCCGTTATTTGAACTGGTGCGTATGATTGACCTCGATGCCTCTAAAGAAAAGCCACAAGATAATGAGTGATGGAAAGAGGATCAAAGTAATGCGTAAAACACATTTTGGTACTAAATAGAGAAAACAGCATAACATACATTTTCATGTCGTCTCTTTAGAAGAAATGGCTTTGGTAATAGCATCCATGGTACGGAAACCAGGGCAAGTAATAATAGCACAAGCTGGAAAGAAAAGAGCTAGAATATCAAGTGGGATGAACATTCCTCCAATGAACGGTATTAGATTAAAATGATCATAAGAAGCAAGAAAAATAACCTGAACTGTTTTTTGACACTGAAAAAGCTGATTATCCCCCAATTCCTCAGTAGGGCTCAGGAACATGTATATCATTATGTGGTACAAATCAGCATGTCAAAAAGATAAGGAGTGATAGATAGCCAAATAGGCTGTTCAAAAATATCATCTGGGGAATAAATTGGAACCTGAGGAATGCATAGGCAAAGGCAACCTCAGTCAGCGGTCAGCTGAAGACCTGGAATATCTAAGCAAAGCAAAGATCTTGATTGCCATATCAAACTTACCAGATATTCAGACAATTACTAAAGAATGTTGCATTGCAATAACTCAAAATAATTCCGAGGTTCATCTGAGCCACCCCAAGAAGGATCGACATTTTCATCTTCAGAGAGTTTAGGAATGGAAGCTCAGTACGTGATCCATGCCATGCAGGATCTAACCCAAATGGGTACGTGTCACGCACCTTAATCAAACCAATAGAATATGCTTCCCTGCAAAAAGGCAGCCAAAAGACTGTGAGGAAGGGATTATACTAAAGTAGCTAGGAAGAGAATGCAACATTGGTAACATCGCAACTGAAACACCGGCAAGAGAGATCACGACAAGCATAAGCCGAGGGACCAAATAAATCAAGAGCCACAGAGAAGCACTCATTATAGATAAACCAGGCATAAATTGAGAAGAGTGACATCATCAGAATGACATAACGGCCACCAAATGTCATTTCTGTTATATCTCCAAGCTTCTGCAGTTTCCGAGAAATGTAACTTAGTTTTCATCCATAGAGATAACAAACCAAGAAGGAATGCAGATAAAGATTACAAGCACGGAAAACTAAAAGGTATCTCTATTTTGTAAGGAAACCCATCAAACCAAAACCACAAACATGGGAAGGTCATATTTCCACATAATCCATTACATGATACCACCATGGTATACATTAAGGTGATCCTTATTGAACTTTACTGTTCACAAAAATAAACCAAAAATCTCTTTGTGATATAATCCAATGTCACACATTTATTTACCATATTAGAAAAATTAAAACATAAGAGAATCTTATTCCTTCAGCAGTTTAATCATCGATGAAACCAACAAAGAAGTAGCAAATAAAGAGAAAAGGGAAAAACAGTGGAAGAATAGATATGTCCTGAAATAGTTTTGCATACCAGTGTACAAGCGATAAAGTTCTAGAAACTGAAAAGTTGATCATATCATCACAATCTTACCTGACTAGAAAGTTTCTTTTCTCAGACAATCAAAATTAATGTTGCAAGTAAAAAGCATATTCCATGCCCCCAATCACCAAACATGACAGCAAAAAGGAAAGGGAATGTAACAATAGTGTAAACACCAGGATTTGTGTAGAAAAGCAATTTTCTAGCTTTAGGAAAAACTAATTAATGCATAAAAATAAAGCAGAATTTAAGTTTCTGCAGAAAAGAAGAAGAAAACATAATTGATTTTCTGTTATTGAATATTTTCGAAAAATTACATCCCTTTACAGTGAATTTATAGACTCAAGTATTGGACTTTAGTTACAATTAGGAGTCCTAAGTACACAAGACATCTAACTCTATCTTTTAGGAAGTAAACTTTAATTTAAACTACTATTTACATGAGGACTCTAACTCTATCTTTAAACTTTAATTTAAGCTACTATTTACATGAGGACTCTAACTCTATCTTTAAACTTTAATTTAAACTACTATTTACATAAGGACTCCAAGTTTATCGGATAATCTAACACTCCCCCTCAAGTTGGAGAATATACATTGTATAATCTCAACTTGAATAGAAACTTGTCGAAAGAAGCTTTTGGTAGTGCTTTTGTAAGTGCATCTGCCACTTGTTCTTCTGTAGGAACATAAGATAAAGAAGTTGTCCCACTAGTAATCTTTTCTGAGATAAAATGCCTGTCAATCTCGACATGTTTAGTCCTATCATGGTGGACTGGATTTCGAGCAATTTGTATGGTGGACTGATTATCACAAAAAATCTCAAACTTCTCCTATTGGTTCACATTTAGCTCCTTCAATAGCTTTAACAACCAAATTCCTTCACACATTCCCAATGCTAAAGCCCTATATTCTGCTTCAGCACTGCTTCTAGATACAACTGTTTGTTTCTTACTCCTCCAGGTCACTAGATTTCCTCAAACAAATGAGCAGTAACCACTAGTTAATCTCCTTTCTGTCAGTTCGTTTGCCCAACTTGAATTTGAATAAATTTGAACAGTCCTTTCTTGAGTCTTTTTAAATAGCAATCCATGCCCTGGTGTCCCTTTCAAGTATCTCCAAATTCTAATTGCAGCTTCCATATGATATTCCCTTGGATCAGTCATGTGTTGACTGATAATATTAACTGGAAAAGCAATGCATGGTCTGGTTAATGACAAATAAATCAATTTTCCCACTAACCTCTAAAATTTACCCTTATCAGCTTTAGGGCTTGTATCCTCTCTATTGAATTTTAAACCTGCTTCCATGGGAGTATCAACCGGTTTGCATCCCAACATTCCTACTTCATTAAGTAGATCAAGAACATATTTTCTCTGGTTTATCACTAGACCTTTGCTCGACCTAGCAACCTCCATGCCTAGAAAGTATCTGAGCTTTCCTAGGTCTTTTGTTTCAAACTGTGTATTTAACAACCCTTTCAAGTGACTTATCTCTTCATCATCATCACCTGTCAGAATAATGTCATCCACATATACTATTAAAATAACCCTTTTATTGCTAGAGGTTACCTTAATGAATAGAGTGTGATCTGCCAAGGATTGTTTGTATCCATTTTCTAAAATCACCTTGGTGAATCTGTCAAACCAGGCTCTAGGTGACTGCTTCAAACCATAGATGGATTTATTAAGTCTGCAAACTTTCTCGATCTCCTTTTATCGACTTCAAGCCCGAAGGCACTCTAATGTACACTTCTTCTTCCAATTTTCCATTAAGAAAGGCATTCTTAATGTCAAGTTGATGAAGCTTCAGTCCTTGTTTACAGCCAAGCTTAAGAGAACTCTAATCTGTATTTAGTTTAGCTACAGGAGCAAAGGACTCATTATAATCAATTCCATAGGTTTGAGTAAAACCCTTGGCCACCAACCTTGCTTTATACCTCAGATATCTTGTCATCGAGTTGTATTTTATGAAGAACACCCATTTGCATCCGACTGGTTTCTTGCCTTGCGGAAGATCTGTAATGGTCCAAGTATCATTCTTTTCAAGTGCTTCAATCTCCTCTTTAACAGCCCTTCTCCACTTAGAATCTTTTAGAGCATCCTCAATAGTGTTAGGTATCTGTTCTTTATCTAAGCAAGCTGTAAAAGCCTTAAATGATGGCATTAGATTACCATAAGCAACATACCTCTGAATGGGGTGTTTTGTACATTGTCTTACCCCTTTCCTTTTAGCAATAGGCAAATAATCAAATTCAAGTAAATGAGAGGGAATCTCGGCTAGAACATTACCTCCATCATTTTCATTGGCAACTGAATTCAAGTCCAATTCTCGGCAAGTGTCAGATTGCAAAACAGTCTCTGGAATAGTTTTCTGTTTTCTGGTATAAACTTTCAATTTCTTAGGAGGCTGAGGGGTTTGTAAGGAAGGTTTAGGTGAATTATGAGGAGTAGTAACAATAGATGAAGGATGGGAAGCTGTAGGTGTAATAATAGGTGAAAAAGTAGAAGGGTTTAAAGGAGTATGAGGTTCAAATAACAAAGGATTATTAGTAGGTAATAACTCTGCAGGTAAAGAAGGATAAACCTGATTGGTAGGAGGCTGAAAAACATTACAATTCTCCCCCTGATTTGCAGCTGCAGGGAAATAAGGTTCCTGTTCAAAAAAGGTGAGATCCAAGGAAGTAAAAAATTTCTGAGAAGGAGGATGATAACATTTGTAGCCCTTCTTAAGTGAAGAATACCCAACCAAGACACACTTCAAGGATCTGGGGTCAAGTTTTGACCTAGAGGGAACATAATCTTTCACAAACACAGTGCAACCAAAAACTTTGAAAGGGAGAATAGAGGACAGAGGTTTAAAATTAGGTAACTCTCCAAAAAAACAGCTCTAGGTGTTCTGTATTGCAAAACCTTACTGGGCATTCGATTAATGAGATAGGTTGCAGTTAACAAAGCCTCACCCCACAAATACTTAGGAATATTACTAGTGAACATCAAAGACCTAGTTACCTCCAACAAATGCCTATTTTCCTTTCTGCAACCCCATTTTGTTGTGGTGTATCCACACAAGTCCTAAGTTGAACAATCCCTTTTTTGTTAAAAAATTCCCCCAAGGACTTGGTAAAATATTCACTCTCATTATCAGATTTGAAGATCTGAATTTTACTTCCAAATTGGGTTTCAACCATATTGTAAAATTTCTCAAAAACAGAGGCTACTTCAGATTTATCCCTTAACAAATATGCCCAAGTTGTTCTACTATGATCATCAATAAAAGTGACAAACCACCTACTACCAGTTACATTCTTCACTCGAGAAGGACCCCAAACATCACTATGAATTAATGAAAAAGGTTGGGAAGGTTTGTAGGAAGATGGTAAATAGGATGCTTTTGTCTGTTTAGCGAGAGGACATATATGGCATTTAAAAGAACTTGGTTTTCTATTAACAAATAATTCAGGGAATAATTTAGCAAGATAATGAAAATTAGGATGCCCTAACCTAAAATGCCATAACATTATATTATCAATTTGCCCTAAAGAATTCAAAGAGCAAGAAGTATTTGGTAGGGTAGATGGTTGATTTCCGAGGACATAGAGACCATTTTGCAAGCCAGCAGTGCCAAGCATCTTCCTCGAATTCATTGCCTGCAAAAAACAATCAGATTCAGTAAATTGTAATGAACACTTAAAATTCTTAAAGAGTTTACTAACAGAGAGGAGATTGCAGGCGAGATTAGGCACAAACAAAACATCTTCAAGCAACAAATTATCGTTAATGAGGACTGAGCCACTTCCTTTGATAGGAGAGAGAGCCATCGGCTGTTTTAATAGAACTTGTAGAAGATGAATCTGAAAAACTAAAGAATAATTCCATGTTACCAGTCATGTGATCAGATGCTCCAGAGTCGATGATCCATGCTGATGCACCTTTGGTAGAAAAAAGTGCAGTAGGAGAACAAGTATTCTGTATGCGTGTATCCTCCACGAGGGCTAAATCTGCTTCTCAGGTTACTGTCGAACCTGAAATTTCTGGGAAAAAACTCTAATCCAGCAGCCTGCTCTGCTATGGACAGCATCTCAAAGGTTGTCGAAGGGGATCCCATTAAGAATTCTAACTAGGATCGATGTTAGACTGATACCATGTAGAAAAGCAATTTTCTAGCTTTAGGAAAAACTAATTAACGCATAAAAATAAAGCAGAATTTAAGTTTCTGCAGAAAAGAAGAAGAAAACAAAATTGATTTTCTGATATTGAATATTTTTGAAAAATTACATCCCTTTACGGTGAATTTATAGACTCAAGTATTGGACTTTAGTTACAATTAGGAGTCCTAAGTACACAAGACATCTAACTCTACCTTTTAGGAAGTAAACTTTAATTTAAACTACTATTTACATGAGGACTCTAACTCTATCTTTAAACTTTAATTTAAACTACTATTTACATAAGGACTCTAACTCTATCGGATAATCTAACAATTTGCTTCCTGATACCTTTGCCACTCTGCAATTAAATGTGACGAAGAGTATTATATTTCTGTCTGTCACAGGAAAATTAGAGTATGAACAGTGATATAGAACATACAGAGAAAAGACGGGCTGCAAAAACAGAATACCTAATCAAGAATCTAATAATAAGGTGAAATGGTGAATTTACCATTCTTCGAATTCATTAGTAACCTAAAATAACTTTTCAGAATCTTTAAGAATGAATTAGGAATATTGCACCACGATTCTTCATTTTCTTACCCTATGCACCTTGGTAGATAATAATTTATCAATCTAGCCATTGCAATTCTCTCTCTCATTTTGGTTGTATTATATACCTCATCCCTTCAATTTTGCATTAAATTACTATTGAAAGGAACCGATAGAATGTGTACACCTAATTCCCAGGTCCAAATGAGGTTGTTGCTTTTATTTAATTTGGACAGAATATGTTTGTAGAAGCAGGTAAGTTCATCAATGTGCAGAAAAATCCTGAAATGCATGTGTATGTTACAAATTAGATATATCAATTAGGATAATACTCACTCAGAATTCATTGCTATCACTTTTGCCAGATATTGCGTTTCTTGTTTAAGCAGAGCTGTATTAGTTGAAAGTGTTTATGTGAACTTACCCATATGCATCAACAATTTCCTGAAAAGCAGCAGTAAATTTATTTGTGCGGAAGTAGGTAGGTGGTAACTCTCTTGTATGCAAGACCTGTAAAATGGCTCCAACTTGAGAATTGGAGTCAACTGAAGCCCGCTGCAATGCCTCCTGAATCTGAATAAAAATGCTCAAAGCCGTACATCATTAATGTACTAAATAAAAAGTTCTCTTTATGGTTGTACAAACACAAACCACAATTCAAGAAAGATCATGATGACACGAATTAAAATTTTTCAAACAAGCACAAAGGGCAGAAAATTAATACCTGTTTTGTGGCAAAAACAGGGCTCCATGCCTCGGCCACGAGACATTTCTTTGTTACATCAAGACTCAGCATATTCAGAGTATGATGGATTAATTTCTCCTTCTTGACCTACAGGAGTGAAAGAAAATATAGTTTACCCACTGAGCTTGATCCAAATGATATAGAACACCAATTTATGACTGCAACAATGCATTAGCATCTCATGTTCAAGAGGAAAATATAAGCACATGTCACATGCAAAAGATGATCAACAAGTAACATAATTTAAATGTCAAACAGACCTTAAGGTTCCACTGCACAAACTGGTCACCAATTGTCCGCAACAAATGGTCCTGGTGAAGCGATCCAGCATCTACTGTCGATTTTAGGTCCGAAATTTTTCCTGATACCTGAAATTTATAGTGACCGCAGAGACCAGTCAGGTAAAATAAATCCCAAAAATAACAAACAAAAAGCAGAAAGATTCAAGTTTTGCCAAGGGGTGCATCAAAAAATTGCAACAAGGGCAGGGGGTGTTCCTCATCAAGAAGTAAAATTGAGGGAGTGGTCGGTGAAAAAAAAGATATGCTTGCATACTCGGACAATCTAATTAATAGAGAATAGGAAAGCCTGAAATGTCACACAAACAAACATATTATGTTAAGAAACAATGAAGAACCAGTCTACCAAACCATTAAGAAAAGCAAACAGAAATGAAAGCTTAAAGAAGAAAATGAAATGATCCATACCTCAGAAATCATCAGAGCCTGTTTGCCACGGTCCTCAGAAAAAGGATAACGATTAGCTCCAAAAGCATCACATATCTTCAGAATTTTGTTCTTTGCTCTTTCTCCGGAGTAGAAAACCATAAATACATTTTTCTCCATCTGCACATTGATATTCACTAATCAAAGACAAACAAAAGTTGGTACAAGATTAGACAAGGATCTTCTCTTCATATGCACAGGCTTCAAAAGTCTGAGTAACATGAAGGAACACAAGAAACATTCTTTCATGTGCACGTGCGTATATATCTATTTGTATTCTGTGATGCAAGTATTATGCAGTAAACACCACATTAATATATCACGTGTATGATAACCAATTAAGTTCCTGCCCCCCTTCTCAAAATATCAAAAGAATAGGAATAAAACAGGCAAACACAATCATCTTCTCTCCAGAAACAGGATCAGTGACAGGTGCTTCTTCTATAGGAACCTGCTTGAGGAACAAATTTCCCCTAGTTGCACGAAATAAAATCCTCACAAATACCATAGACTTCCCCCTAGGAACAAGACCAGTAATAATCCCCAACTTCACTTGCTTTGACAAATCTGCTGAGGTTTCCTACATAAACAGTCAAGAAATTTTATGCGTAAAAGCATGCATCATAACTAATCAGGACAGTATGCTAAAAGAAATATGCTGATATACTTGCTCCTGTAACAAAGGAGTTTCTATGGATTCTTCACCCATTTGACTTGATTCCATTTCCCTCCGCTGAGCTGTAGCACTTTGTTGGGCTGAAGGAAAAAAGTCACCAGCCTAAACAGAAAAATAAAATTGTCATTTTATGCAATTATTAAGAGCATTCCAAGCTGGAAGGAAAAGAAAGAGATACCAACCTGGCTGTAGAGAGAGTGGCAGATTTTTTTTTTTTTTTTTTTTTGAAAAATGATTTACAGAGAAAATTTTATATTTGAATTTAAGTCCACTAAAACATTTTTTTTAGAAGCAAGAACATAATATGATAAAAATACTGACTTAAGTCTTTATCTGATTGAACATGCAATAACAATGTCTATTGGCTCCTATCCAATTGGAAACTCAAGTCTTTCAACTCTGAATATTTTATTCCACTAAAAATGAGTAATCTTTCTCTGGAAGAATTAGCAACTGCACCAGAAATACTTTAGGTTACTGTTTCTCATGATGCAAAAATATGCATGGGAACTAGCAAGATAACCGTGGCCAGCTTAATTAGGGCAGCAAAAGAAAAGCCATACCTTCTTCAAAACAATCTTATACTCGACCAGCTCATTATAACTACGTTGCAATTTTTCACCATTTGCATTCATTTCTATCAGCTCTGCTTCAAGTTCTCCTAGTTTCACCTAAATTCAAATGAAGAAGAAGAAGAAGTTGAGCTCAAGAATAATATAAAGTATAAACCATATCTTGGCAACAGTTATAAAGTATAAACCATATCTTGGCAACGGATGATGTACCTCTAAGTCATCCACGTCGATGTCAGTTTGTGCCACAGATTTTGCTGTAGGGGATATTCCTGCTTTTAACATTTGCTCCTTGAAAAAACGCAAAGTGCGTGCCATCTCTCCTCATTTTTTAATCTTCATGAGAAAGAGATGTTAAAGACAAAGAAATAAAAGCAAAATCTCAAAATAATACTTCAAAAGTAAATTATGGGAATGAAAAAAGAAAAGAAAATACCTGACCAGCATAAGTTCGTTGAAATGGACCTTTCTCTGAATTTAACTGTAAGACAATCACACACACACCAAAAACCAAACAAACAAACATCAGACTCAAATTTCCATTAATTGATTCATCAAATCAATGAAATCTTTAACAAAATAGCTGCTCACGCATTCTACAAAACAGAACTAGAAAAAGAAATATACTAATAGATGAAACCAAAACCCTAGCAATCATCGAGAAGAAATGAACCAAAACGAGATATCGATCCTTACTACTAACAATGCAGGGCACTTAATTCCATTCTAGGATTTTTTTTATAAACCACGATCAAGACTATAAAACATAAATTCAAGTTCTATTACATCGTAGAACAAAGTGAGATTACAAATTTCCGATAGAAATGAGGCATCGAATAGCAGCATTATTATTAACACAAGTGATCACCATTCACAAGTTAAAAAAAAAAGACAGTGTACGGACGTCTTTGAATTGGAGAAGACCGAGGTCACCTAGATAAGAGACGGTGAGGCGAGCGGACTCCATCGGAATGATGAGCTGGACCAATTGCATTGGCTCCGAACGGAACAGATCCATCCGGGGACAGCATCCACCACGAGAGTCTCCCATTGGCTCCCGACGGTTAAGATTCTGTTAACTTTCCGGTGACGAGAAAGCACGCGGGGATCGATAAACGGAGTGGTCAATCTCCTTTGATATGGTTTGGTTTTTGGAGTTCAACGAATCAGCAGCGCTTGTGCGTAGTGAAAAACCAGAAAACGCAGTGTCATGAGGAGGAGAGAAACTAAACTGAGAGCGAGCGAGCGAACGGTTAGATTGTTAAGATTTTATTTTTCATTTCTCGTTTCCTTATTTGTTTTCTTTTTCAATTCTTATATTTATCTTAAGTACATTTATCTCAACAAAAATTTAATATATATAAATGATGATTATGGCTTGAAATTTACAATGTAAAGAATATATTTTGAGTAAGATAATTTTTTTTGAATAAATGGTATTTTATTCATCCAAAGAACCACCATATAAACCACAGGACAACCTCAAAATCAAACAAAATCACCCATCAAAGAACCCTATACAAATCCCCAACTAGCTAACAAAAATGGATCAACATGATCAAGAATAAAAAAATTAGAAAGTCTCAAATGAATATCAGATTTAATCAACCTAAACAGGCCTAAAATTCCTAACCTTTTTCCTCCATGGATCCTCATATTTCTCTCATGCCAAAGATAATATGTAAAACATCTCCAAGCAAGGCGTATAGTGGCAGCTCTCGAAGATTTCCACCTCCCATTCTTCATCACCCAATCGAACATCTCTCCCCAAGAAACATGCGGACTTTGCACACCACAAGCCTGCAAGATACGAAACCATAACAGGTTTGAAAAATCACACTCACCAAATAGATGATCTCTAGTTTCAGTCTCGACTCCACACAAGCAACAGATTGGATCAACCTGGCAGTCCCATCCCAATAGCCTACTCTTTGTAGGTAACCTATCTAAAACCATCAACCATGTTATAAAGGAGTGGCGAGGAATAGATGGTCATCCCCAGACAGACCGAAACCATACAACACGATCTTGCTTGTGCCTAAGCAATTCTCAAACTTTCCTGGCTTTAAAAACATCAGACAAGCTGTCAACAAGAGCAAGATTCCCCCTAAGCTTCAACAAGTTTTTTCATGCCCAAATGTGATAGGACCTTGCTTGCACCTCCCACACCGAACAACCTTTTAAAACGTAATGTTGCATCCAAGCAACCCAAAGAGACCCTGCTTGGGAATACAGTAACCACAAAGCCCTCAACATGCAGACCTTATTCCAAACTAGAAAGTCTTTTATACCCAACCCCCCTCATTTTTTGGGTGACATACTATCTCCTACCTGACCCGCGCACCCCGGGCAGATCCTTCTTTCCCTTTCCATAGGAAAGCATTGCAAAGACATGAGACTTTCTTAATTACCTTCGAGGGCAAGAGGAAGACCCTACTCCAGAAATTCTGTATGCTAAAAGATACAGCTTGAATTAGTTGCAACCTCCCAGAGAAGGACAAACACTTAGCCGACCAACATCCTATTTCCCTTGTGATCTTCTGCATCAGCCCTTCACAATCAGCAGACGAAAGGCACTTCGTGACCAAAGGCACGCCCAGATAACGCACTGGCAGTGTACCAAATTGAAATCCAGTCTGCACTGTAATTTTTTGCATCACAGATTCCTCAACCCCAGCAGTAAACATGTCACATTTAGACACATTAACCTGCAGCCCAGACATAGAATAAAACTTGTCCAAAACATTCTTCACTCCTAGAACAGAGTCCACATTCCCCTTAGTAAACACCATAAGATCGTCTGCAAAGCACAAGTGAGTGAGTTGAATCCTCTTGCATTTCGGGTGATAGTCAAAAACCCCAAAGCGACCAGCCCAATTGAGAAGAGCCGAAAGTACATTCATAACCAAAATGAACAAGTAAGGGGACAGAGGGTCCCCCTGCCTAACACCCTTTGCACCAGCAAAATAACCAACCAACCCCCCGTTTATATTCATAGAAAATCGAGGCCTCGTAATACAAGCTCTTATCCACTTCCTAAAGACTTATGGGACCCTCAAAACGTGTAAAATCTGAAAAATAAAGTCCCAGTTCACCGAGTCAAACGCCTTTCGAAGATATATCTTCAAAGCACACCTTGGAGACAGGTGTTTCCTCCCATACCCATTCACAAGCTCCTGGGCTAGCAAAACATTCTCAACTAAATCACGCCCAGATAAAGAAAGCACATTGGTTCTGAAAAATAATGGAGGGCAGCCACTCCTTTAGCCTATTTGTGAGAATCTTTGTAATGCACTTGTACACTGTGCTACAACATGAGATTGGCCTGAAATCAGTCGCTCTTACAGGAGAAACCACTTTGGGGACCAAGGTGATAATTGTAGAGTTGAAAGAATATGTTTGAACACACAAAATAAATATATATTGTTTTATTTCAAAAATGAATTTAATTTTTAAATTAAATATATATTGATTTGAGTAAGATAATTTAATTTAATATATATTGATGTATTTTTTATGTTTTGTACATATTATAATAAAACTAATTTTATTTTATAATTTTTAAATGTTCTCGTAAATTAGTTTGAACAAAGAAAATAAATATATATTGTTTTATTTCAAAAATGAATTTTTACTTGATTTTTTATTTTGTTCTCCACTTTTAAGTTTAAATTTGTACTAGTTATTTTTCATATTATCACAATACGTTTTAAAACTCATAGAATAATTAAAAAAATTCCACTTACTAACTCCTACAACTATATGTAAGTGTTCATAAAATATTTTAATTCTTTATATAATCATCAATATACGAAATTATTTGAATAATCGTATACTTTAACCAAAACATGATATCAAGCCAAATAAAATATATTCAAAATATTAATTGAACTGTCAACAATCTCTAGAATATGTGGTTACAATTATCAATTGACATCCTTCCCTTCCCCTTCTTGTAATCACTCATTTTTATCCGGTTTGTAAATAGTATGTTAATATATTAGTATAATAATTATTGCATGTATGCATACTATATTATATGTTTATTATATATGTGCTTAATGTACGTAGAATGTGGGGATGTGTGCATGTATATTATATACTATGTACGGTGTATGTGTGTCACATATCACGTATGTTTTAATAGTTTATATATGTACTAGGGTGTACTTGGTTATATTAATCTTGTGTATAAAAAGCGCGTATATGTATACTTGTGTGTATGTGATATATATATATATGTGGTTTGCATGTGCATGTATTATGTATGTTTGTAGTATGTATGACGCGTGTATGTATATATATATATATATAGGTATGCGTGTGTATTGTGTGACCGTGTAACATGTGAATGTTTATATTAGTTATGTGTATAATTATGTGTGCATGAACATTTATATGTTATATTAACTAAGGACGTGTAACGTATATGAATGTCTGTATGCTATACGTATATGTGTTCTCGTACGAATGTATATATATGCATTTATTGTTTATTATATTAATATATTATTAATAATATATATATCTACATGTATAAACAAATCTGAAAATAAAGGCCCAATATTATTATTAAATGTCCAAATCCTTAATTACAAAGCCCAAAAAATATATGTTGCATGTGGTACCAGGCCCGGTTGGCCCGATCTAATTAACCAAAAAAATCCTAGAATTTAATCTACCATCCCATCTTTATCCTGCAGCCGCCGTCATCCTGGCCGTTGGATCAAGTCTTAATCCAACGGTCCAGATCAGTCCAAGTTAATCCAGCTGGCGCGCGTGATGTCATTCTCCAGACTGCTCACACGTGCGAGACCGTTTGTTCTCCCTCCCCCATGTGTCGAGATCGGAGGCAACTTTACTCATCCCAAGACCAGATCTAGGCCATTCATTTCCCATGCAATCACAGCCGTTGGATCAGATATGATCCAACAGCTGTGAGTGAATCTGGCCGAAGCGATACTGCCACCAGGCTGCCTCCACCATACCGCCGTACAGCCCTCCCTCAACCACCGGACATGCCAAGCAAACACAGAAAACAGAAATGTCAGATCCAAATCAAGAGCAGTATTTACATTTATTGTAACTTGTTTGTGTAAACAAAAACGAGAGTATGCATATATACAAATGTAACCCACCATTGTGTACTCAGATATCAGATCAAAAAAAAAAAACAACAGCGATCAGTTGGGAAAAAAAGAGAAGAAATGTCCAGTGGTAAAACTTATTGTCTTTCTTTCTTACATACGCATGTAAAAAAACAACAAGGAGATAGAGCTTTACCATAGTTAGGAAACCCTTCTGGCCGGCGACAAACTCTCAGGAGTGAGCCATTTAAGAGAGGGGTTTTCCTTTTTTTTTCATTTCGAAGGTCAAGGTTTTATATGGTTTCATGTTTTCTTTGTTTTAAAAAAAGAGTTTTGAGGGGAATCGTTTTAGATCTAGAGGGAACAAGTTTAGGTATTAAGATTCGGAAGTCAGATTTGGGTTATGAAGGCAGAAATGAGTTGTTTTTTAGGTCCGCCGCCGCCGGTGAAAGACGGCCGACGGTGGTCGATGGCAGCCGATACGGCAACCGGCGGCCGGATTCTAGGTTCGAACCCAGATGACCCTCTTCGGTTGAACATTTCAGGGAATGTGGGGAAAGAGTTTATTAAAGGTAAAAAAAATGATAGGTCTGAAAATTTTCTTTTAGTTGTGATTTATAGAGTCATCCAAAAAATAAAATGGTATAATTACCCACTAAACCCCCCGCGTTTGTCAAATTTTCAAACCGAGTTTGCCCCTTGAGTTAATCACAACCCCAGTCCTCCCTGGTTTGCCGAAAAATCCAATTCAACCCCTAAATTAAACTAAAATCAGTTTCAAATGGTCAATTTACACCCTTAGTCATCCCATGTTTTGGATATTTTCAGTTTGAATCTGCCCCTTGGTAATATTACACATCTAAATATGCTTTTTATTTGTTTAATATTTGTCTACTAATTTTGTTTGTATTCCATTTCAACCCTTTTCCAGTTTTTTTTAAATATTTTTATCATTTGTTTTAAGTATATTTATTTTATTTGTTCTTTGCATATACATATGCTTCATATATTATGTTTTAGGTTTTTATGTGCGCATTAATACGGGTTATACCATGCTTTTAGTTTATTAATTCATGTTGTGCATGTGCTTGATTTATTAATTATGTTTTAGTTTTAGTTAGTATCGTATTTATATGTTTACATGGTTTTTATGATCCTTTTGCATTGTAGGTCGCATATTAGTTGTGGATAATAAATTTATTATGTGGCATGTTATGCCTTTTGTAGCCTTGTTAAAACATGTTATGTTTAGGCTATTTTGTTAAATCCATTAGCTTATGCATGCTACCTTTTTATTTAAATGGTATGTAGGTATTTACAAATAATTTACGTGTTTAGGTATCTTTGGTCTACGTATAATTATTGCCATGATCATGTTAACATTTGGAAACATTTTGATATAGACATTTAGATGTGTTGTTTTAGTGTAATATTTTAGTATTTTGTTTTACTTGCCTAGTATCATATATATGTATCATGTATATTGCATTTGTTTTTCTTATATATGTGATTAAGCATGCTATGTCTAGTTAATTCGATCTCGAAAAATGTTTTTTTCCTCTTTCTTTTACAGTGTTGGTGTATATATGTTTTACTTATGGTTAGTCTTGATCCTTGTACATGTCATTTATATCTATGTTCATGCATTTTATTATTTTTGTTTAATATTAGGATGTTCCCCTTTTTTATGTTTTAAGTATTGTTTGTGTTTTTATGCGTAAGCATGTTAGGATTAATTACTTTAGTTTCTAGAGGCATGTTTTTTTCTTATTCATGTATTGTATTAGCACCGTTTAATTTCGTAATCTTCTCATTTTATGTTTTAATATCGCGTCAATGTAAATTGCATGTTTTATATTTCGTTTTTAAGTTGCATTTCGGATATATTATTGTCAATGTGGTGCCCTTTTATTCGAGTGTAAACGGGGCCAGTATCATGCGTAGTGATAGTGGTTGAGCGTTTACTCTCGGATAATGGGGCCTTTAAAATCTACTCGCACTTATAACCAAATCTTAAATTAATCGTCACTTTAATCCGGAAAATCTAATATTAATAAAGCGGTAATTATTAAAGTACCAATTTTGGACGGTATGGGGTGCTAATCCTTCCCCATCCATAACCGACTCCCGAACCCAAAGTTTTCAATATCTCTGGTTTTATGGTGTCCGTCCCACCTAAGTGGCCGGTGGCGACTCCATTTTCTTAAATAAAATACGGTTTCTTCTAAAAACCCCACGAAATAAACATGTTTATATCCGAAAGACAACCAACACTTCAAAAACTCGTTTTTTTGTGAGAGGGGACCATGCTACACTTTCCCTTCCCTAGGGTTGTGGGTTCAAGTCCCAGTATGAGCAAAATTTCCCTTTCCCTCTCCTAGGTTGTATGTTCAAGTCCCAATAGGAACAAAATTCGAATTTCATCATTTTGTTAAGGCTAAAAGAAAAAAAAAATCCCTATGTATATTTTTAGTTCAAGAAAGCCCTCAAACTATTGTATATAACCACTTTAATTTTTACTATTTTTTGTTAGGAAAATTCCTTTTGATCAATTAGAGGAACGTCGCAATTTTTTTTAAAATAAATAATTTGTTATTATTCATCCAAAGAACTATCTATGTACAGTAACTACCAATACAACAGGTAACTAATTACGACCAATCAAACAAAAAGAAAAAGAACATTAGTAATGAAAAATCACGTTACATGTATTTTTATTTATTTATTTTTAAATAGTCTAAAGATAATTAAAAAGTGATATATATTCATATATTTATTTTTATTTGTTTGAAATTTTTTTTAGAAAGGGAGAGATGAAACAGCTAAGGGGTCAGGGTTAGCTGGAATTTTATCTGCTTTCCTACAGCTGAGAGGGGTTTGGAGCTTATGAATGTTATACTATAGGAAAAAAAATTTGATACAAATGCTTTATAAACTAAAGTTTAAGATTTAAAGTTGAGTGGTTTAGGTTTTATGGGTTAAAATTTAAGATTTGTGTTTAGAATTTATGGTATAAGGTTGATAGTTTAGAGTTTATTTTTTAGGGTTTAGGGTTATAATTTTAGGATTTGAGTTTTACCGTGTAAATATATAGACTTGTATAAAATAAATTTTACTCTAAATCATAAATTATAAACTATAAATCCATTTTTTAATAGTCTCAGGATAATTATATAATGTTATATGTTCATACTTCTTAATCATTTGATAAGGCACATGTTCAAACTAAAATCTCATAACATGAATATCATATTATTTTCACTAAGGTCACTCATTAAGTTCAAATACTAAAATTTAAAAATTTTAAATACTGAATTTTAAATTTTAAACTTTAAAAAATAAAATTTAAAATTTAAATAAAATATTAAACTCTAAAATTAAAAAAATTGTTTTTCATAGTTTCAAAATATTTTCTTTTAATATATGCTTTTGTTTTTTAATTTAATATGTTTATCTATATTTTTGTGAGATGACTAATAGCATTAAAGGAAAATGGAACATTCGGCGTCCGTAAGTTGCATACAAATCTTTTGTTTTTATTTATCCTTACCAAATCAAGAAATTTTAAAATAAGATAACTTAAGGTAAAGTTAAAATAAAATAAAATATGTGTAATTATATAAAATTTTATTATTTTTGTAAGAATTTGTATAAAATTAAGTAAAAATTTATGTAGATTTTTATCATTTTTTAAAAATTTGTACAACTACATAAATTCTTATTAACTTAGTAAAATTTTATATAGACTTTACCTTATACAAGAATCTGTATAATTACACAAACTTTTATATTATAACTTAAATTTTTACTATTTATATAAAAATTTATATAAATCTTCATCTAACCCTATGACCACCCCCACCAAATCTTGCCTTTTCACTGCTTCTATATTTTCAATCACCACCGGTATCTTTCCCATGCTTCTTTTCTTTTCTTTTCATCACAGACATTTTCCCACGCGCTTGCTGTTACTACTAGTATATAAACATAGAAACATCATCAGCCATTGTATCTCAACGTTCACACTTGAAAATGGTGGTGAGCACCGATCAGAGTACTTTCCCCCGCAACACGGGGTTTGGATACTCGAGCTTAAACCCAGAAGCCCCCGAGTTTATCCCAGCGAGATATACTTGTTTTCCCATGTTCAATCCAAGTCTAAACCTAACTGATTTTGTTCATTATCCGCCACCTGTCCAATATCCTCTTGCTGTCCTAGCTTCACTAGTTGTTCACAATCAAAATCATGCGGTGCCCCAGTTGTCGGACTCGGAGAAGGCTGTTGAGCCGGTGACCGAACCAACGTCTTCGTTGCTGGAATCCTTCAACGCTAAGAAGGTTTTGTATAGAATTATGCATCACTTGAAGGGTAGAAGATATGGAAAAGAAGGGATTTCAAGGGCCGATCACGGTACTCGAGCGAGGGGTAAGCATGGGGAGAAGAAGAAGCATTTTGGCGGAAATGCTGATGAGTACCCAAGGAAGAAGGTTCAAGACAGGGCTGCTAGTATCAAAAGAGAGAAACAACCATTGATTCCACTCAAATCTGATGGAAATGAAGCGACAATCATGTTAAAGAACATTCCCATCAGACACACGTATGATCCTTCGATTGCACAATGCATTTCAGCCACTTTCCCGCTGCTTACTAATACTATTGATCAATTTGGGCATTTCTTTGAATATTTTGTTGATAGCTTAATACTGATGGATGATTTCAATGTTTCGGGTTCTTTGTAGACGAGAGATGCTGAAGGAATTTCTTGATCAGCATTGCATGCTTTGAAATCTCGAGGCCAAGTCACAGAATGGCAGCGGAGATGATGAAGAACCTTGGTTGTCAGCGTTCCCATGGATTTTATGTATGTTATTACCAATTTTCACATCTCTCTATTATTTTATGCGGTTAGTTTCTTTATCGTTTTAGATCAACACACACATATATTGCTTGCAATTTTATCCCTTTCTTTGGAGTTTTGATGGGAATGTTATTTGGCATCTTCGCCATTGTTGCAGTACTAAGTCAAACAACCCCAGTCGTTGCAAGTAAGTTTTATGATGCATGGCATGACAAACAGTGGGAGTGTTTCAAGTCAACCAAGATTCGTCAAGTATATTGTGCTAAACTGCAGGTATACACAGACATTGTATTAAAACTAAAAGCATGCTTTTTTTTCTTTCTTTCACACGTTTATGTTGGTTAATTCACCAGGGAATTAAAGAGCTGGTGAAGCACTTTGAGAGGATGGGGTTCCCTTGTGAAAACTTCCAACCTTCAAGGTTCAACCCAGCTAGGGTGGACAGTGTCACCTGCTTCTTGTTAGGATGAAAATAGATGGCTTAAATGAAAAATAAGTATACAAATTATATTTTTTTAAACTATAAGTGCGAAAAGTTTTAATAATTGTAATTTTAGGTGTCTCACAGTTAAATATTGTTCATTTTTAACCAATCAATGCTTGACACGTGATACTAATTTTATTTTATTTTTAATTTTTAAAGAAAAACACTAAAAAAATTTATTTTTTCATAAAATCCTGAAACTTTGCAGATTTTACAAAAATTCTCCAAATCCCTAAAATTAACCAAATTTAAACCTTCAAATCGTTGCCGCTTCTGCCGCCGATCGCTGCCCCTGATCACACCCTTTTGGTCGCTAGACCAAGGAGTCATTGTTCCCAACACGAAGAACGGCGTACCAGCCGAACTTTGATTTCGTGTTTTAAGTTCGACGTTCGGCTGCACGTCGTTCGCCATTTCTGACGACACTGTATTGAGGGAAATGACCGTCTTGGTCTGAAGACCAAAGGGGTGTGGTTAGGGGAGGTGATCGATGGCGGAAGCGGGGGCGATTTGAGGTTTAGGTTTGGGTAATTTTAGGGATTTAGGGAATGTTTTTGTAAAATTTTTAAAATTTTGGGATTTTATAAAAAAAATTATTTTAAATTTTTAATTTTGAAAATGAAAATAAACATGTCACGTGTCCAGCATTGATTGGTTAATAATTTTTTAACACCCTTTAACAGCCAGACACCTAAAATTATAACTGTATAAACTTTATGCACATAAAATTATAACAGTTAAAATTCTGGGCACCTAATTTTATAAAAAAAATACTTTTGGTAGAATGTTGCTGATAGCAAATTAAAATTGGGGTAAATCAAGATTTTGCATTCAGCTTTTGGAAAATTAAAATTTAGGGGTTAAAATGGTGGACAAACTAAAAAATGAAGATTAATTTTTTGAGTATTTTTGTTATTTTTAAAATTTTTTGAGTAAAAAATTGATTTGACTCTCCAAATAAAAAAAAAAAAAAAGCTTAAGACTTTGTCCAGCGGAGATTCATGAACATAAAATCTCTGCAATCCGTCATTTTTAGATAAGTTGGGAAAATTATCTATCGAAAAATGCCCGTTTAAAGTGCAAAATCGGGTGAAAAAACGGTCGTATCTTGTTCAAACACTACTTCATTTGGTGTTTTAACCCCGTTAAAGAAGTTGTGCTGAAAGCAACCTAAATCTTTGCACTTTGAGTTGAGTGACAGAGCTTGTGTTCTAATCTGGTTGTGTGGCCGGCTTCTCTTATAATTCTGGAATTTGAATCGAAAGTGGATTCAGGGAAGTTGGGGATGAGTGGAGTTTGAGGCCATTGTTTGATTTGACAGTTTCGAGAAACCTAAAGAAATGATGAAGCTGCATAATCATTGATTTGATGCGATAGTGGAAAATGAGATGGGACAGAGTCAGACACTACAGTCTAGGACTAGGATGGTAAACCCTAAACGTTTAAAATCAATGATTAACAGGCAGAGAGGACCTTAAATATAACAAGTTAAAATTTTTACTTAAATTTAAGAAAAAGAGTATATCATTTTTACTTAATTGAATGATTAAAAAAAGTAAGATCAATTTTACTTAATTGATATAACAAGTTGAAAACCTATTAGTAGATATAAAAATTTCATATAAGAATTTAGGATGCCCATAATCATATAATTTACTAATTTACTAAGTATTTTTTTTTGTAATTTAATCAATTGAAACTATTATTATTATAATATTTAAGAGCAGTTCAAGAATTTTGAAAACATTTAAACTGATTAATTTAGGCATTGGTCCACATTCCTAACATCCCGGTGGCTGTTATTCCTTTGCGGTCCACAAATTTGTCAGACAAATTTCAAAATTGAAAGGGAGAAAAAAAATAGAGGAAATCCCAAAATCAGATGTCATTTTCTCAAACACACTTCAGATTTAAACACCAAATCGCTTTTGAATCCCACCAAACGAATACTAAAAGAATCCAATACACAGCTGATTATATTGTATGGCAGTGCCACTGGATACCACATACAAGAAGAATCCCCCAACCTTGCTCCACCTCTAAAGCTGTCTGGTTTCAGTATATACCCAGATTTTCCTTTATTGTTTGGATCCGAACTTAAGAAATGGGAGCTTGATGAAACACCCAGATGATTTTTATCCACTGTTGAAACTGAAAATGGCTGCCAGACATGCCCAGAAGCAGATCCCGTCGGACCCTCACTGGGCTTTCTGTTTTTCCATGCTTCACAAAGTTTATCGTAGTTTTGCTGTCGTTATTCAGCAGCTCTACACCCAGCTTAGGAATGCAGTAAGCAAATCTAGCTTTTCTTCTTATAAATCATCTGAATTTTATACCACGAGTGAGTGATTCTAAAGTTAGATTAATAATTCTTCAAAAAAAAATCAAAATGTTTTGATTTTCTAATCTCAAATACACCCTTTTTTGGTGGTTTTGCAGGTCTGCATATTTTATTTGGTTCTTCGAGCTCTTGATACTGTTGGTTTGTTACCTTCTTCTCAATCTCACATTTCCCCATCGCATACATATTGGCTTTATTACATGATTGTTTGCTTACAAATTATAGTGAAATTTTGCATGTGAATCTTGATCCACTTCAATTCCTTTTGAAGTTTGGTTACAAATTAAGAAAAAGTGTTTTGGCTGGTTTCTTTTGATTCATATATTCATGCTATTGATTGGTACTTAATTTTTTTTCTTGCAGAGGATGACACTGGCGTTGCAGCTGATGTTAAAGTTCCCATTCTTAGAGATTTTTATCGTCACATATATAACCCTGACTGGCACTTTTCTTGTGAGCTTCTTTAAAGTTTCCCTCCTTAATATATATAGACTTGTTAAGAAAAATGAAGAGTCGAAGCAATGCAAACTCTTTCCTATCGAAATAGAATCTCGGTTTTCACTTACTCCATATAACTTCCTTTCATTTCAGGTGGTACAAAGGAATACAAAGTTCTCATGGATCAGTTTCATCTTGTGTCTGCTGCTTTTCTGGAACTAGAAAAAGGGTTATTATCCCTGTTTTACTCGTTCTTTCTTTGTTTATGCTAATCTTTTATCTTTGCTTTGGCCTATGTTATTTTAAATGTGTGTTCCAAGTTGTTTTTGCTTATCGATTTTGCGAAGTAACAGACAGTTCTCTGTTGATTTTTTTTTCAGTTATCAGTAGGCAATTGAGGACATTACACTAAGAATGGGCGCAGGGATGGCAAAATTTATTTGCAAGGAGGTTTGTTATTGATCATGAGTTACTTGGGACTGACTATTCGTATTTCATATCAGGCACTTCTGACTGAAGTTTACTGGACAAAAAGAAGTTACCAAGATAGGAAAAATGATATAGTTTCGTTACCAATTTGTCTACTAAGCTTTCACGCACGGTGTATGAATGAAGCATCAAAAGCACTGGTTGATCTCTGCAAGATAGTCTCATGCTATATATGAGAACTGATTACTCAAACTTAGCCACTAAATTTGCACACTATGTAAAATACCTTGTAATGAATTGGTATTCTCTTATATATAAATCCGGGAACTCATGTTTTTTATTGCAGGTTGAAACAGTTGCTGACTATTATGAGTATTGTCACTATGTAGCTGGACTTGTCGGATTAGGTTTGTCCAAGCTCTTCCATGCTTATGGATCTGAAGATTTGGCTCCAGATTCACTCTCCAATTCAATGGGTTTATTTCTTCAGGTATTTGCTCTCTGATATATAAATTAACCACATGTTTCATGCCTGGATTTTGTTGTTTGTTTGAAGATTTGATTCTAAAACTAAGTGTTTCGGAACGAAATGACAGAAAACAAATATTATCCGAGATTATCTTGAGGATATCAATGAGATACCAAAGTCACGCATGTTCTGGCCTCGCCAGATTTGGAGTAAATATGTCGAGAAGCTTGAGGTATACACTGCAGCTGAATTTCATTCGAGTAACTTCCGTGTGTGTATGAGTTATATTTTCACCCGTGGGACTTGAAATACGAGGAAAACTCAGTCAAGGCAGTGCAGTGCTTAAACGACATGGTCACCAACGCTTTACTACATGTTGATGATTGCCTGACATACATGTCCGCGTTACGTGACCCTTCAATATTTCGATTTTGTGCCATCCCTCAGGTTGGATAGAGTTTCATTTTCCATCCCTTTTCTTCACTTGTATATATCATTTGAGTTGCATGTCATTCTTAATCTTTTGCTTGAAGTGCTAATTTCTTGAGTCTTGCTTTAGATCATGGCTATTGGGACACTAGCCTTGTGTTACAACAACATTGAAGTCTTCCGGGGTGTTGTGAAAATGAGACGTGGTAAGATAATAGTCTTCAGAATTGTTTTCTTTGGTGATCAAATTTGAGGCACAGAAACTTAAAAGGGTTCAAAAGATTTCTTTAAACTTGCTTGCTTGGCAAGAATCGTAAAAATTTCCGAACTTGGTTCCTTTCTCCTTTTATGTCAATCTTAGATTGATCAATTTTACATCTTAAAGTTTCGGTCCATGGGATATATAGCAGTAATCTGTTACAATGCTTTTTTTTGTTTTAAAGTTCGATTCAACTCTGTTATGTTTCTAGGTCTGACTGCGAAAGTTATTGATCAAACAAAAACAATGGCCGATGTCTATGGTGCTTTCTATGATTTTTCTTGCATGTTGAAAGCCAAGGTATGTGCCAACCATGAGAGGGTGTCATTGGATGCGTTGTAGAACTCTGCATTATTTTCATCTATGCATGCATTTGGCCATTGTAGGTTTGACAAAAATGATCCTGACGCACAAGAAACAATGAGCTGACTCGATTCAATTCTCAAGACTTGCCGAGATTCAGGAGTCCTAAACAAAAGGTTCACGAATGTTTCTGGTTTCATATGATTTTTTTTTTAATTTTCTCTTTCATTCCTTCATATTAATCAACTGTTTTATATGGCTTTGATCAGGAAATCGTACATCATCAAGAATAACTCCGATTACACTCCATTTGTGGTGAGTCATTTCGGCTATTTTTGCATCATCGGGTCATATATAGTTCAAAAACAGTGACTAATTTTTAAACCCAACGCAGGTTGTTATGCTTATCATTATATTGGCCATCTTTTTGGTGAATCTGACTCCAAACTGGCCTCATAACTAGTAAGTTGGGTTTCTGTATACTGATAACATATGACAGGCTTATGTTACTTGAACTCGGGTGTTATCAGATACAGGTATGTGCACTTGAAGAAAAATGAGGAGTGGAGACAATAACAGGCGATAGTTTAGTGTAATTATGGGACAATGTTGGTTTCATTCACTAATTTGTTTTCCTTTGATCAGGACCATTCTGAAGGTGTTTTTCGTGTTTATTGTAAACCATATATATATATATATTGAGAGAGAAGAGATGAGATGGAGATAGAACTCGGTTTTATTGATCATTCAAAGGGTGAATTACAATAAGAGCAATGCTAGCTAAACTTCTCAGCTTAACTGATCCAAAGTGCAACTACTTTTCCGTGTAGAGTTGCCTAACCACTTAACTGCATTGGCAGTTAATGTAGTTAATGTTTAACAATGTATATACATACTTTTACTGTATATATGATGTTATTTCATGGCGTCCTTACATTAGCACAAGGCAAAATAGACGATATCTTTTTAACGTCAAACCGAATGAGTTGTTTGATATCGAAATCTAATATCAATCAAAATTTACATTAGCACAAGGCAAAATAGACGATATCTTTTTAACGTCAAACCGAATGAGTTGTTTGCTTATAATTTCTTAACTAATAACCATTTGGTCTAATAAAATAGAAACATTAAATTTTTAATAAAATTTTACTAATAAGAATTGAGTGCAATGATTTTTTAATAAAATTTTATTAATAAAAATTAAGTGCAATGACAAGACACATTATTCTTTTAAGGGGAGTGAATTTAAACTTTGAAGCTAAAATTATTGGAAGAGATAATTACAATAATATTATTATTTAATTTGTTATGGAAAAGAGATTTGAACATGATGTATAACTTATTAAATATAAGTATTGATCCTTTAAAAAGAAAATGCTTGATTTTTGCTCCAATGTCCAAACTCAAATCTATAATAATTTTGAATGTAATATGAAAAAAAATATAAATATGATCTAAAAATACTATGCTAATATCAACCAAACGTAAATATACAAAGAAAAAAACTTTGATACACAGAGTTTACACGTGCCTTTTAGTTTTAAGGGTTAGGTTTTTAGTTTAGGATTTAAAATTTAGGGGTTTAGATTGTAGGGTTTAGAATTTAAGGTTAGTGTTTAGAATTTAGTGTATAGGATTTAAGGTTTAGGGTTAGTTTTCTAGAGTTAAGGTTAGAAATTTAGGATTTAGATTTTTATAGTGTAAATACACATGCTTGTGTAAAATTAATTCTAAAGTTTTACCCATATAAAAATATCCAATTTACACACAACAAATTATAAACATAGCAGAATTATAAACACTTTACACTTCACATGCACAAAATGAAGCATGAAACCATGTCTCTAAAAAATTAAATAAATAAAAATAAAAAATGTATTCACATATCGATGAAAAAAACATTAAAAAATAGAGCATTTATTCTATATATATCACATAAAAATTAGGGCAAATGAAATCAAGAACTCTTCTATCTGGATACCCATAAATTATATAACACAAGAAGAAAAAACAGCACACACAACACAAAATCATATTTTCTTTTCTCAGACGCCAAACAAACAAAGGTGATCGAGTGTTAGAAAACTTCTACTACTTTACTCGCAAGAACACGTTCTCTTCTTTCGACATATGCAAAAGGGAACCAACCTGCTTTGCCCTTGCATTCTCCTTCTGCCCACCCACTGTTTGTCACCTGCCAAAGAGTATACAAAGTGAATCCTGGTGAGTATAATGTCAGTTTTCCGAACACACTGACTGAAACTAGTCAAACTCCGTTCATCTGGTTTCGATTTTATTCAATTAAAAAATCGAACAGACCGAACAAACTGACACTTTAGTAAAAGTATTATATTATTTTTATTTCGGTTAGCTTAGAATTTCAATATTATTCAATCAAACCAAACCCAATATAAGTCAAAAACCTCGGTTAGTTCAGCTTCTCACTCATATGTCGGTTTGGTTGTTTTTTCAAGTTTCTTTGGTTTTTCGGTATTTTAAAACCAAAACAACCGAATTCTCTGCCCTAGCAACAAGTGCAGCAAACAAAAATAGAAACTTGAAAGAGATATATGAATATATAACAGTTATGGTTAAACCTTCCGCACAACTACATAGTCTCCAACTGAGAGATTCAGCTCCGTGTCAGATTCACCGTTATACGCATACATAACCTGCAAAAATACATCAATCACTCGGTCATCTTACAGATTACAATAATTTGGTAATCCAAGTGTGCCAATGGCATTATATAGGACCAAATTTCAAACCTCGCCTAAAAAGTATCCCATGGCGCCTGTTGATTCACTATGTGTTTGAGATGCATAAACTCCATTAGCTTCCTCATACGATGGAGGTGGCGGCATATTGTCTGCCACACTTTGTGCAGGTGGTGCTTCAATTCTTTGTCGCTCAGATATCATCTATAAGGAAGATGGACGAAATCATGTCAGTCATAATATTGTAATTTAGTTGCAGTGAACGAAGATAAAAAAATGACTTGGTAGCACAAGCTGCATACCTCGCTTTCAAGCTGCTCAAGTATCTGAAGGACTCGTTGATGATATGTACGTTCAGCTTCAACCTTCAGGCCAAAGATAAAATGAGGTTATCCAGTAAGGACTACGGTTAAATAGTTTATTAATGTCTACACTGTGGCTGGTTAGAAGGGTAAATGTTCAAATTAAGTTCCTACAGCATGTAAAATAGAATTAAGTATATAATATATACAGAAATTCGGACTACCATAGCAATAAGTCTCTGAAGTGTCAACCTCTGTTGTAGAACTTCAACATTGGCCATAGCTGAAGTAGCTTCTTGTCCCAATGTCGACATGTTTGACTTCAGATCATGCAGTTTGTTCTCCACGGCTTCCAATTTCATGATATTCTCGTGATGTACAGGCATTTCCCTCACTCTCGCTTGGCGTTTGGAGACTTCAATTGTCTGTCTAGGTCCAAGAGGGTGTAAATTTATAGCATAATCAACTTCTCAAGTTTAAGCTTCAAAAATCATAAATCACAAAGTGCATATCTCGACAACTCTCTAGAGAAAACAAAAGGAATATAACTCTCGACAATTCTCTACAAAGAAGCCCCGTCTTCACAATTGATTAGTGGGCTTCAAGCCTTTCACATCATGAACCTAATTGTTCGGAATATGCATGAATGTGTAAATGTTCCTCATAAATTAATGCAAGCAGACATCCAATGCATAAGTAAGATAACAGTAGCCTATAAAACCTGTGATTCGGTTTCTTGTCGCAGTCTGTCATAACGCTGAGCAAGATGTCTTGCATCCTCCAAAGGAGCTCCCATTACCATAGCTCTTAGAGGCTCAGCAACCTAAGAAATCAAATCATTTAAAACATAACTCGGATGATTATATTGCTGACAATAGTCAGGCAGAAAGTAAAAAATCCTGTACAAATGCGAAAACGAAGAATCCATGTATAGATAGATAAATGACATATTAGACATGAGCCTGCTTCCATGGGTTCAAGAACTTAGATACCTAAATTTTGAGGATTTTAGGTATCACTGATAAAAATTGTAAAGAAACCTGTGTCCCAAGAGCCTTCAACAGATTCCCACGTTCCTTCTCCATTTGAGCACGAGCACGTCCGAAGCTTAATGCAGCTTTTGACAATGTATTGCCACTGGTACAAGTATTTTCAGAACCATATTTCTTGCTATCCTCGGACAATTTTGTTCCTTCAGAAAAAATACATAGTAAAACAATGATACTAAGTCCATTAAATTCAAAGTGGAATTACAATGCATGCTTCACTGACATAATACCTATTTCAACTTGTTTGGACCCAGTAACAATATATCCTTCTACACCTCGGACAATATCCCTTTGAAAATGCTGAAAAACAAAATCGACCAACGTGAATGAAAAAAAACAAAAGAGGCAAAATTTGATGACAGAGAACAACTGAACAACCTTGGCCGCACGCGTTGAGATATAGAGCTTCTCAAGTTTCTGATGTTGTTTGAGTTCTGCTTCATCGGTAATTAGGGTCGCTGAAACTCCAAATCCCCCGCCACCAAACTGTTTGAAGACAGCCTGAAGTAACAATCGGCAAAATAACCATTAAGTTGCTTACTTGCTTATAAACAAATAAAAAAACATACTGAAAGGTTTCCAGTTGTATTCAAAATACACTTAAGATTTCAATATTTTACATTCATTTTCATTTTATCATTCAACATTGAAAAAAAGAAAACATAGGTTCCAATTTAATCCTCTAATTTTAAAATTTCAATGAAGCTGCTAAAATAACTTCCATAACAAATCATGTTTCATTTCATATTCGCACAAGAGTTAATCATTTCCAAATTCTGTTGAATCGATTCAGGAATCATAAGCGCGCGAAGCAACACGGAAATAGATCAAAAAATTAGTTAAAAATCGCATAATCGAAATCACGCACGTTAACAGGCGAATCAAAAAGAAACAAAAAAACACAAAACAGAAATAGTGAAAATTTAGAGAGAGATCATGGATTAAGCTGAGAAAGGAACGTTGAATCGGATCTAAATAAAATTAAGAAAGAGAGAGAACCTGTTGTTGGCGGGCGACTTGTTCCCTGAACCGGGAGGCTTGTTTTCTGATTGCCTCCATTAAAACGACACAATTTGAACTTTTAACGATGGATTCAAAGAGCTGAAAACGAAGAAAGCGATATATACAGGGAGAGAAATCAAATTATCGAACTCGAACGGTGTGTGTTTTTTTAATTCGGATTCTTCAAGGAGCCTTTCTTTTGTTGGGTTACCTTTATTTATTCTTCTTTTTAAACTACACAAAACGTCACTAAATTATTAATAAAGTTTTATTTTATTTATTAATGTTTAAAAAATTATACTATAACCACTAATATCATCAATTTTTCAAAAATTAATTACTCTATCATTAATTCTAGCCATGGAAAGCTTTCTTACCTCCACCCCTGAAGTACCTATAATTCCAACACCAATTTCCGATATCTGTTTTTAACATGATTTCCGATATACGTTAAAACATCAAACATGAGCTAATATTGGTATATGATCTTCCAAACAATGGAAACAAACACACTCAGATACCCATAAACGATACTCCTTACCTGTGCTGTGCAGCGATACGGATGTGAATAAGCAGCAAAAGAAGACTAAACCCGATTGCCAGCATCTTTATAGTTTATTCTGCTCTAGATTGGCCAGCTCGAGAAGACAAAGGCCGTTAAGAGCCAAATCTTCAGCAAATATGAGGATAAGGATTAAGGATCATGCCAACAAAAACTTTTGGCTACTGTGAATTGGCTCTGCCAAAAACAAAACCATTCAAACATTAACCCACACAAATTATCTTGAGATAACATGTCTGAATTGACCGAAAATAAGGATGAGGCTATGTTTCACAGACTCGTGTGATTATAATATAAGGTACATGTTTGATATGGTTTAAATTTTTCACATATTTTGATAGCCATATGATCATATCTCAACATTCATGTTTGGAAATGTGTTTAGATAAAAATGTTGGACATGACTACTTTAAAAGAATAAAGAAGGCAACATGGGATGGAAAAATCAGAAAAACATAAAAGTTCGAAAGAAAAGTTCATAGTCAGGATGGTCGAGTGGTCTAAGGCGCCAGATTCAAGTTTTGGTTCTCGTTAGAGAGCGTGGGTTCAAATCCCACTTCTGACATTTTTATATTAGCTCCAATTTTGAAGCCTAATATATATTATACATATTGTTGTTTGGATTTTTTTATTATATTTGTATTTAGTATAGACATTCATATCTAAACTCCGGGGTTTTATAAATATATGGAAAAATTTAGAAAATTTCAGTTATACTCGCATCTATCCAAACTTTTCATATGAGCTCGGGACGGAGCCAGAATTTGGGGTTGGGGGGCAAAATATAAATATTTGAAAATGAAGGGGGCAAATTCAGAAATAAACCAATTTTTAAAATAATTTATATAGGAGGACCAAAGTGAAAAAATAAAATTTTTTAGGGGTGGGGGCAATTTCCCCTCCCCACCCTTTAATAGCTTTGTCCCTGTATGAGCTCTTTAAACAAATCCGAAGATATTACTAAATTTTTTTCTATTTATAACTCAAAGTATATTTTTTTGTGGAAAATGGACTATCGCCACGAGCCTCGTTTAAAACCTCCTTAAACCTAAATGGGGAAAAAGTAGTCATGGCAATAGGTACAAAATATCAGATGTTATACAACGAAAAAGCAAAACATAAGACCTCAGCAAAAAGCCTGATCAATGAGAACCAAATGAAGTACATCTAGAGGTGGATGCTCAAAACCAAACTCTTGGACATCAAGCCCCGCGCCATACATGCTAATCCATCGGCAACATAATTCGCATCACAACAAACATGTACAACCCGAACTTTTCTGTAACACCTCGATTCCGTCCCGGATCCGGAGCATCATTTTCGGGTCACCCAAAATCGACCCATCAAAATTTCTTGTTTAAAACCACAAGTTAGGAATTCTCAAAATAATCCAGTACCATAAAATCCACGTAGATAATGATATTAAAAGGGGTTTACAAAATATAAGTTCCAATTAAAATACTCCATTTGACCAAATACAGTAAATCAAAATAAAATACAGACTCGACTGTGGTAATGTCCTATGAATACAACCAGTCCAAACTAAACATCAAGTACTGTACTCTGAGATTGGCTCGATGCTGGAAAATCCTTCTCGATGTGCTCCTCAAACACACCCTGTCAACCTACGCACGGAAGAAACCACAATTTCGCACGCTGAGCTAACAAAGCTCAGTGGTACATTCATACTCTACCGTAATTCATGAGTATCATAAAACAAGCATGCATGATAATATATTCAAGAGTGCACAGAAAGGTTTCTCCACATCTAAGGATCATCTTCTAGCCTATCCTAGCTAGAGTTTACCACTGTCTCAAGATACCACTATTATGTAAGAAGTCTACCAAGCCATCCAGGCTTACCGTGCACGAGGTCCCACCGACCACTGATTTACGTCCCATACCCTGATCACATAGCCCAAGGGTTATCTAGCCTATACCTGAGATCACAAAGGTCATCGAGTTACATCTCATACCTTGATCACAAGCCCAAGGGTAATACAACCCGTACCCGAGATCACATAGCCCATCGAGTAACAACCCTACCCTGATCACATAGCCCAAGGGTAACTAGTCAACATCGTTTATCCATACAACAACGTAAATAACATACATTCCCTAATGGCCAACGAAGCCCTACTATTTTTCCCGTGCTCACACAGCCGTCAGGTTACCCGTGATCACATAGCCGTCGGGTAAGGATCATATCCGGATCACTATAGCCACAGATACGTCCTAGACATACTTGGATCACAATAGCCACAAGCAGTATTATCCTACGATCACATAGCCGAACAGGATTACTCGAGATAAGATAACCTATCGAGTTATTCGAGATCACATAGCCCTTCGAGTTGTATTTCCATATCCTGATCACATAGCCCAAGGATAGGTTTCGGACCGCATCCAGATCACATAGCCCATGGACACGTCGGATGTACTTGATCACATAGCCCGAAGTACATATCCTCTTATTTAAGTGCCCTTGCACTGACTCTAAGACATCCGGATTCCTGACCAGAACTCATACGATACCACATGCTCTCTCGAGCATCAATATATCTCACTGAGAGATAAAGGCTTTCAGCCAACCATTACCAATGCCTCAAGGCATGACTCGTTTGTTACACTATTTTAATATGTGTCTGTAGGATTCGTTTACGCCTTTCTCATTAGATTATCTCTTTACTCACGACAACCAGCCTACATGGGCGTCCCTTCAGCATACATCAAGGACCCCAAGCTACCTCGTAGCAATAACTGATCCACAACGGACCCCTATGGATTACCAAACCAAGCAACTTATCCAATTATTACTAAGCCATTAGTCCTTAATCCACATACGAGTTGCTAACCTATATTTCTTAGTTTTAGAGTTTGTTTTATACCTTTAGGGACCTACCGGATCCTTTACCATGAATTATAGAGCCCCCGAACGTGAACTCAACTTTCTTTGGCAGATTGCCCAGCAAGTATCGGTACTCTAAGGTGAGTATCGGTACCACCCTCCTAGTATCGATACTCCTCCATGAGTACCGATACCCTAACTAGGTTCGATAGAGTTAGACCACAAGCCGTACCAATACGTTCTTACCCCGTATCGGTACTCAGCATCGGTACTGGGATCGCCCCGTACCGATCTAAGCCCGTACCGGTACTCAACATCGGTGCTGGGATCGCCCCGTACTGATCCAAGCCCGTACCGGTACTTTACCCTACGCGTACCGGTATGCTAAGCCTCTCCTAGGCAATCAACATCGCGTACCGATACACCCTAATGGGTACCGGTACCCCTACTAGATTCGAAGAAGTTCATCCAAAGGACGTACCGATACGCTACGTACCATACCAGTACTCAAAGCCTTTCCAGGCAATGTAACAATACGTATCGATACGCTCTTGCGTACTGATACGCCTAAGCGCTACTGGATTTCCATTTGAGTGAGGGGTACCGATACACGGGGAGGCGTACCGGTACACCATTCACAAACCGTCCCTCAATTTACAAAGGAGTATCGGTACGCAGCCACCCCATACCGGTACTCGAGCCTAGATTTCAAAACCTAGAGCTTGGGATTAAACCAATCCCACCCTTAACCCCTATGAATAAGTCTCAAATCTTTCCTACAAGTTATTTAGAGTATATTAGATGATTTCTTACCAGTTTTACCCATTATCAACTCCCAAAACGTGATTTACCATTAGAGGGGTTTAAAGCTCAAGAACCCTAACTAAACAACCTATAAACATAAAACCAAGCAAGACAATAATCTTATGAGGCTCATGAAACGTAGGAGTCAGAGATGTACTGACCTTTAGCAAGAATTCATGAACTAAGGCAGCAACTAAGCTTCTTCCACCTCTTCTTCCTTGCTCCAAGCTTCAAACCCAGCTTCCACCAAACTAGGAGATATTTACCTTGAAAGATAGATCCTTTCTTGATGATCAAATCTCCCTTGATCACCAATTCGAGATTCACACTCTTCAACCTCAAGCTTTCATCTTTTCTTTTGGTTATTGGGTAGGAAAAATGAGAGCGTTTTTAGGAAAGGAGGACAAGGGAGCCAAGGTGATATCATCACCTCCCTTTTTCTGCAGAAAATGTTAAGGTTCTACCAGCCTTTGTCCCATATTTATGGTTTTACCATAATGCCCTTCCTCAAAACCCAACATAAGCCAAGCCCAAACCGCCAAGCAAGCCCAACAACGCACGGAGGCCCATAATTGCCCAACATCCCAGCCTGACGTATTGGTCCAAGACCCAGGTCAACGTCCATTGTTGACTCAAGAAATCCAGGTCGTTACAATTCTCTCATCATTCAAGAAATTTCGTCCTCGAAATTTAAACGGATGAAAGAGAGATGTAACCCGAACAGATCTAACCACCTCACTATTCAAACAGGATCACCTTGATTAGGGAGAGTTTTCCCACAATCTACCTTAAATAGAACCATATCATAAGCCACTCGCTCTCAATACTTCTCTTAAGGTTTCCAACGACTCTTTTTCAGCAACCAACGACACTTATGACGGACCATTAAACATGGCAACATAACCAACCTCGAGTCATGCTGCTCAAACATCAACTTTAAATAATCACCCTTAAATGATTCTATCTCGTTTAACCAATCATTTCTACTAGCATCCGTCAACCAAAACCTAACTTGGGCTTTATCTACGTCTAAAACGTTGCACCACACCCACAAACCATCGTCAGGAATGCGCCATGTCCAACAACCATATCCAGTCAAATCCTTAAATGACAAGCAAAACCCTCACAGCCGATCATTATCACCAATCCACCTTGAACTGACAGCTCTTTTCCCCAGACTGGACCCATCAAGTCAGAACTTAACCCTTTTTTAACTCGCTTTTACACGATCAAAAATCACTTTCGATTTTAACCACTTGGTTCTGAGCAAAGACCACCGTCACCTAGGAACTCACACAAGCAACCCAAAACTTAGCCATTCTACTTGCAAGGTCTAAGCATCTTCTTCCTCACCCTGGCTTCGGTCCCAATCATCAGACGTGAAAAAGCCATCGGACTGTTCTCAAGGATTGCCAATTGGTTCGTCTAAACATATTCCTTTGCAAAGTAACCACCCGGTTATCCTTGACACAACTATTGATCCACATTTTCACTACGCTACTCTAATAACTTCCATACTGTTTGCCTTAACCGATAACAATTTTGATCGACTCCGTTGGGCAATCCTAAAACCCCACAAAATCTAGCTCAACAAGTGCACCAACCAAGTAACTATTCTCACAATTCGCCCTTAGGACCTCAACCATGATCATCATGACTTTTATCTACTTTTCTAACGGTACCTTTACTTCGACAAACAACACGCGAAGCTCTCACATTCTATGGCCAAAACAAGGTCGCTGATCTCACAAACCCATCATCGTTCTTCCACCATTGTACTGCAGCTCAACACATCCAAGGCCACCATACAAGCTACTTACACGCAGACACGATCTCGCCAAAGCACTTGGCATCGACACCCAGTTGGTCGTTGGCACAAGTGTGCCTCTAACAAGAGTCCGTTAAATACCACGCCATGAAGCAATGGACATTCACAACGATCCCAGCCTTACCTTTATCGCGATTATAAACCACAATCAACTGGTAAGATTGCTCACTCACCAAGGGTACTTCTATACCTTCAAAACACCCACAACACTAAGACTAGGAACTCTTAACCCTCATGTATACAACACAAGCTAAAAACACCTTACAACCTGTAGAACCTTCCTTGAGCTAGCACTACGGAGCACAACGTCTACCCTAGAGAGGTTAAGATCCTACATAACCAACACTAACAACTAGATTCAAGCAATCTAAATTTCACCGCTTCTCACACGCAACCTACGACACACTTGCCCTCTCAACAACCATTTATGATAAAACCTTATCTAGCAAAGGATGCAATTCTATTTGTGCCTAAAGAACAACAAACCCAAGATTTACCGAGATGCATATCATAAGAACCGGTCTATTACACAACCAAAGAGCTAAACATCTAACACAACAGCTAAAACCAATACAAACTTATTTACCTTCCATATCCTTGGTCACAAACGCTGTCAACTCTAATCTGAGCTGCAGTCTGCCTCGTAACGCCTCGCGCGCCTACCCTGGCAGTGGATCTCACAAGACCTCTACCTCGATAGCTTGACGGTGCACTAGCTCCGCTTCTAGCAAAACTCTGATCAAGTTGGAGAGCAGCCAACCTTTGAGACTAAACCGATGAGTTCTCATCCATGACTGTGCAATCTTTTGCCATATGCCCTAGTGCCCGGCACCGATAACAAACCCTCCGAAGCAAAAGTATACTCCATGGTGATGTCAGCCACAATGCTCGCACGCCGGTGGTAGTGGTGCTCTAATAGAACCATCAACACTCCCTTTTGGCATAAAAAACAAAGAGCCTCTACGAACCTACAATCTAAATCCTAAGCTGACTCTCAGATACTGGTCTGAAGCAACTATCTTCAAATTCCTCGAAGCATAAAACCTCTCGTGCAGACAGGGAAAAGGATTTATGATATCCGGGTTCTCTGCATCACGACCTCTAGAATCCTCGAACTGGTTAGATGCTAAACTCTGAAGCCGCTCAAGTGCCTTCGCACTATTGGCCAACTCAGAGAATGTCCCAAGCGGACCCGATATCATATGCAACTGAAGGTTAACATTCAAGCCTTTTCTGAACCTCTTGTACCTCATCTCATCTGTGGCAACCAACTCTGGGGCATAACGGCTTAAATGCAGAAACTCTTTCTCATAAGAAAACACCGTTCGATCTCCCTGAACCAAATGCAGAAATTGGCCCCTCATCTCATCCATATGTACCTTACTGATGTACTTCTTCCGGAACTCATCCACAAAGATGTCTCATGTGGGGAGCGTAGGCTTTAGACCCAACTCTACGGTCTCCCACCACTCGTGTGCATTGCCCTTCAGAAAGGAAACAATGCAATCAAGATCATCTTCCGGGCTTTCTTTTATCTGTCTCAAGATTCTCTGTATGTCGCGCAACCATTGGTCAGCCTTGATAAGGTCATCCTCACCCAAGTCTTCGAAACTCTTAGGTCTAAAATGGTGAAGCCTCTCTACAGGGGTCTTGCGAGGCGTCTCGGATTACCTCGGGATAGCTTACACCACACGCAAAAAGGCAGAGGTTAGGTCGCGAAAGTGACTTACCTCTCCACTACCGGTTCCACCTTCCATCAATCCTTTTCTGAAACACAACAAACAAGGTGGCACATCAAGATCCCAAGTCTTATAAAGTACACTTAACTTTAGGGACTTGTATTCACTAGACACCTTACCACGACCTCTACAACACCCCGGGGTTTCCTAGAACCGACTAAACCTAGGCTTTAATACCAAATTTAATACCTCGATTCCGTCCTGGATCCGGAGTATCACTTTCAGGTCACCCAAAACTGGCCCATCAAAATTTCTCGTTTAAAACCACAAGTTAGAAATTCTCGAAATAATATATTACTGTAAAATCCACGTAGATAATAATATTAAAAGAGGTTTACAAAATATAAGTTCCAATTAAAATACCCCGTTTGACCAAATACAGTAAATCAGAATAAAATACAGACTCGACTGTGTAAGGTCCTATGAATACAACCAGTCTAAACTAAACATCAAGTACTGCACTCTGAGATTTGCTCGGTGCTGGAAAATCATCCTCGATGTGCTCCTCCAAACCCAACTTGTCAACCTACACACGGAAGAAACCACAATTTCGCATGCTCAGCTAACAAAGCTCAGTGGTACATTTCTACTATACCACAATTCATGAATATCATAAAACAAGAATGCATGATAATATATTCAAGAGTGCAAAAAAAGGCTTCTCCACATCTAAGGATCATCTTCTAGCCTATCCTAGCTAGAGCTTACCACTGTCTCAAGATACCACTATTATGTAAGAAGTCTACCAAGCCATCCCAGGCTTACCGTGCATGAGGTCCCACTGACCACTGAATTACGTTCCGTACCCTGATCACATAGCCCAATGGTTATCTAGCCTATACCCGAGATCACAAAGCCCATCGAGTTACATCTCATACCCTGATCACAAAGCCCAAGGGTAATGCAACCCATACCCGAGATCACATAGCCCATCGAGTAACAACTTTACCCTGATCACATAGCCCAAGGGTAACTAGTCAACATCATTTATCCATACAACAACGTAAATAACGTACATTTTCTATTGGCCAATGAAACCCTACTATTTCCCATGCTCACTATTGCGCGTAATAAGTGCTACGCAATTGTGCAAGTATACACGTCGCAAGTAATAAAGTGATATGAGTATCAAGTATTGTCTCCACAGGGATTGGTTTGGGCCACTTTGCTTAAGTTACTGCACTGTGAAAAGTAAAAACACAATTGATAATAGGAGTTCTAATTAACGAGAAAAGTAAAAGCAATAAACTAAAAGAGCAGATGAAAGAAAAAGAGAGAATATGCCAGGTTATCGTGAGTTGAGGTGTGATAGCCGATTGTATCGTCTTGGTAAAAGAGTGCAAAGGCAACTCAGTTGCCGTGGCAACTCGCACAGCGGGGTTGCCTTGGCAACTAATCGATGGTTGCCTGGGCAACTAGCTGGGTAACTACTTGGGCGTCTGGGCAGCAACTTCAAGGTTCGGCAGAGCGTTCTTCAATGGTTTCTTCTTATCCCTAAGTCGAAACTCTAGCTACTTGTGCATGCCTTGATAATACATCCCTGTGTGAATCAAGGGTGAACAACAACCAATCTTGCGCTCCTCTTAGCCGTTGAAATCCTTAACTTATTTCTAAGCCGGATTAATCTTCACCATCAATAGATTGAATAAAGACCATACTCATTCGTTTCTTGAATCTAACTCTCCCGATATTAGATAAATAGATGAAGTTACGAGATCATAAATAGATGAAGTTACGAGATCATCTCCCAATTCACTCGCAAACAAGAATAAAAGCCAAGAATGAGTAAACCTTGAATAGAAAAGTGCAAACTCTTATTACCTAAACAAAATCCAATAGTTTCTCACAACAACAAAACACAATAACCCCAACCAATCAAGTTAGTTCATGGTTGGGTTCAAAAGATATACAAAGAATAATCCCCAAACCATGAATCTAATGGAAGCAAAGAAGAAGAAGAAGAAATGGAACTCTCTCCTCCTTGTTATCTTGTCGAAATCTCTTCCTTCTTGCCCTTTGGAGTTGTCGAAAATCCTCTCCTCTTGCTCTTGATGCTTGTCGAAATTTCCCTATTGCTCTCTCCCTAGACTTGTTGAAATTTCCCTATTACTCTCTCTATGCATCTTGTCGAAATCTCCTTGCTATTTATAAGGCTAGGCCAAAGTCCTTCTTTGATGAGGAGTTTGAGTTGGAATTAAATTATCTTTAAAGAATATAATTCTTTATTATAATTGTATTCCTACTAGAACTTCTCCTATCTTCTTGGAATTTAATTCATCTTTAATCTCTGCATGGAAATCAAATTCCTTTGTGTTTGGGCTTTCCTCCACGTCATCTTGGGCTTGTATAGTCATTAATTTCGACATCCCTATTGCATTTTCTCTTTGTCGACAATTGCCATGGCAACTGGCTCGGCGTCTCCTTCATGCATTGCCCTGGCAACTAGCTCTGCGTCTCCTTCATGCATTGCCCTGGCAACTAGCTCGGCATTGCTTTGGCAAGTGATCCTGCACATACACACACAAAGCACACCAAAGCAGCATCTTTTCCACAAAAACTACCAAGTTATGTAATCAAGCTCAACGATGGAAGGAAACATGGATTAATGCATGAATAGCTAATTATGCAACTAATATGAGCCTAAGTCTAACAACAATATGAGTAAAAAGGGTAAGAAAAATAGTACTTTTGAACACTTATCACTCACACAGCCATCAGGTTATCCGTGATCACATAGCCGTTGTGTAAGGATCATATCCAGATCATTATAGCCACAGATACGTCATAGACATACTTGGATCACAATAGCGACAAGCAGTCTTATCATGCGATCACACAGTCGAACATGATTACTCGAGATCACATAGCCCATCGAGTTACTCGAGATCACATAGCCCTTCGAGTTGTATTTTTCCATATCCTGATCACATAGCCCAAGGATAGGTTTCAGACCGCAACCAGATCACATAGTCCATGAACACGTCGGATATACTAGATCACATAGCCCGGAGTACCCATCCCCTTATTTAAGTGCCCTTGCACTGACTCTAGGACATCCGGATTCCTGACCAAGACTCATACGATACCACATGCTCCCCCGAGCATCAATATATCTCACCGAGAGATAAAGGCTTCCAGCCAACCATTACCAATGCCTCAAGGTATGACTCGTTTGTTACAATATTTTAATATGTTTCTGTAGGATTCGTTTACGCCTTTCTCATTAGATTATTTCTTTACTCATGGCAACCAGCCTACATGGGCGTCCCTTCAGCATACAGCAAGGACCCCAAGCTACCTCGTAGCAATAACTGATCCACCACAGACCCTATGTATTACCAAACCAAGCAACTTATCCAACTGTTACTAAGCCGTTAGCCCTTAATCCACATACGAGTTGCTAACCTCGATTTCTTAGTTTTAGAGTTTGTTTTATACCTTTAGGGACCTACCGAATCCTTTACCACGAATTATAGAACCCCCGAACACGAACTCAACTTTCTTTGGCAGATTGCCCAACAAGTATCGGTACTCTAAGGTGAGTATCGGTACCGTCCTCCTAGTATTGATACACCTCATGGGTACCAATACCCTAACTAGGTTCGATAGAGTTAGACCACAAGCTGTACCGATACGCTTTTACCCCATATCGGTACTCAGCAACGGTACTGGGATCACCCCATACCGATTTAAGCCCGTACCGGTACTCCACCAATCGTGTACCGGTATGCTTAGCCTCTCCTAGGCAATCAACACCGCGTACCGGTACTCCCCAATGGGTACGAGTACCACTACTAGATTCGAAGGAGTCCATCCTAAGGACGTACCGATACGCTACGTACCATACCGGTACTCAAAGTCTTTCCAGACAATATAACAGTGCGTACCGATACGCCCCTTACGTACTGATATGCCTAAGCTCTACTAGATTTTCATTTGAGTGAGGGGTACCGATACATGGGAAGGTGTACCGGTACACCCCTCACAAACCGTCCCTCAATATACAAAGGAGTACCGGTACACAGCCACCCCGTACCGGTACTTAAGCCTAAATTTTGAAATCTAGAGCTCGGGATTACACGAAATCCACCCTTAACCCCTATGAATAAGTCTCAAATATTTCCTACAAGTTATTTGGAGTATATTAGGTGATTTCCTACCAGTTTTCCCTATTATCAACTCACAAAACGTGATTTACCGTTAGAGGGATTTAAAGCTCAAGAACCCTAACTAAGCAACCCATAAACATAAAACCAAGCAAGGCAACCATTTTATGAGGCTCATGAAACGTAGGAGTCAGAGATGTTCTGACCTTTAGCAAGAATTCACGAACTAAGGCAGCAACCAAGCTTCTTCCACCTCTTCTTCCTTGCTCCAAGCTTCAAACCCAACTTCCACCAAACTATGAGATATTTACCTTGAAAGATAGATCCTTGCTTGCTGATCAAATCTCCCTTGATCACCAATCCGAGATTCGCACTCTTCAATCTCAAGCTTTTATTTTTTCTTTTGGTTCTTGGGTAGGAGAAAAGAAAGGGTTTTTGGGAGAGGAGGACAAGAGAGCCAAGGTGATATCATCACCTCCATTTTCTGCAGAAAATGTTAAGGGTCTACCAGCCTTTGTCCCTCATTTATGGTTTTACCATAATGCCCTTCCTCAAAACCCAACATAAGCCAAGCCCAAACCACCAAGCAAGCCCAACAACGCACGGAGGCCCATAATGGCCCAATATCTCAGCCCGACGTATTGGTCCAAGACCCGGGTCAACGTCCATTGTTGACTCGAGAAATCTGGGTCATTACACTTTCAGTCCCTATTTATTAGCTCTCTCAATCATACTACAAGCGCATTATCCATTAAAGCCGTCGAATCCTCGTTTAACATTTGAACCACTATCAAATTAACAGTTTCTAACTCAATACGGCAAAAATCTAATCGTTGGACATGACAACGACCATCATACGTCGCCCATACCTCAGTAGCTAGCACCAAACAAACCCCTATACTCTGAGGAAACCCAAAATGCTAATTACCACTATTGTCTCAGATCACACCCTCAATCGCGACCATGTTCCTAGCACCACCCACAGCCCCATCGGTATTAACTTTTACTCAACCTTGCCTCAGACATGTACACAACACATGTTGCTTCCCATAATTATTTCCATGCACCATATTTCTAGGAGTCTCTACCAAACTCACACATAAGGCAGGGCTATACACCACCGCATCAATATAAAAGTCTCGACCATTATTAAACACAAAATGGTGGTGGTTCTTTCAAATTGCCCAACATGTTACCGCAAAGAGGATACTTTAATCTGCTCTCATCGTTTGATCATGCCCCCTATAGTTTAACTTCCCATGAAACCAAACGTCAAACGGCTTAGTAAGAAATCGTTGTAGCCGATTCGTCCAAACCAAGAGCGACCAAATTTGCTTCGCCCTTGTACACTCACAGAGGACATGTTCTAAATCATCGCTCCCATTCAAACAAATTATGCAACTACTCGATGAAGAAATATGTCTCCTACATCTCTCCGCTTTCGTGAGTAACCGACCATGTTACACTAATCATAAGAACGTCCAGACCCTCCGTGGCATATTCAAGCCCTACACACTGTTCCATAACCTATTCCCGCTAGTCATAGCATTATTACCAAGTGCCGCATAGGCCGAGGCAGTCGAGAATCCCCGATGGCTCTCCCATCTCTATCCCGGTTGATCACTTCTTAGAGAAGCATAAGAAGGCACCATGGTCGTGATCTTATGCATAATTTTCAGTGGCAAAGCTTGTCCAATGTGCATGTAATCTCGCTGCTAGATGCTTTCACCATTGTCACAACTAACAAACGTGAGAGGTGTGTGACGTTTGCGCAATACAGGGCTAATATATAAGGCAAATCCAACCAAATATCCCACCAAAAATCAGTTTTCCATCTATCCCAAATTTGCCAACAAATTCCACGCTGGACCTCATCCAAAATGTTGCTAAAACCCTTTCAAAGATGAGAAAATTTAGGTCGATTGATAGCAACAAGTATCAATCTATTCCATTTATACTTTGTCTTAAGTACCTTCAACCATAGATTATCCTCATTGCGTACTAGCTGAAACCCCACTTTCATCAGAAGGGCATTGTTATGACGACTTAACTCTCGGAGACCTAAACCTTCTTCGTCCCGCGACAAGACAATTGTTTCCCACTTCACAAGGGCTATCGCAAAAGATTCGTTCACTGATCCCTATACAAACCGTCTAATCATCCTTTTTATAGCATCAATAATCCTTTTTGGTAACCAAGAAGTTTGCATGACATACGTAGGAATGACCTGTAACACAAGTTTTGCCAAGGTAATATGTCTAGCGAGTGATATTGTATGCGTCGCCCACCCTGATAAGTGTCGTTCAATCTTCTCTAAAAAGAACTGATAAGTATCACAAGTTACTCTTTTGTGCAAAAGAGGAACCTTGAGGTACATGCCAAGATCTTCGGCAACCTCAAACCCAAACCCGATGGCAAAAGAGCTATTTTCAATCCAATAAACAATTCTTTGAAAAATAAATTTGGGTCTTAACAACACTAACTATGTGACTCGAGCAAGCACAAAAACTATTCAAAGCATTGCCAATCACTTTAATCTGCTCAATAGATGCTTATGCAAATAGGACAAGGTCTTCCATAAAAAATAAGTGTGAAAGACCAGGGCCATATCTAGACAAGTGAATATATTTCTACGCACCATTATTCACATGTCTCTCAATAGAATGGGTAAGTTGTTCTATACAAAGGATAAACAAGTATGGAGATAACGGGTCACCCTGTCTTATACCCCACAAAGGTGCAAAACTCTCCGTAACTTCCCCATTCTAGATTATTTGTGTAGAAACTGACCTGACACAATGCATAACCCATATAATAAACTGAGCTGCCAGACCTAGATCTTATAGCGTTTTTTCGATGAAATTTTACTCCAACCTATCGTAAGCCTTCTCCAGATCAACCTTGATAGCCATCCACGGTGTCGCATCGTTTTCTCACTCATAGTATGAATCACTTTCTGAGCTAAAATAATATTGTCAGTAATATGTCGTCCTGGCATAAAACTAGATTGAATCTGTGAAATCCATCCAGGAACTTGTGGCTTTAATCTATCAATAAGAACTTTGGTGATAACCTTATAAAGAACCGTACATAAACTAATCGGTCAAAATTGGCGAATAGTTTTCGGGTTTACAACCTTTGGAATCAGTACTACAATGTCATATTTATCGAGGTAGGTAACACCCCAGTAGCAAAAAACTCTTGTACAAACTAGAACACTAATTTGCCCACTATAGTCCAATTCTTTTGAAAAAACCCAGCTTGGAACCCATCCACGCCCGGTGCTTTAAAAGGATTCATGCTGAACACAACCCAACGCACCTCATCAAAAGTAACTGGCCTCACTAAATTCTGCTTGGCAGTGTTGGAAATTTGTTGAAACCCCCATCTAAAATCTTTCCTAGTTGGCTGCCTAGGTTCGGCCGAGAAAAATGCGTGAAATAACTCGACCGTATGCTTTTTGAGCTCGGTCACATCCGTGCACCATCCCCCAACATCTAAGCAAAACATTCGAATGGAATTACAGAGACGGCAGACAATAGTAAACATGTAAAAAAACTTTGTATTTCGGTCACCCTATTGAATCTATTGACTGCGTGATTTTTGAAACCACGGGCTTTCATCCTGTTCCAAGACAACACTCACTCCTTTTTGAACACCTCTTCTAAATTCAAAAGGAACGGGGTTCGACCACAATCAATAGCCAGCTCAACACCACATATACGCGCTAAGAGCCTAGCCTTTCGCCGCCCAATATGACCAAACACCTCCCTATTCCATCGTCTGCTTTCTCTTTGAAACTCAAATAACTTCCTGAAGACCGGGACATCAATTTTACAAGATTTAGTTAAAAGCCTCTCGAAGTTCGGATGCTCATTCTAAGCCGCAATGCAACGATAAGGCCGAGAACCCTGCCTAGAAGCACATACTTCCGTTGTAAACAACAATGACCTTTGATCAGACCCCATTTGCGAAAGATGCACAATCTCAGCCACTGGAAACACCTCATACTATCGACTATTACACAAGCCCCTATCCAAGCGTTGCCGAAGATCCCCACGCTCTCGTGTGAAACATGTTCCAACAAAACTCATATCAATAAGCCCAGATAAGAACAGAAAATCACAAAATTTCGCACACACCCCAAACCGACGTTGAGATCCTCCATGTCTTTCATCCACGCTGCAAATAGCGTTGAAGTCACCACCTAAAACTCATGGCCATTCACTCTCAGGAGTGAGAGCTTGACTCTGGTTCCAAACATTACTCCGCCTACTTTAGTCCGGACTCGCATAAATAAACGTTATAAAGAAATTTTTACTCGTACCGAGCTCTTGACACATCCCATAGAGGAACTGGTTAGAGACAACCAAAATATTTACACGCACTGTCTCCTTCCACAGCACCCAGATACCTTTAGAAAAACCATTCGCCTCAACATAATAAGAGAAATTAAAACCCGACCGCCGAATAAAAGCATCTGTCTCAATACCACTAACCCATGATTCCAAGTACAACAATATTATGCGCCTGCATACTCACCAACATTCTAAAATAGCGATTAAGTATTATGCTTATGTCTTCTTATATATGATACCAATAGCATAAATTTAAGTGGGTGTGGGCCAAGCCGATCAAGATTCTCATCCAAGGCAAAATAGAAGAAGTAAGGAGTAACAAACAACAGCGGGCGGCCCAAGTCCATGAAAGAAGTTAAAAAGAGGAAACAAAAGGCAACCGTCAGATTTCTTTCTTCCAATCCACATGTCTCTTCTCTTAGTATATTAGATTTGAAGAGCAAAGGGGAAAATGGCGATCACACTCGACAACGGATTCAAGATGCCAGTGGTTGGTTTGGGTGTCTGGCGTATGGATGGAAAAGACGTTAGAGACCTCATCATCAACTCCATCAAGCTTGGTTATCGCCATTTTTTGATTGTGCTGGTACTCTGCCTTTTTTCATACTGTTTCATTTTACATATATGAATCCTTCTTTGGATTTTAATTCTTGGTTGAAGTTCCTAGTTCGTTTTGGAACAATCTATATATCTTCTGCTAAGCTGTCTCTTTGTTTGAGTGATGTTTGGGGATAGAGTTAAAGGATGCAAATGGTGAGATTCGACTCTTGAGCTACTGGATGTCACTGGGTTGCATGAACCGCTTAAGCTTATTTCCACAGTCTGGGAAATTGAAAGACGGTTGTTGGACATTTGAAGATTTAGTCTTTAATACAGTGTTCTTTGTTTTTGTTTGTGTTTATGTTTCTTCGGCATATCTGCGATTATCTTGGGTTTGAGTTCCATATCACCGATTAGGAAATTGAAAGACGGCTGGGTGCTTGGAGATTTATTCTTTATTTCAGTGCATGCATTCTTTGATTGTGTTGCTGTGTATTGTTGGTGGCACATATGTCGTGCTCATGTATTCTGTGTCTTGGCTTTGAATGCCAGGGCTATTTAGTTTTGCAGATTGGGAAATCAAAATATGGTTGGTTAGTTGAAGATTTTGTCTCGGTTACAGAATGGGAATTTGTTGATTGTTATGTCATGTTTTCTAACATCTCTACATTGTTTTACAGCTGACTACAAGAATGAAGCAGAAGTCGGTGAGGCACTGTCTGAAGCATTCAAAACTGGCCTTGTCAAGCGAGAGGACCTTTTTATTACAACCAAGGCTAGATCAGCGGAAACTTTAATCTTCTTTTGCCTCAGGACTTATCACTATGTAGTTCTTATCTCATCTGGTTTGATTGCAGCTTTGGAATAGTGATCATGGGCATGTTCTCGATGCCTGTAAAGACAGTCTTAATAAGCTTCAATTGGATTATCTTGATTTGTATCTAGTTCACTTCCCTGTTGCCGTAAAGCACACGGGTAATTCCTGGTTGTCCTCTTAAGTCTTTAATTTTTTAGTATATGTTTTGCACATGCTGTGTACTTTCTTCTCTGTAAGTTTCATGTTGAACACCTCTTAATCTTGAGGGTTAAGAAGATGAACTCGATAGAAAAGCATTAATGTTTCGTTTTGATTTCAATGTACTACCCTTCGGTTATTTTGGGGTGTACATGCTAAAAGTTGTTGTTGAGTGCATTCTCCGGTAGTCCAGTTATATTTCTTGTGAAATAGTTTGAATTTATTTAAGCGGGGGGTGATGAATTTCTTTTGAAGGATCTGTTGGCTTACCCGTACTTGACATTCTCACCGAATCCGAGTAACATAAGTCCATTCCATTATTTGGATTATAATGCAAACTACCATTTCATAGATGGTGGGATGGTAAAAGGCACCCATTAGAAGCAATGACGAAGTTACTCTCTGATTTTTGCTGTAATTTTTATGCCTGCAGGAGTCGGTCAAACTGGCAGTCTTCTGGATAAGGATGGAGTCCTGGACATAGACACAACTATATCGTTGGAGACTACCTGGCATGCGATGGAAGATCTGGTTTCCAAGGGTTTAGTTCGTAGCATTGGGATCAGGTCTGAGATTTGTCTTGACTATCTAGTCATGTCCCTAAATCTTTAACCCTTTGACTTATATCTGATACGAAATTTGTGTTTGCAGCAACTATGACATCTTTTTAACCAGAGATTGCCTAGCTTACTCCAAAGTGAAGCCTGCTGTAAACCAGATCGAGACACATCCGTACTTCCAACGGGATTGTCTCGTAAAATTTTGCCAGAAGCATGGAATCTGTGTTACCGCCCACACTCCGTTGGGTGGCGCTGCAGCTAACACCGAATGGTTTGGAACAGCGTCATGTTTGGATGATCCAGTCCTCAAGGTTTGAGATTTGTGTAGTATAATTTTCAGTATCGAAGCTAGACCCGATGTTATTTCATGTAGTTTACTTTTAATGTATGCACTTCGGTTTCAGGCACTAGTCGAGAAGTATAAGAAAAGTGTGGCTCAGATAGTTCTCCGGTGGGGAATCCAACGAAACACGGTTGTGATTCCAAAGACTTCAAAATCTGAGAGACTGAAAGAGAATTTCCAGGTTTTCGACTTCGAGCTGGCCAAAGAAGACATGGACAAAATTAAAGCCATCGACCGTAAATATCGGACCAATCAACCTGCCAAGTTTTGGGGCATAGATCTATATGCTTAGAGAGCATGGCAGGTATTCTCTTTGTGGCAGACTTGTGGCTTATGAAGAATAAGAATGAGAAGTGCATGAGTTGCATCAGCATTGGAGAACTTTTAATTAGATTCATCAGTCGGCTCAGAGTCTTCTATGTTATGATGTTTACCTTTATCTGTATGGATCGAGAATCGTTTATCTTCTTTGTTTGTTTTCTTTTCTTGTTGTCTCTCTATATAACAGTGTATCTGCATATCATGTGTTGCATGGAACATCCTGCTGGCATAATTTGGTTCAATGAGTTGCTTTAAATAAAAACCCAAATTTCATGAAGTCCAATTCAGTCCTTTATAAGCTTCATTGTTAGTCTGAAGCAATGAAAACCATAGCCGTGCATCAATAGAAACTTCGCTCTTACATAAATCTGTATGTGTGTGTTAAAAGTATTTGTCTTCGACTTATCCGGGCATGAGCCTCTAAAGACCTTTCAAACATATGGGTATCTTGAGAACAATTGAACATACCTTTATCAGATTTATACTCATGCTGGGCACTGGTATCCGAGTCCAAACAACCATGTGTCCCTCGTCAGTGCATGAAAGAGAATGTAATGAAAATAACATGGGTCGTTATCATTCATTCAAATGATGCCAAAGACATGACAGTACAGGCTACAAACATGTCAACAATTAAAGTAAGGATAAATGTTATAATGAGAAATCAATTTGTTCAAATGGCAAGAGATGCCACGTATGTTTCAGCTTCTGAGTCCCAGATATGCCACACGTCAATACAATTTCCTGTTCAAAGCATTATAGAATTTTTATTTTTTTTTTTATTGAGGGTGAGAAAAGAAGGAAAAATACCACAAAAATAAAGTAACCAAATGATCAAATCTCCACCTCTACTAGCAACCAGCAGACCACCGTATATGACCTTTTATTAGAAAGAAACAAACAAAATCATGCTAGAAATGCTACAAGTTTTTTTTTCCTCAAAAAAAAAATTGAATACGTTCGTATTGAACGAATCTGATTAATATAAATAGAGAGATCTTACGAGCTCATCCCAATAATGTGGAGATGAACAAAAATTAAACCAAGCCCCATTAGGTGTTACATATTCATCACATTGTTCAACATATTCTTTAGGGAAGTCATGATGAAGGTTCAACTCATTATCCAACATCCATATTTGAATACGAGTGACATAGCCTTGCAACACCAAGACATCACTGGCTTTGTTTGGTTAGGAGTTGTGTACTTCGTTTTTAACTGTTTGCCCGTTGGCTAGTTTCTTATTCATTTCATAATCTTTAGCATCTACAACTTGCTGTATTTATAACAACATTTGTTAAAACCACTCCTAATGTCAGCATGGCCGAGTGGTCTAAGGCGTCAGACTGAAGTTCTGATTCTCGTTAGAGAGCGTTGGTTCAAATCCCCTACTTGACAAGATTTCACTAGTTCTAGTCAAAAAATAAACTTTGTTTATATCACAGAACACCTAAAAAAATTTTATTTTAGTTTTAAAACTTAAAAACAAAAATATACTAGATATTTAAGATATTTTTCTTATATATATTTATTGTGCGTTTTTTATGGCAATTTTTTTGTCATTGTTTGGCATTTTTATTTGTGTTATTTTTTTGAATAATAAAAAGATGTCTCAAATAAGATAATATCTCTTTTGTTTTAGATTTATTTATTTGACTTATTTTGTTGTGTTTGTTTAATTTAATTTACCTCTATTGACATGTGTTTTTTTTGGTCTTATGATATATATTTTTATATATAATCATGATAGTTTAGTTCATTTATAGTTTAGGGTGCGGGGTTTGATTTTTTTGGGTAGAAGGTTGATAGTTTAATATGATTTGATTTTTTTGTTTGTAATTTGTGATGCAATTTTTTGTAAGTGGAGCAATTTGCTAAGTCTATTTTTTTATCTATACTCATACATTAATACAACAAGAGACAAATTTTTATTGATGGTTGTTTTTTTTCTAATAAAAGATGAATGATATATTAAACGAAACATTTTTTCTTTACATCCTTTAATTTACATAATTTAATTTTCTTAATACTGCTTTTTGATGAACTTGTCCCAAGGTTCTTTTTATCTGTTTGAGCGAGTTATATAAATTTTTGTTACATTTGAAAAAATGGTATACTAAATATTAGGGGTGTTTTTTTTGATATTATTTCGGAAAAATCCGTTTTTTAAAAAAATCCGGTTTTTAGATAATATGATTTTGGGTGGAATGAAAAAAATTAGATATTCTTTAAATAATATAATTTGAAAAACTAGTTTTTTGAATTTAAATTTATGAAAATTATAATTTCAAATATTTACAACAAATTCTAAATACAACAAGATTAATCTATGAAAATTTTGATTTTTTTAATTTTTGGATATAACAAGCATCAAATTGCTAAATATAACAAGATTAATATTTGAAATTTTGAAAATTTAGATTTTGAATTTTTATTGGTGGTCCGTATCCAATCCAAAAAAATTAAAATCGTATTGATATTCGATCAAAAAATAAAAAATGGATCAAATATCCAAATTTTTTATTTTTTTATTTTAATTTTAAGGGTAAAGTACACAAATGGTGGCATAAACTATCTCTAAAAATACAAAATGGTTTTCTTTTTAAAATTTTTTTAATGGTTTAAACTTTAATTTTTATTACAAAATGGTCTTTGAATTGTTGATTGTCGTTAATCGAGATATTCGCGGCAAGCGCTACAAAAATTTGTGTAATAACATATTTAATCCTCAATACTTACACATTCAATAAATTTAGACATCAATAATGAGGGTTGATGAATAAATTGATTAAATGAGTCAATATGGAGGATTAAATATTATATTATTCAAATTTTCAGAATGTCGCGTAACCCAATTAACGATAGTTAATGGCTCATTGACCATTTTTTAACAAAAATAAATTTTAATGCCCATTATGTAACATTTGAAAGTTTGATGACCATTTTTATATTTTTAGAGATAGTTTAGTGACTATTTGTGTATTTTTATCTATTTTTTTACACCCTACTAAATACTATATTTTGGGTGGAATGAAAATTTTATTCTTTAAATATAATCTTATAAAAAATTATTTCCATTAAATTAAAAGTTAATATAATTTTGAAGATTTATACTAATCATCCTCAAAAAACAATAATAATAACAATCCCCTCAGCTTAAGGTCCCAAAGATTAGCCCTATTCAAGCCTTAACAGCGGTAAATCCTCAGCATTAGACGTGTCGATTAATAATTGGTCCAGATCTGTGCTGCTAGTTAAACTCCCTCCGTTTCGCTTAATTCCTAACCAACCATCAAAATTAATTTCCCAGAGCCACTGATTTTGTTTTTTAATTAATTTCTTTGGATTATCCGTGCCTTCGAATTGCATGGCGCCGTAACACTACAGGTCTAGAAGACAGCCAGTAAAGCCACTAGTTTTTCCCTACGACACAATTTTCCTACATCAATGTCAAATCCTAAGGTCTTCTTCGACATGACAATCGGCGGCCAACCGGGCGGCCGGATCGTGATGGAGCTCTTCGCCGATTGCACTCCGCGCACAGCTGAATTTCCGTGCCCTTTGCACCGGCGAGAAAGGCGTGGGGCGTAGCGGAAAACCCCTCCACTACAAAGGCTCGGCCTTCCACCGCGTGATCCCCAATTTCATGTGCCAAGGAGGCGATTTCACCGCCGGAAACGGCACCGGAGGCGAATCCATATACGGAGCCAAGCTCGAGGACGAGAACTTCATAAAGAAGCACACGGGACCGGGGGTGCTGTCGATGGCTAACGCGGGACCGGGAACGAGCGGGTCTCAGTTCTTCATTTGCACGACCAAGACGGAGTGGCTGGATGGGAAGCACGTGGTGTTTGGACAAGTTGTTGAAGGCATGGACGTGGTCCGAGTCATCGAGAAGGTGGGGTCTAGCGGTGGAAGGACTTCCAAGCCCGTTGTTATTGCCGATTGTGGACAGCTTTAAAAAAACAAACACAGCCATTTAGCCAATTTGATTTGTGTTTTTTAATGGTTTTTGTTCGAAGGGTTCAATAGAATGACTGCTGCTTTTGTTTTTTTAATGGTTGTTCTTCAAGAACTAAACATAGAATAAGACAGGGATTTTGTTTATCATAATCATCAATAAACTGATTACATTTACAGTTTTGTACATGGAGCCCTTTTCTTAGTAAAAGTTAATAAGAATATTATCAAGTATTTTTGGATATTTTATCATCACTGTTTTTTTACCTAATTAAAATACGATTCAATTTATTATTCATTTATCAATTCATTTTTCAGGTTTTCCACATTTAAAAATGGTGAAAATTCAATATGAGATAAATGGATCTTATTGGCTCCGGTCCATCTAATAATTTTTTCTATAATTCAGCACAAATTATAAGATGTTTTTATTTTTTGAACTTCACTCAAAATTCAAGGCTTGATTGCTTTAACCTTGACTCGGGTTAGAATAAATTTTATTTTTGAAGTGTAAATTCGATCAAAATAGGAATGTAAAAAAAATAACAGTAGGCTGGCTTCAATAGACATGGGCAATCTTGATGTGATAGCTTGACGAGCTTAATCAAAAATTTTAAAATTTCTGGAGGTCTAATTAATTTTTTTGAAAATTTTGAAGATTTAGTGAGATCATTTTTTCAAAAAAATTGAAGTTTTAATTATTAAAATTACTAAAA